>JBAJHW010000018.1:10211932-10216932 GCA_037013535.1 Intellagama lesueurii | reverse complement strand
AAGCATTGACGGAAGACAGGAAGAAAAAGAAAGAAAGAAAGAAAGAAAGAAAGAGAGAGAGAAAGAGAGAAAGAAAGAAAGAAAGAAAGAAAGCATTGGCGGAAGATAGGAAGACAGAAAGAAGGAAAAAAAGAAAAAACCATTGACGGAAGATAGGAAGAAAGAAAGAAAGAAAGAAAGAAAGAAAGAAAGAAAGAAAGAAAGAAAGAAAGAAAGAAAGAAAGATAGAAAGAAAGAAAGAAAGAAAGAAAGAAAGCATTGATTGAAGATAGGAAAGGAGAACGAAAGAAAGAAAGAAAGAATGAATGAAAGAAAGTAAGCAAGCATTGATAGAAGATAGGAAGAAAGACAGAAAGAAAGAAAAAAAAGAAAGCATTGACGAAAGATAGGATGAAAGAAAGGAAGAAATAAAGAAGGAAGGAAAGAAAGCATTGACGGAAGATCGGAGGAAAGAAAGAAAGAAAGAAAGAAAAAAGAAAGAAAGCATTGACAGAAGATAGAAAGAAAGAAAAAAAGAAAGAAAGAAAGAAAGAAAGCAATGACGGAAGATAGGAAGAAAGAAAGAAAGAATGAAGGAAAGAAAGAATGAAAGAAATAAAGAAAGAAAGAAAGAAAGCATTGACGAGAGATAGGATAAAAGAAAGAAAGAAAGAAAGAAAGAAAGAAAAAAGAAAGCATTGACGGAAGATAGGAAGAAAGAAAAAAGAAAGAAAGAAAGAAAGAAAGAAAGAAAGAAAGAAAGAAAGAAAGTGGGAGAAAGAGAGAATTAATGAAAGAAAGAATGAAATGGTGGGCAGAAGGAAAAAGAAAGAAAGAAAGAAAGAAAGAAAAAAGAAAGCATTGATCGAAGATAGGAAGAAAGAAAGAAAGAAAGAAAGAAAGAAAGAAAGAAAGAAAGAAAGAAAGAAAGAAAGAAAGAAAGAAAGAAAGAAACCATTGACGGCAGATAGGAAGAAAGAAAGAAAGAAAGAAAAAAGAAAGAAAGCATTGACGGAAGATAGAAAGAAAGAAAGAAAAAAAAAGAAAGAAAGAAAGAAAACATTGACGGACGATAGGAATAAGGAAAGAAAGAAAGAAAGAAAATGGGAGAAAGAGAGAATGAATGAACGAAGAAAGAAATGTTGGGCAGATGGAAAAAGAAAGAAAGCAAGAAAGTAAAAAAGAAAAAAGAAAGCATTGACGGAAGATAGGAAGAAAGGAAGAAAGAAAGAAAAATGAAAGAAAGCGTTGACGGAAGATAGAAAGAAAGAAAGAAAGCATTGACGGAAGATAGGAAAGAAGAAAGAAAGAAAGACAGAAAGAAAGAAAGAAAGAAAGAAAGAAAGAAAGAAAGAAAAAAGAAAGCATTGATGGAAAATAGGAAGAAAAAGAAAGAAAGAAAGAAAGAAAGAAAGTAAGAAAGAAAGAAAGAAAGAAAGATAGAAAGAAAGAAAGAAAGCATTGACGGAATATAGGAAGAAAGAAAGAAAGAAAAAAAGAAAAAAGCTTTGACGGAAGATAGGAAGAAAGAAAGAAAGAAAGAAAGAAAGAAACTAAGTTAGTAAGTAAGCAAACATTGACGGAAGATAGGAAGAAAGAAAGAAAGAAAGAAAGAAAGAAAGAAAGAAAGAAAGAAAGAAAGAAAGAAAAAAGAAAGCATTGACGGAAGATAGGAAGAAAGAAAGAAAGAAAGAATGAAAGAAAGAAAAAAGAAAGCATTGACGGAAGATAGGAAGAAAGAAAGAAAGAAAGAAAGAAAGAAAGAAAGACAGAAAGCATTGACGGAAGATAGGAAGACAGAAAGAAAGAAAAAAAAGAAAAAAGCTTTGACGGAAGATAGGAAGAAAGAAAGAAAGAAAGAAAGAAAGAAAGAAAGAAAGAAAAAAAGCATTGACGAAAGATACGATGAAAGAAAGAAAGAAAGAAAGAAAGATAGGAAGAAAGAAAGAAAGAAAGAAAGCATTGATGGAAGATAGGAAAGGAGAAAGAAAGAAAGAAAGAATGAAAGAAAGTAAGCAAGCATTGATGGAAGATAGGAAGAAAGACAGAAAGAAAGAAAAAAAGAAAGCATTGACGAAAGATCGAATGAAAGAAAGAAAGAAAGAAAGAAGGAAGGAAAGAAATCATTGACGGAAGATAGGAAGGAAGAAAGAAAGAAAGAAGGAAAAAAGAAAGAAAGCATTGACAGAAGATTGAAAGAAAGAAAAAAGAAAGAAAGAAAGAAGGAAAGAATGCAATGACGGAAGATAGGAAGAAAGAAAGAAAGAAAGAAGGAAAGAAAGAAAGAATGAAATAAATAAAGAAAGAAAGAAAGCATTGACAAGAGATAGGATAAAAGAAAGAAAGAAAGAAAGCATTGACGGAAGATAGGAAGAAAGAAAAAAGAAAGAAAGAAAGAAAGAAAGAAAGAAAGTGGGAGAAAGAGAGAATTAATGAAAAAAAGAAAGTAATTGTTACAGAAGGAAAAAGAAAGAAAGAAAGAAAGAAAGAAAGAAAGAATAAAGAAAGCATTGATGGAAGATAGGAAGAAAGAAAGAAAGAAAGAAAGAAAGAAAGAAAGAAAGAAAGCATTGACAGAAGATAGAAAGAAAGAAAGAAAAAAAGAAAGAAAGAAAGAAAGCATTGACGGAAGATAGGATGAAAGAAAGAAAGAAAGAAGAAAGCATTGACGGAAGTTAGGAAGAAAGAAAGAAAGAAAGAAAGAAAGAAAGCATTGACGGAAGATAGGAAGAAAGAAAGAAAAAAGCATTAACGGAAGATAGGATGAAAGAAAGAAAGAAAGAAAGAAGGAAGGAAAGAAAGCATTGACGGAAGATAGGAAGAAAGAAAGAAAGAAAGAAAGAAAGAAAAAAGAAAGAAAGCATTGACAGAAGATAGAAAGAAAGAAAAAAGAAAGAAAGAAAGAAGGAAAGAAAGCAATGACGGAAGATAGGAAGAAAGAAAGAAAGAAACAAAGAAAGAAGGAAAGAAAGAAAGAAAGTAATAATGAAAGAAAGAAAGAAAGAAAGAAGGAAGGAAAGAAATCATTGACGGAAGATATTAAGGAAGAAAGAAAGAAAGAAAGAAAAAAGAAAGAAAGCATTGACAGAAGATAGAAAGAAAGAAAAAAAGAAAGAAAGAAAGAAGGAAAGAAAGCAATGACGGAAGATAGGAAGAAAGAAAGAAAGAAAGAAGGAAAGAAAGAAAGAACGAAATAATTAAAGAAAGAAAGAGAGCATTGACAAGAGATAGGATAAAAGAAAGAAAGAAAGAAAGAAAGAAAGCATTGACGGAAGATAGGAAGAAAGAAAAAAGAAAGAAAGAAAGAAAGAAAGAAAGTGGGAGAAAGAGAGAATTAATGAAAGAAAGAAAGTAATTGTTACAGAAGGAAAAAGAAAGAAAGAAAGAATAAAGAAAGCATTGATGGAAGATAGGATGAAAGAAAGAAAGAAAGAAAGAAAGCATTGACGGAAGTTAGGAAGAAAGAAAGAAAGAAAGAAAGAAAACATTGACGGAAGATAGGAAGAAAGAAAGAAAGAAAGAAAAAAGCATTAACGGAAGATATGATGAAAGAAAGAAAGAAAGAAAGAAGGAAGGAAAGAAAGCATTGACGGAAGATAGGAAGAAAGAAAGAAAGCATTGACGGAAGATAGGAAAGTAGAAAGAAAGAAAGAAAGAAAGAAAGAAAGAAAGAAAGAAAGAAAGAAAGAAAGAAAGAAAGAAAGAAAGAAAGAAAGAAAGAAAGAAAAAAGAAAGCATTGACGGAAGACAGGAAGAAAAAGAAAGAAAGAAAGAAAGAAAGAAAGAAAGAAAGAAAGAAAGAAAGAAAGAAAGAAAGAAAGAAAGAAAGCATTGACGTAATTATAGGAAGAAAGAAAGAAAGAAAAAAAGAAAAAAGCATTGACGGAAGATAGGAAGAAAGAAAGAAAGAAAGAAAGAAAGAGAGAAAGAAAGAAAGAAAGAGAGAGAGAAAGAGAGAAAGAAAGAAAGAAAGAAAGAAAGAAAGAAAGAAAGAAAGAGAGAGAGAGAGAGAGAATGAAAGAAAGAAAGAAAGAAAGAAAGAAAGCATTGTCGGAAGATAGAATGAAAGAAAGAAAGAAAGAAAGATAGAAAGAAAGAAAGAAAGAAAGCATTGATGGAAGATAGGAAAGGAGAACGAAAGAAAGAAAGAAAGAATGAATGAAAGAAAGTAAGCAAGCATTGATAGAAGATAGGAAGAAAGACAGAAAGAAAGAAAAAAAAGAAAGCATTGACGAAAGATAGGATGAAAGAAAGGAAGAAATAACGAAGGAAGGAAAGAAAGCATTGACGGAAGATAGGAAGAAAGAAAGAAAGAAAGAAAGAAAGAAAAAAGAAAGAAAGCATTGACAGAAGATAGAAAGAAAGAAAAAAAGAAAGAAAGAAAGAAAGAAAGCAATGACGGAAGATAGGAAGAAAGAAAGAAAGAAAGAAAGAAGGAAAGAAAGAATGAAAGAAATAAAGAAAGAAAGAAAGAAAGCATTGACGAGAGATAGGATAAAAGAAAGAAAGAAAGAAAGAAAGAAAAAAGAAGCATTGACGGAAGATAGGAAGAAAGAAAAAAGAAAGAAAGAAAGAAAGAAAGAAAGAAATAAAGAAAGTGGGAGAAAGAGAGAATTAATGAAAGAAAGAATGAAATGCTGGGCAGAAGGAAAAAGAAAGAAATAAAGAAAGAAAGAAAAAAAGAAAGCATTGATCGAAGATAGGAAGAAAGAAAGAAAGAAAGAAAGAAAGAAAGAAAGAAAGAAAGAAAGAAAGAAAGAAGAAAGAAAGAAACCATTGACGGCAGATAGGAAGAAAGAAAGAAAATAGAAAGAAAGCATTGACGGAAGACAGAAAGAAAGAAAGAAAAAAAGAAAGAAAGAAAGAAAACATTGACGGACGATAGGAATAAGGAAAGAAAGAAAGAAAGAAAATGGGAGAAAGAGAGAATGAATGAAAGAAGAAAGAAATGTTGGGCAGATGGAAAAAGAAAGAAAGCAAGAAAGTAAAAAAGAAAAAAGAAAGCATTGACGGAAGATAGG
>JBAJHW010000018.1:10204432-10209432 GCA_037013535.1 Intellagama lesueurii | reverse complement strand
AGAAAGAAAGAAAAAAGAAAGAAAGCATTGACAGAAGATTGAAAGAAAGAAAAAAAGAAAGAAAGAAAGAAGGAAAGAAAGCAATGACGGAAGATAGGAAGAAAGAAAGAAAGAAAGAAGGAAAGAAAGAAAGAATGAAATAAATAAAGAAAGAAAGAAAGCATTGACAAGAGATAGGATAAAAGAAAGAAAGAAAGAAAGCATTGACGGAAGATAGGAAGAAAGAAAAAAGAAAGAAAGAAAGAAAGAAAGAAAGAAAGTGGGAGAAAGAGAGAATTAATGAAAAAAAGAAAGTAATTGTTACAGAAGGAAAAAGAAAGAAAGAAAGAAAGAAAGAAAGAATAAAGAAAGCATTGATGGAAGATAGGAAGAAAGACAGAAAGAAAGAAAAAAAAAAAGAAAGCATTGACGAAAGATAGAATGAAAGAAAGAAAGAAAGAAAGAAGGAAGGAAAGAAATCATTGACGGAAGATAGGAAGGAAGAAAGAAAGAAAGAAAGAAAAAAGAAAGAAAGCATTGACAGAAGATTGAAAGAAAGAAAAAAAGAAAGAAAGAAAGAAGGAAAGAAAGCAATGACGGAAGATAGGAAGAAAGAAAGAAAGAAAGAAGGAAAGAAAGAAAGAATGAAATAAATAAAGAAAGAAAGAAAGCATTGACAAGAGATAGGATAAAAGAAAGAAAGAAAGAAAGCATTGACGGAAGATAGGAAGAAAGAAAAAAGAAAGAAAGAAAGAAAGAAAGAAAGAAAGTGGGAGAAAGAGAGAATTAATGAAAAAAAGAAAGTAATTGTTACAGAAGGAAAAAGAAAGAAAGAAAGAAAGAAAGAAAGAATAAAGAAAGCATTGATGGAAGATAGGAAGAAAGAAAGAAAGAAAGAAAAAAGAAAGAAAGAAAGCATTGACGGAAGATAGGAAGAAAGAAAGAAAGAAAAAGAAAGAAAGCATTGACAGAAGATAGAAAGAAAGAAAGAAAAAAAGAAAGAAAGAAAGAAAGCATTGACGGAAGATGGGATGAAAGAAAGAAAGAAAGAAGAAAGCATTGACGGAAGTTAGGAAGAAAGAAAGAAAGAAAGAAAGAAAACATTGACGGAAGATAGGAAGAAAGAAAGAAAGAAAGAAAAAAGCATTAACGGAAGATAGGATGAAAGAAAGAAAGAAAGAAAGAAAGAAGGAAGGAAAGAAAGCATTGACGGAAGATAGGAAGAAAGAAAGAAGGAAAGAAAAAAGAAAGAAAGCATTGACAGAAGATAGAAAGAAAGAAAAAAGAAAGAAAGAAGGAAAGAAAGCAATGACGGAAGATAGGAAGAAAGAAAGAAAGAAAGAAGGAAAGAAAGAAAGAAAGTAATTATGAAAGAAAGAAAGAAAGAAAGAAGGAAGGAAAGAAATCATTGACGGAAGATATTAAGGAAGAAAGAAAGAAAGGAAGAAAGAAAGAAAAAAGAAAGAAAGCATTGACAGAAGATGGAAAGAAAGAAAAAAAGAAAGAAAGAAAGAAGGAAAGAAAGTAATGACGGAAGATAGGAAGAAAGAAAGAAAGAAAGAAGGAAAGAAAGAAAGAATGAAATAATTAAAGAAAGAAAGAAAGCATTGACAAGAGATAGGAAAAAAGAAAGAAAGAAAGAAAGAAAGAAAGCATTGACGGAAGATAGGAAGAAAGAAAAAAGAAAGAAAGAAAGAAAGAAAGAAAGTGGGAGAAAGAGAGAATTAATGAAAGAAAGAAAGTAATTGTTACAGAAGGAAAAAGAAAGAAAGAAAGAAAGAAAGAAAGAAAGAAAGAATAAAGAAAGCATTGATGGAAGATAGGAAGAAAGAAAGAAAGAAAGAAAGAAAGAAAGAAAGCAATGACGGAAGATAGGAAGAAAGAAAGAAAGAAAAAAGAAAGAAAGCATTGACAGAAGATAGAAAGAAAGAAAAGAAAGAAAGAAAGCATTGACGGAAGATAGGATGAAAGAAAGAAAGAAAGAAAGCATTGACGGAAGTTAGGAAGAAAGAAAGAAAGAAAGAAAGAAAACATTGACGGAAGATAGGAAGAAAGAAAGAAAGAAAGAAAGAAAGAAAAAAGCATTAACGGAAGATAGGATGAAAGAAAGAAAGAAATAAAGAAGGAAGGAAAGAAAGCATTGACGGAAGATAGGAAGAAGAAGAAGAAAGAAAGAAAAAAAAGAAAGAAAGCATTGACAGAAGATAGAAAGAAAGAAAAAAGAAAGAAATAAAGAAGGAAAGAAAGCAATGACGGAACAGAGGAAGAAAGAAAGAAAGAAAGAAAGAAAGAAAGAAAGAAAGAAAGAAAGAAAGAAGGAAAGAAAGAAAGAAAGTAATAATGAAAGAAAGAAAGAAAGAAAGCATTGACGAGAGATAGGATAAAAGAAAGAAAGAAAGAAAGAAAGCATTGACAGAAGATAGGAAGAAAGAAAAAAGAAAGAGAGAAAGAAAGAAAGAAAGAAAGAAAGTGGGAGAAAGAGAATTAATGAAAGAAAGAAAGAAATGGTGGGTAGAAGGAAAAAGAAAGAAAGAAAGAAAGAAAGAAAAAAGAAAGCTTTGACGGAAGATAGGAAGAATGAAAGAAAGAAAGAAAGAAAGAAAGCATTGACGGAAGATAGGCTGAAAGAAAGAAAGAAAGAAAGAAAGAAAGAAAGAAAGCATTGACGGAAGATAGGAAGAAAGAAAGAAATAAAGAAAGAAAACATTGACGGAAGATAGGAAGAAAGAAAGAAAGAAAGAAAGAAAAAAGCATTGACGGAAGATAGGAAGAAAGAAAGAAAGAAAAAAAGAAAGCATTGATGAAAGATAGGATGAAAGAAAGAAAGAAAGAAAGAAAGAAAGAAAGAAAGAAAACATTGACAGACGATAGGAATAAAGAAAGAAAGAAAGAAAGAAAGTGGGAGAAAGAGAGAATGAATGAAAGAAGAAAGAAATGTTGGGCCGATGGAAAAAGAAAGAAAGAAAGAAAGAAAAAAAAGAAAAAAGAAAACATTTACGGAAGATAGGAAGAAAGAAAGATAGAAAGAAAGAAAGAAAAAAAGAAAAAATGAAGCATTGACGGAAGATAGGAAGAAAGAAAGAAAGAAAGAAAGAAAGCATTGACGGAAGATAGGAAGACAGAAAGAAAGAAAAAAAAGAAAAAAGCATTGACGGAAGATAGGAAGAAAGAAAGAAAGAAAGACAGAAAAAAAGGAATATAAGCATTGACGAATGATACGATGAAAGAAAGATAGAAAGAAAGAAAGATAGAAAGAAAGAAAGAAAGAAAGAAAGCATTGATGGAAGATAGGAAAGGAGAAAGAAAGAAAGAAAGAAAGAATGAAAGAAAGTAAGCAAGCATGGGTGGAAGATAGGAAGAAAGACAGAAAGAAAGAAAAAAAAGAAAGCATTAACGAAAGATAGGATGAAAGAAAGAAAGAAAGAAAGAAAGAAGGAAGGAAAGAAAGCATTGACGGAAGATAGGAAGAAAGAAAGAAAGAAAGAAAAGAGAAAGAAAGCATTGACAGAAGATAGAAAGAAAGCATTGACAGAAGATAGACAGAAAGAAAAAAAGAAAGAAAGAAAGAAGGGGAGAAAGCAATGACGGAAGATAGGAAGAAAGAAAGAAAGAAAGAAAGAAGGAAAGAAAGAAAGAAAGAAAGAAAGAAAGAAAGCATTGAAGAGAGATAGGATAAAAGACAGAAAGAAAGAAAGAAAGAAAGCATTGACGGAAGATAGGAAGAATGAAAAAAGAAAGAAAGAAAGAAAGAAAGAAAGTGGGAGAAAGAGAGAATTAATGAAAGAAAGAAAGAAATGGTGGGCAGAAGGAAAAAGAAAGAAAGAAAGAAAGAAAGAAAAAAGAAAGCATTGATGGAAGAAAGAAAGAAAGAAAGAAAGAAAGAAAGAAAGAAAGCATTGACGGAAGATAGGGAAAAAGAAAGAAATAAAAAAGAAAGCATTGACGGAAGATAGAAAGAAAGAAAGAAAAAAAGAAAGAAAGAAAGAAAGCATTGACGGAAGATAGGATGAAAGAAAGAAAGAAAGAAAGAAAGCATTGACGGAAGATAGGAAGAAAGAAAGAAAGAAAGTGGGAGAAAGAGAGAATGAATGAAAGAAACAAAGAAATGTTGGGCAGAAGGAAAAAGAAAGAAAGAAAGAAAGTAAGAAAGAAAAAAGAAAGCATTGACCGAAGATAGAAAGAAAGAAAGAATAAAAGAAAGAAAGCATTGACGGAAGATTGGAAAGAAGAAAGAAAAAAAGAAAGAAAGCAGAAAGCATTGACGAAAGATAGGAAGAAAAAGAAAGAAAGAAAGATAGAAAGAAAGTAAGAAAGAAAGAAAGAAAGAAAGAAAGAAAGAAAGAAAGAAAGAAAGAAAAAAGCATTGAGGGAAGATAGGAAGAAAGAAAGAAAGATAGAAAGAAAGTAAGAAAGAAAGAAAGAAAGAAAGAAAGAAAGAAAGAAAGCATTGACGGAAGATAGAAAGAAAGAAAGAAAGAAAGAAAGAAAGAAAGAAAGAAAGACAGCATTGACAAGAGATAGGATGAAAGAAAGAAAGAAAGAAAGAAAGAAAGAAAGCATTAACGGATGATAAGAAGAAAGAAAGAAAGAAAGAAAGAAAGAAAGTGGGAGAAAGAGAAAATGAATGAAAGAAAGAAAGAAATGGTGGGCAGAAGGAAAAAGAAAGAAAGAAATAAAGAAAGCATTGACGGAAGATAGTAAGAAAGAAAGAAAGAAAAAAGAAGGAAAGCATTGACGGAAGATAGTAAGAAAGAAAGAAAGAAAGGAAGAAAGAAAGAAAGAAAGAAAGAAAGAAAAAAAGGAAAGTAAGCATTGACGAAAGATACGATGAAAGAAAGAAAGAAAGATAGAAAGAAAGTAAGCAAGCATTGATGGAAGATAGGAAGAAAGACAGAAAGAAAGAAAAAAAAGAAAGCATTGACGAAAGATAGGATGAAAGAAAGAAAGAAAGAAGGAAGGAAGGAAAGAAAGCATTGACGGAAGATAGGAAGAAAGAAAGAAAGAAAGAAAAGAGAAAGAAA
>JBAJHW010000018.1:10196932-10199432 GCA_037013535.1 Intellagama lesueurii | reverse complement strand
AAAGAAAGAAAGAAAGAAAGAAAGAAAGTGGGAGAAAGAGAAAAAGAATGAAAGAAAGAAAGAAATGGTGGGCAGAAGGAAAAAGAAAGAAAGAAATAAAGAAAGCATTGACGGAAGATAGGAAGAAAAAAGAAAGAAAGAAAGAAAGAAAGAAAGAAAGTGGGAGAAAGAGAGAATTAATGAAAGAAAGAAAGAAATGGTGGGCAGAAGGAAAAAGAAAGAAAGAAAGAAAGAAAGAAAGAAAGAAAGAAAGCATTGACGGAAGATAGGAAGAAAGAAAGAAAGAAAGAAAGAAAGAAAGAAAGAAAGAAAGAAAGAAAGAAAGAAAGAAAGCATTGACGGAAGATAGGATGAAAGAAAGAAAGAAAGAAATAAAGAAAGCATTGACGGAAGATAGGAAAGAAGAAAGAAAGAAAGAAAGAAAGAAAGAAAGAAAGAAAGAAAGAAAGAAAGAAAGAAAGAAAGAAAGAAAGAAAGAAAGAAAAAAGAAAGAAAGAAAGAAAAAAGAAAGCATGGATGGAAGATAGGAAGAAAAAGTAAGAAAGAAAGAAAGAAAGTAAGAAAGAAAGAAAGAAAGAAAGATAGAATGAAAGAAAGAAAGCATTGACGGAATATAGGAAGAAAGAAAGAAAGAAAAAAAGAAAAAAGCATTGACGGAAGATAGGAAGAAAGAAAGAAAGAAAGAAAGAAAGAAACTAAGTTAGTAAGTAAGCAAACATTGACGGAAGATAGGAAGAAAGAAAGAAAGAAAGAAAGAAAGAAAGAAAGAAAGAAAGAAAGAAAGAAAGAAAGAAAGAAAGAAAGAAAAAAGAAAGCATTGACGGAAGATAGGAAGAAAGAAAGAAAGAAAGAAAGAAAGAAAGCATTGACGGAAGATAGGAAGACAGAAAGAAAGAAAAAAAAGAAAAAAGCATTGACGTTAGATAGGAAGAAAGAAAGAAAGAAAGAAAGAAAGAAAGAAAGAAAGAAAGAAAGAAAGAAAGAAAGAAAGAAAGCATTGACGAAAGATATAATGAAAGAAAGAAAGAAAGAAAGAAAGAAAGATAGAAAGAAAGAAAGAAAGAAAGAAAGAAAGCATTGATGGAAGATAGGAAAGGAGAAAGAAAGAAAGAAAGAAAGAATGAAAGAAAGTAAGCAAGCATTGATGGAAGATTGGAAGAAAGACAGAAAAAAAAAGAAAGCATTGACGAAAGATAGGATGAAAGAAAGAAAGAAAGAAAAAAAGGAGGAAGGAAAGAAAGCATTGACGGAAGATAGGAAGGAAAGAAAGAAAGAAAGAAAGAAAGTGGGAGAAAGAGAAAATGAATGAAAGAAAGAAAGAAATGGCGGGCAGAAGGAAAAAGAAAGAAAGAAATAAAGAAAGCATTGACGGAAGATAGTAAGAAAGAAAGAAAGAAAAAATAAGGAAAGCATTGACGGAAGATAGTAAGAAAGAAAGAAAGAAAGAAAGAAAGAAAGAAAGAAAGAAAGAAAGAAAGAAAGGAAAATAAGCATTGACGAAAGATACGATGAAAGAAAGAAAGAAAGAAAGAAAGATAGAAAGAAAGTAAGCAAGAATTGATGGAAGATAGGAAGAAAGACAGAAAGAAAGAAAAAAAAAGAAAGCATTGACGAAAGATAGGATGAAAGAAAGAAAGAAAGAAAGAAGGAAGGAAAGAAAGCATTGACGGAAGATAGGAAGAAAGAAAGAAAGAAAGAAAGAAAAGAGAAAGAAAGCATTGACAGAAGATAGAAAGAAAGAAAAAAGAAAGAAAGAAAAAAGGGAAGAAATCAATGACGGAAGATAGGAAGAAAGAAAGAAAGAAAGGAAGAAGGAAAGAAAGAAAGAAAGAAAGAAAGAGAGAAAGAAAGAAAGAAAGCATTGACGGAAGATAGAAAGAAAGAAAGAAAGATAGAAGGAAAGAAAGAAAGAAAGACAGCATTGACAAGAGATAGGATGAAAGAAAGAAAGAAAGAAAGAAAGAAAGAAAGAAAGAAAGAAAGAAAGAAAGAAAGAAAGAAAGAAAGCATTGACGGATGATAAGAAGAAAGAAAGAAAGAAAGAAAGAAAGTGGGAGAAAGAGAAAATGAATGAAAGAAAGAAAGAAATGGTGGGCAGAAGGAAAAAGAAAGAAAGAAAGAAAGAAAGAAAGAAAGAAAGAAAGCATTGACGGAAGATAGGAAGAAAGAAAGAAAGAAAAAAGAAGGAAAGCATTGACGGAAGATAGAAAGAAAGATAGAAAAAAGAAAGAAAGAAAGAAAGAAAGCATTGACGGAAGATATGATGAAAGAAAGAAAGAAAGAAAGAAAGAAAGAAAGAAAGCATTGACGGAAGATAGGAAGAAAAAAGAAAGAAAGAAAGAAAGAAAGAAAGAAAGAAAGAAAGAAAGTGGGAGAAAGAGAGAATTAATGAAAGAAAGTAAGAAATGGTGGGCCGAAGGAAAAAGAAAGAAAGATAGAAAGAAAGAAAGAAAGAAAGCATTGACGGAAGATAGGAAGAAAGAAAGAAAGAAAGAAAGAA
>JBAJHW010000018.1:10189432-10191932 GCA_037013535.1 Intellagama lesueurii | reverse complement strand
AGAAATAAAGAAAGAAAGAAAGCAGAAAGCATTGACGGAAGATAGTAAGAAAAAGAAAGAAAGAAAGAAAGAAAGCAAGAAAGAAAGAAAGAAAGCATTGACGGAAGATAGGAAGAAAGATAGAAAGAAAGAACGAAAGAAAGAAAGAAAGAAAGAAAGAGTGAAAGAAAGTAAGTAAGTAAGCAAGCATTGACGGAAGATAGGAAGAAAGAAAGAAAGAAAGAAAGAAAAAAGCATTGACGGAAGATAGGAAGTAAGAAAGAAAGAAAAAAGAAAGCATTGATGAAAGATAGGATGAAAGAAAGAAAGAAAGAAAAAAAGAAAACATTGACGGACGATAGGAATAAAGAAAGAAAGAAAGAAAGCAAGTGGAAGAAAGAGAGAATGAATGAAAGAAGAAAGAAATGTTGGGCAGAAGGAAAAAGAAAGAAAGAAAGAAAGAAAGTAAAAAAAAAAAAGAAAGCATTGACGGAAGATAGGAAGAAAGAAAGAAAGCATTGACGGAAGATAGGAAAGAAGAAAGAAAGAAAGAAAGAAAGAAAGAAAGAAAGAAAGAAAGAAAGAAAGAAAGAAAGAAAGAAAGAAAGAAAGAAAGAAAAAAGAAAGCATTGACGGAAGACAGGAAGAAAGAAAGAAAGAAAGAAAGAAAGAAAGAAAGAAAGAAAGAAAGAAAGAAAGAAAGAAAGCATTGACGGAATATAGGAAGAAAGAAAGAAAGAAAAAAAGAAAAAAGCATTGACGGTAGATAGGAAGAAAGAAAGAAAGAAAGAAAGAAAGAAAGAAAGAGAGAAAGAAAGAAAGAAAGAAAGAGAGAGAGAAAGAGAGAAAGAAAGAAAGAAAGAAAGAAAGCATTGGCGGAAGATAGGAAGACATAAAGAAGGGAAAAAAGAAAAAAAATTGACGGAAGATAGGAAGAAAGAAAGAAAGAAAGAAAGAAAGAAAGAAAGAAAGAAAGAAAGAAAACATTGACGGAAGATAGGAAGAAAGAAAGAAAGAAAGAAAGAAAAAAGCATTAACGGAAGATATGATGAAAGAAAGAAAGAAAGAAAGAAGGAAGGAAAGAAAGCATTGACGGAAGATAGGAAGAAAGAAAGAAAGCATTGACGGAAGATAGGAAAGAAGAAAGAAAGAAAGAAAGAAAGAAAGAAAGAAAGAAAGAGAGAGAGAAAGAGAGAAAGAAAGAAAGAAAGAAAGAAAGCATTGGCGGAAGATAGGAAGACAGAAAGAAGGAAAAAAGAAAAAACCATTGACGGAAGATAGGAAGAAAGAAAGAAAGAAAGAAAGAAAGAAAGAAAGAAAGAAAGAAAGAGAGAGAGAAAGAAAGAAAGAAAGAAAGAAAGAAAGAAAGCATTGTCGGAAGATAGAATGAAAGAAAGAAAGAAAGAAAGAAAGAAAGAAAGAAAGAAAGAAAGAAAGAAAGAAAGAAAGAAAGAAAGAAAGAAAGCATTGATGGAAGATAGGAAAGGAGAACGAAAGAAAGAAAGAAAGAATGAATGAAAGAAAGTAAGCAAGCATTGATAGAAGATAGGAAGAAAGACAGAAAGAAAGAAAAAAAAGAAAGCATTGACGAAAGATAGGATGAAAGAAAGGAAGAAATAAAGAAGGAAGGAAAGAAAGCATTGACGGAAGATAGGAAGAAAGAAAGAAAGAAAGAAAGAAAGAAAGAAAGAAAGAAAAAAGAAAGAAAGCATTGACAGAAGATAGAAAGAATGAAAAAAAGAAAGAAAGAAAGAAAGAAAGCAATGACGGAAGATAGGAAGAAAGAAAGAAAGAAAGAAAGAAGGAAAGAAAGAATGAAAGAAATAAAGAAAGAAAGAAAGCATTGACGAGAGATAGGATAAAAGAAAGAAAGAAAGAAAGAAAGAAAGAAAAAAGAAAGCATTGACGGAAGATAGGAAGAAAGAAAAAAGAAAGAAAGAAAGAAAGAAAGAAAGAAAGAAAGAAAGTGGGAGAAAGAGAGAATTAATGAAAGAAAGAATGAAATGGTGGGCAGAAGGAAAAAGAAAGAAATAAAGAAAGAAAGAAAAAAGAAAGCATTGATCGAAGATAGGAAGAAAGAAAGAAAGAAAGAAAGAAAGAAAGAAGGAAAGAAAGAAAGAAAGAAAGAAACCATTGACGGCAGATAGGAAGAAAGAAAGAAAAAAGAAAGAAAGCATTGACGGAAGATAGAAAGAAAGAAAGAAAAAAAGAAAGAAAGAAAGAAAGAAAACATTGACGGACGATAGGAATAAGGAAAGAAAGAAAGAAAGAAAATGGGAGAAAGAGAGAATGAATGAAAGAAGAAAGAAATGTTGGGCAGATGGAAAAAGAAAGAAAGCAAGAAAGTAAAAAAGAAAAAAGAAAGCATTGACGGAAGATAGGAAGAAAGGAAGAAAGAAAGAAAAATGAAAGAAAGCGTTGACGGAAGATAGAAAGAAAGAAAGAAAGCATTGACGGAAGATAGGAAAGAAGAAAGAAAGAAAGAAAGAAAGAAAGAAAGAAAGAAAGAAAGAAAGAAAGA
>JBAJHW010000018.1:10184432-10186932 GCA_037013535.1 Intellagama lesueurii | reverse complement strand
TAAAAGAAAGAAAGAAAGAAAGAAAGAAAGCATTGACGGAAGATAGGAAGAAAGAAAAAAGAAAGAGAGAAAGAAAGAAAGAAAGAAAGAAAGTGGGAGAAAGAGAGAATTAATGAAAAAAAGAAAGTAATTGTTACAGAAGGAAAAAGAAAGAAAGAAAGAAAGAAAGAAAGAATAAAGAAAGCATTGATGGAAGATAGGAAGAAAGAAAGAAAGAAAGAAAGAAAGAAAGAAAGAAAGAAAGAAAAAAGAAAGAAAGCATTGACAGAAGATAGAAAGAAAGAAAGAAAAAAAGAAAGAAAGAAAGAAAGCATTGACGGAAGATAGGATGAAAGAAAGAAAGAAAGAAGAAAGCATTGACGGAAGTTAGGAAGAAAGAAAGAAAGAAAGAAAGAAAACATTGACGGAAGATAGGAAGAAAGAAAGAAAGAAAGAAAGAAAGAAAAAAGCATTAACGGAGGATAGGATGAAAGAAAGAAAGAAAGAAAGAAGGAAGGAAAGAAAGCATTGACGGAAGATAGGAAGAAAGAAAGAAAGAAAGAAAGAAAAAAGAAAGAAAGCATTGACAGAAGATAGAAAGAAAGAAAAAAGAAAGAAAGAAAGAAGGAAAGAAAGCAATGACGGAAGATAGGAAGAAAGAAAGAAAGAAACAAAGAAAGAAGGAAAGAAAGAAAGAAAGTAATAATGAAAGAAAGAAAGAAAGAAAGAAGGAAGGAAAGAAATCATTGACGGAAGATATTAAGGAAGAAAGAAAGAAAGAAAGAAAAAAGAAAGAAAGCATTGACAGAAGATAGAAAGAAAGAAAAAAAGAAAGAAAGAAAGAAGGAAAGAAAGCAATGACGGAAGATACGAAGAAAGAAAGAAAGAAAGAAGGAAAGAAAGAAAGAATGAAATAATTAAAGAAAGAAAGAGAGCATTGACAAGAGATAGGATAAAAGAAAGAAAGAAAGAAAGAAAGAAATCATTGACGGAAGATAGGAAGAAAGAAAAAAGAAAGAAAGAAAGAAAGAAAGAAAGTGGGAGAAAGAGAGAATTAATGAAAGAAAGAAAGTAATTGTTACAGAAGGAAAAAGAAAGAAAGAAAGAATAAAGAAAGCATTGATGGAAGATAGGAAGAAAGAAAGAAAGAAAGAAAGAAAGAAAGAAAGAAAGAAAGCATTGACGGAAGATAGGAAGAAAGAAAGAAAGAAAAAAGGAAGAAAGCATTGACAGAAGATAGAAAGAAAGAAAGAAAGAAAGAAAGAAAGAAAGAAAGAAAGCATTGACGGAAGATAGGATGAAAGAAAGAAAGAAAGAAAGCATTGACGGAAGTTAGGAAGAAAGAAAGAAAGAAAGAAAGAAAACATTGACGGAAGATAGGAAGAAAGAAAGAAAGAAAGAAAGAAAAAAGCATTAACGGAAGATATGATGAAAGAAAGAAAGAAAGAAAGAAGGAAGGAAAGAAAGCATTGACGGAAGATAGGAAGAAAGAAAGAAAGCATTGACGGAAGATAGGAAAGAAGAAAGAAAGAAAGAAAGAAAGAAAGAAAGAAAGAAAGAAAGAGAGAGAGAAAGAGAGAAAGAAAGAAAGAAAGAAAGAAAGCATTGGCGGAAGATAGGAAGACAGAAAGAAGGAAAAAAGAAAAAACCATTGACGGAAGATAGGAAGAAAGAAAGAAAGAAAGAAAGAAAGAAAGAAAGAAAGAAAGAAAGAGAGAGAGAAAGAAAGAAAGAAAGAAAGAAAGAAAGAAAGCATTGTCGGAAGATAGAATGAAAGAAAGAAAGAAAGAAAGAAAGAAAGAAAGAAAGAAAGAAAGAAAGAAAGAAAGAAAGAAAGAAAGAAAGAAAGAAAGAAAGCATTGATGGAAGATAGGAAAGGAGAACGAAAGAAAGAAAGAAAGAATGAATGAAAGAAAGTAAGCAAGCATTGATAGAAGATAGGAAGAAAGACAGAAAGAAAGAAAAAAAAGAAAGCATTGACGAAAGATAGGATGAAAGAAAGGAAGAAATAAAGAAGGAAGGAAAGAAAGCATTGACGGAAGATAGGAAGAAAGAAAGAAAGAAAGAAAGAAAGAAAGAAAGAAAGAAAAAAGAAAGAAAGCATTGACAGAAGATAGAAAGAATGAAAAAAAGAAAGAAAGAAAGAAAGAAAGCAATGACGGAAGATAGGAAGAAAGAAAGAAAGAAAGAAAGAAGGAAAGAAAGAATGAAAGAAATAAAGAAAGAAAGAAAGCATTGACGAGAGATAGGATAAAAGAAAGAAAGAAAGAAAGAAAGAAAGAAAAAAGAAAGCATTGACGGAAGATAGGAAGAAAGAAAAAAGAAAGAAAGAAAGAAAGAAAGAAAGAAAGAAAGTGGGAGAAAGAGAGAATTAATGAAAGAAAGAATGAAATGGTGGGCAGAAGGAAAAAGAAAGAAATAAAGAAAGAAAGAAAAAAGAAAGCATTGATCGAAGATAGGAAGAAAGAAAGAAAGAAAGAAAGAAAGAAAGAAGGAAAGAAAGAAAGAAAGAAAGAAACCA
>JBAJHW010000018.1:10176932-10181932 GCA_037013535.1 Intellagama lesueurii | reverse complement strand
AGAAAGAAAAAAGAAAGAAATCATTGACAGATGATAGAAAGAAAGAAAGAAAGAAAGAAAGCATTGACGGAAGATAGGATGAAAGAAAGAAAGAAAGAAAGCATTGACGGAAGTTAGGAAGAAAGAAAGAAAGAAAGAAAGAAAACATTGACGGAAGATAGGAAGAAAGAAAGAAAGAAAGAAAGAAAAAAGCATTAACGGAAGATAGGATGAAAGAAAGAAAGAAAGAAAGAAGGAAGGAAAGAAAGCATTGACGGAAGATAGGAAGAAAGAAAGAAAGAAAGAAAGAAAAAAGAAAGAAAGCATTGACAGAAGATAGAAAGAAAGAAAAAAGAAAGAAATAAAGAAGGAAAGAAAGCAATGACGGAACATAGGAAGAAAGAAAGAAAGAAAGAAAGAAAGAAAGAAGGAAAGAAAGAAAGAAAGAAAGAAGGAAAGAAAGAAAGAAAGTAATAATGAAAGAAAGAAAGAAAGAAAGCATTGACGAGAGATAGGATAAAAGAAAGAAAGAAAGAAAGAAAGAAAGCATTGACGGAAGATAGGAAGAAAAAAAATGAAAGAGAGAAAGAAAGAAAGAAAGAAAGAAAGAAAGTGGGAGAAAGAGAATTAATGAAAGAAAGAAAGAAATGGTGGGTAGAAGGAAAAAGAAAGAAAGAAAGAAAGAAAGAAAAAAGAAAGCATTGACGGAAGTTAGGAAGAATGAAAGAAAGAAAGAAAGAAAGCATTGACGGAAGATAGGCTGAAAGAAAGAAAGAAAGAAAGAAAGAAAGCATTGACGGAAGATAGGAAGAAAGAAAGAAAGAAAGAAAGAAAGAAAAAAGAAAGAAAGCATTGACAGAAGATAGAAAGAAAGAAAAAAGAAAGAAATAAAGAAGGAAAGAAAGCAATGACGGAACATAGGAAGAAAGAAAGAAAGAAAGAAAGAAAGAAAGAAAGAAGGAAAGAAAGAAAGAAAGAAAGAAGGAAAGAAAGAAAGAAAGTAATAATGAAAGAAAGAAAGAAAGAAAGCATTGACGAGAGATAGGATAAAAGAAAGAAAGAAAGAAAGAATGAAGGAAGGAAAGAAAGCATTGACGGAAGATAGGAGGAAAGAAAGAAAGAAAGAAAAGAGAAAGAAAGCATTGACAGAAGATAGAAAGAAAGAAAAAAAGAAAGAAAGAAAGAATAAAGAAAGCATTGATGGAAGATAGGAAGAAAGAAAGAAAGAAAGAAAGAAAGAAAGAAAGAAAGAAAGAAAGAAAGCATTGACGGAAGATAGGAAGAAAGAAAGAAAGAAAAAAGGAAGAAAGCATTGACAGAAGATAGAAAGAAAGAAAGAAAGAAAGAAAGAAAGCATTGACGGAAGATAGGATGAAAGAAAGAAAGAAAGAAAGAAAGCATTGACGGAAGATAGGAAGAAAGAAAGAAAGAAAGAAAGAAAACATTGACGGAAGATAGGAAGAAAGAAAGAAAGAAAGAAAGAAAAAAGCATTAATGGAAGATATGATGAAAGAAAGAAAGAAAGAAAGAAGGAAGGAAAGAAAGCATTGACGGAAGATAGGAAGAAAGAAAGAAAGCATTGACGGAAGATAGGAAAGAAGAAAGAAAGAAAGAATGAAAGAAAGAAAGAAAGAAAGAAAGAAAGAAAGAAAGAAAGAAAGAAAGAAAGAAAGAAAGAAAGAAAGAAAGAAAGCATTGACGGAATATAGGAAGAAAGAAAGAAAGAAAGAAAGGAAGAAAGAGAGAAAGAAAGAAAGAAAGAAAGAGAGAGAGAAAGAGAGAAAGAAAGAAAGAAAGAAAGAAAGCATTGGCGGAAGATAGGAAGACAGAAAGAAGGAAAAAAAGAAAAAACCATTGACGGAAGATAGGAAGAAAGAAAGAAAGAAAGAAAGAAAGAAAGAAAGAAAGAAAGAAAGAGAGAGAGAAAGAAAGAAAGAAAGAAAGAAAGAAAGCATTGTCGGAAGATAGAATGAAAGAAAGAAAGAAAGAAAGAAAGATAGAAAGAAAGAAAGAAAGAAAGAAAGAAAGAAAGAAAGAAAGAAAGAAAGCATTGATGGAAGATAGGAAAGGAGAACGAAAGAAAGAAAGAAAGAATGAATGAAAGAAAGTAAGCAAGCATTGATAGAAGATAGGAAGAAAGACAGAAAGAAAGAAAAAAAGAAAGCATTGACGAAAGATAGGATGAAAGAAAGGAAGAAATAAAGAAGGAAGGAAAGAAAGCATTGACGGAAGATAGGAAGAAAGAAAGAAAGAAAGAAAGAAAAAAGAAAGAAAGCATTGACAGAAGATAGAAAGAAAGAAAAAAAGAAAGAAAGAAAGAAAGAAAGCAATGACGGAAGATAGGAAGAAAGAAAGAAAGAAAGAAAGAAAAAAGAAAGAAGCATTGACAGAAGATAGAAAGAAAGAAAAAAAGAAAGAAAGAAAGAAAGAAAGCAATGACGGAAGATAGGAAGAAAGAAAGAAAGAAAGAAAGAAGGAAAGAAAGAATGAAAGAAATAAATAAAGAAAGAAAGAAAGCATTGACGAGAGATAGGATAAAAGAAAGAAAGAAAGAAAGAAAGAAAGAAAAAAGAAAGCATTGACGGGAGATAGGAAGAAAGAAAAAAGAAAGAAAGAAAGAAAGAAAGAAACCATTGACGGCAGATAGGAAGAAAGAAAGAAAAAAGAAAGAAAGCATTGACGGAAGATAGAAAGAAAGAAAGAAAAAAAGAAAGAAAGAAAGAAAGAAAACATTGACGGACGATAGGAATAAGGAAAGAAAGAAAGAAAGAAAATGGGAGAAAGAGAGAATGAATGAAAGAAGAAAGAAATGTTGGGCAGATGGAAAAAGAAAGAAAGCAAGAAAGTAAAAAAGAAAAAAGAAAGCATTGACGGAAGATAGGAAGAAAGGAAGAAAGAAAGAAAAATGAAAGAAAGCGTTGACGGAAGATAGAAAGAAAGAAAGAAAGCATTGATGGAAGATAGGATAGAAGAAAGAAAGAAAGAAAGAAAGAAAGAAAGAAAGAAAGAAAGAAAGAAAAAAGAAAGCATTGATGGAAAATAGGAAGAAAAAGAAAGAAAGAAAGAAAGTAAGTAAGAAAGAAAGAAAGAAAGATAGAAAGAAAGAAAGAAAGTATTGACGGAATATAGGAGGAAAGAAAGAAAGAAAAAAAGAAAAAAGCAATGACGGAAGATAGAAAGAAAGAAAGAAAGAAAGAAAGAAAGAAAGAAAGAAAGAAAGAAAAAAAAAAGAAAGCATTGATGGAAGATAGGAAGAAAGAAAGAAAGAAAGAAAGAAAGAAAGAAAGTAAGCAAGCATTGGTAGAAGATAGGAAGAAAGACAGAAAGAAAGAAAAAAAAGAAAGCATTGACGAAAGATAGGATGAAAGAAAGGAAGAAATAAAGAAGGAAGGAAAGAAAGCATTGACAGAAGATAGGAAGAAAGAAAGAAAGAAAGAAAGAAAAAAGAAAGAAAGCATTGACAGAAGATAGAAAGAAAGAAAAAAAGAAAGAAAGAAAGAAAGAAAGCAATGACGGAAGATAGGAAGAAAGAAAGAAAGAAAGAAAGAAGGAAAGAAAGAATGAAAGAAATAAATAAATAAAGAAAGAAAGCATGAGAGATAGGATAAAAGAAAGAAAGAAAGAAAGAAAGAAAGAAAGAAAAAAGAAAGCATTGACGGAAGATAGGAAGAAAGAAAAAAGAAAGAAAGAAAGAAAGAAAGAAAGAAAGAAAGAAAGAAAGAAAGAAAGAAAGAAAGAAAGAAAGAAAGAAAGAAAGAAAGAAAGAAAGAAAGTGGGAGAAAGAGAGAATTAATGAAAGAAAGAATGAAATGGTGGGCAGAAGGAAAAAGAAAGAAATAAAGAAAGAAAGAAAAAAGAAAGCATTGATCGAAGATAGGAAGAAAGAAAGAAAGAAAGAAAGAAAGAAAGAAAGAAAGAAAGAAAGAAACCATTGACGGCAGATAGGAAGAAAGAAAGAAAAAAGAAAGAAAGCATTGACGGAAGATAGAAAGAAAGAAAGAAAAAAAGAAAGAAAGAAAGAAAGAAAACATTGACGGACGATAGGAATAAGGAAAGAAAGAAAGAAAGAAAATGGGAGAAAGAGAGAATGAATGAAAGAAGAAAGAAATGTTGGGCAGATGGAAAAAGAAAGAAAGCAAGAAAGTAAAAAAGAAAAAAGAAAGCATTGACGGAAGATAGGAAGAAAGGAAGAAAGAAAGAAAAATGAAAGAAAGCGTTGACGGAAGATAGAAAGAAAGAAAGAAAGCATTGACGGAAGATAGGATAGAAGAAAGAAAGAAAGAAAGAAAGAAAGAAAGAAAGAAAGAAAAAAGAAAGCATTGATGGAAAATAGGAAGAAAAAGAAAGAAAGAAAGAAAGAAAGTAAGAAAGAAAGAAAGAAAGAAAGATAGAAAGAAAGAAAGAAAGTATTGACGGAATATAGGAGGAAAGAAAGAAAGAAAAAAAGAAAAAAGCAATGACGGAAGATAGGAAGAAAGAAAGAAAGAAAGAAAGAAAGAAAGAAAGAAAGAAAAAAGAAAGCATTGACGGAAGATAGGAAGAAAGAAAGAAAGAAAGAAAGAAAGAAAGAAAGAAAGAAAAAAGAAAGCATTGACGGAAGATAGGAAGAAATAAATAAAGAAAGAAAGAACGACAGACAGACAGAAAGCATTGACGGAAGATAGGAAGACAGAAAGAAAGAAAAAAAAAGAAAAAAGCATTGACGGAAGATAGGAAGAAAGAAAGAAAGAAAGAAAGAAAAAAAGAAAGAAAGCATTGACGAAAGATACGATGAAAGAAAGAAAGAAAGAAAGATATAAAGAAAGAAAGAAAGAAAGAAAGCTTTGATGGAAGATAGGAAAGGAGAAAGAAAGAAAGAAAGAAAGAAAGAAAGAAAGTAAGCAAGCATTCGATGGAAGATAGGAAGAAAGACAGAAAGAAAGAAAAAAAAGAAAGCATTGACGAAAGATAGAATGAAAGAAAGAAAGAAAGAAAGAAGGAAGGAAAGAAAATCATTGACGGAAGATAGGAAGGAAGAAAGA
>JBAJHW010000018.1:10154432-10171932 GCA_037013535.1 Intellagama lesueurii | reverse complement strand
ATGTTGGGCCAATGGAAAAAGAAAGAAAGAAAGAAAGTAAAAAAGAAAAAAGAAAACATTTACGGAAGATAGGAAGAAAGAAAGATAGAAAGAAAGAAAGAAAAAAAGAAAAAAGGAAGCATTGACGGAAGATAGGAAGAAAGAAAGAAAGAAAGAAAGAAAGCATTGACGGAAGATAGGAAGACAGAAAGAAAGAAAAAAAAGAAAAAAGCATTGACGGAAGATAGGAAGAAAGAAAGAAAGAAAGAAAGAAAGAAAAAAAGGAAAATAAGCATTGACGAATGATACGATGAAAGAAAGATAGAAAGAAAGATAGAAAGAAAGAAAGAAAGAAAGAAAGCATTGATGGAAGATAGGAAAGGAGAAAGAAAGAAAGAAAGAAAGAATGAAAGAAAGTAAGCAAGCATTGATGGAAGATAGGAAGAAAGACAGAAAGAAAGAAAAAAAAAGAAAGCATTATCGAAAGATAGGAGGAAAGAAAGAAAGAAAGAAGAATGAAGGAAGGAAGAAAGCATTGACGGAAGATAGGAGGAAAGAAAGAAAGAAAGAAAAGAGAAAGAAAGCATTGACAGAAGATAGAAAGAAAGAAAAAAAGAAAGAAAGAAAGAAGGGGAGAAAGCAATGACGGAAGATAGGAAGAAAGAAAGAAGGAAAGAAAGAAAGAAAGAAAGAAAGCATTGAAGAGAGATAGGATAAAAGACAGAAAGAAAGAAAGAAAGAAAGCATTGACGGAAGATAGGAAGAATGAAAAAAGAAAAGAAAGAAAGAAAGAAAGAAAGTGGGAGAAAGAGAGAATTAATGAAAGAAAGAAAGAAATGGTGGGCAGAAGGAAAAAGAAAGAAAGAAAGAAAGAAAGAAAAAAGAAAGCATTGATGGAAGATAGGAAGAAAGAAAGAAAGAAAGAAAGAAAGAAAGAAAGAAAGAAAGAAAGAAAGAAAGAAAGAAAGAAAGAAAGCATTGACGGAAGATAGGGAAAAAGAAAGAAAAAAAAAGAAAGCATTGACGGAAGATAGAAAGAAAGAAAGAAAAAAAAGAAAGAAAGAAAGAAAGCATTGACGGAAGATAGGAGAAGAAAGAAAGAAAGTGGGAGAAAGAGAGAATGAATGAAAGAAACAAAGAAATGTTGGGCAGAAGGAAAAAGAAAGAAAGAAAGAAAGTAAGAAAGAAAAAAGAAAGCATTGACCGAAGATAGAAAGAAAGAAAGAATAAAAGAAAGAAAGCATTGACGGAAGATTGGAAGAAGAAAGAAAAAAAGAAAGAAAGCAGAAAGCATTGACGAAAGATAGGAAGAAAAAGAAAGAAAGAAAGATAGAAAGAAAGTAAGAAAGAAAGAAAGAAAGAAAGAAAGAAAGAAAGAAAAAAGCATTGAGGGAAGATAGGAAGAAAGAAAGAAAAGATAGAAAGAAAGTAAGAAAGAAAGAAAGAAAGAAAGAAAGAAAGAAAGAAAGCATTGACGGAAGATAGAAAGAAAGAAAGAAAGAAAGAAAGAAAAAAAGACAGCATTGACAAGAGATAGGATGAAAGAAAGAAAGAAAGAAAGAAAGAAAGAAAGAAAGTGGGAGAAAGAGAAAATGAATGAAAGAAAGAAAGAAATGGTGGGCAGAAGGAAAAAGAAAGAAAGAAATAAAGAAAGCATTGACGGAAGATAGTAAGAAAGAAAGAATGAAAAAAGAAGGAAAGCATTGACGGAAGATAGTAAGAAAGAAAGAAAGAAAGGAAGAAAGAAAGAAAGAAGAAAGAAAGAAAAAAAGGAAAATAAGCATTGACGAAAGATACGATGAAAGAAAGATAGAAAGAAAGATAGAAAGAAAGAAAGAAAGAAAGAAAGCATTGATGGAAGATAGGAAAGGAGAAAGAAAGAAAGAAAGAAAGAATGAAAGAAAGTAAGCAAGCATTGATGGAAGATAGGAAGAAAGACAGAAAGAAAGAAAAAAAAGAAAGCATTAACGAAAGATAGGAGGAAAGAAAGAAAGAAAGAAAGAATGAAGGAAGGAAAGAAAGCATTGACGGAAGATAGGAGGAAAGAAAGAAAGAAAGAAAAGAGAAAGAAAGCATTGACAGAAGATAGAAAGAAAGAAAAAAAGAAAGAAAGAAAGAAGGGGAGAAAGCAATGACGGAAGATAGGAAGAAAGAAAGAAGGAAAGAAAGAAAGAAAGAAAGAAAGAAAGAAAGCATTGAGAAGAGAGATAGGATAAAAGACAGAAAGAAAGAAAGAAAGAAAGCATTGACGGAAGATAGGAAGAATGAAAAAAGAAAGAAAGAAAGAAAGTGGGAGAAAGAGAGAATTAATGAAAGAAAGAAAGAAATGGTGGGCAGAAGGAAAAAGAAAGAAAGAAAGAAAGAAAGAAAAAAGAAAGCATTGATGGAAGATAGGAAGAAAGAAAGAAAGAAAGAAAGAAAGAAAGAAAGAAAGAAAGAAAGAAAGAAAGAAAGAAAGAAAGAAAGAAAGCATTGACGGAAGATAGGGAAAAAGAAAGAAAAAAAAAGAAAGCATTGACGGAAGATAGAAAGAAAGAAAGAAAAAAAAGAAAGAAAGAAAGAAAGCATTGACGGAAGATAGGAAGAAAGAAAGAAAGAAAGTGGGAGAAAGAGAGAATGAATGAAAGAAACAAAGAAATGTTGGGCAGAAGGAAAAAGAAAGAAAGAAAGAAAGTAAGAAAGAAAAAAGAAAGCATTGACCGAAGATAGAAAGAAAGAAAGAATAAAAGAAAGAAAGCATTGACGGAAGATTGGAAAGAAGAAAGAAAAAAAGAAAGAAAGCAGAAAGCATTGACGAAAGATAGGAAGAAAAAGAAAGAAAGAAAGATAGAAAGAAAGTAAGAAAGAAAGAAAGAAAGAAAGAAAGAAAGAAAGAAAAAAGCATTGAGGGAAGATAGGAAGAAAGAAAGAAAGATAGAAAGAAAGTAAGAAAGAAAGAAAGAAAGAAAGAAAGAAAGAAAGAAAGAAAGAAAGCATTGACGGAAGATAGAAAGAAAGAAAGAAAGAAAGAAAGAAAGAAAGAAAGACAGCATTGACAAGAGATAGGATGAAAGAAAGAAAGAAAGAAAGAAAGAAAGAAAGAAAGAAAGTGGAAGAAATAGAAAATGAATGAAAGAAACAAAGAAATGGTGGGCAGAAGGAAAAAGAAAGAAAGAAATAAAGAAAGCATTGACGGAAGATAGTAAGAAAGAAAGAATGAAAAAAGAAGGAAAGCATTGACGGAAGATAGTAAGAAAGAAAGAAAGAAAGGAAGAAAGAAAGAAAGAAAGAAAGAAAGAAAGAAAAAAAGGAAAATAAGCATTGACGAAAGATACGATGAAAGAAAGAAAGAAAGAAAGAAAGATAGAAAGAAAGTAAGCAAGCATTGATGGAAGATAGGAAGAAAGACAGAAAGAAAGAAAGAAAAAGAAAGCATTGACGAAAGATAGGATGAAAGAAAGAAAGAAAGAAAGAAGGAAGGAAAGAAAGCATTGGCGGAAGATAGGAAGAAAGAAAGAAAGAAAGAAAGAAAGAAAAGAGAAAGAAAGCATTGACAGAAGATAGAAAGAAAGAAAAAAAGAAAGAAAGAAAGAAGGGAAGAAATCAATGACGGAAGATAGGAAGAAAGAAAGAAAGAAAGGAAGAAGGAAAGAAAGAAAGAAAGAAAGAAAGAAAGAAAGAAAGAAAGAAAGAAAGCATTGACGGAAGATAGGAAGAATGAAAAAAGAAAGAAAGAAAGAAAGAAAGAAAGAAAGAAAGTGGGAGAAAGAGAGAATTAATGAAAGAAAGAAAGAAATGGTGGGCAGAAGGAGAAAGAAAGAAAGAAAGAAAGAAAAAAAAAGAAAACATTGATGGAAGATAGGAAGAAAGAAAGAAAGAAAGAAAGAAAGAAAGAAAGAAAGAAAGAAAGAAAGAAAGAAAGAAAGAAAGAAAGAAAGAAAGAAAGAAAGAAAGAAAGCATTGACGGAAGATAGGGAAAAAGAAAGAAAGAAAAAAAAAGAAAGCATTGACGGAAGATAGAAAGAAAGAAAGAAAAAAGAAAGAAAGAAAGAAAGCATTGACGGAAGATAGGAAGAAAGAAAGAAAGAAAGAAAGAAAACATTGACGGAAGAAAGGAAGAAAGCAAGAAAGTATGAAAGAAAAAAGCATTGAAGGAAGATAGGAAGAAAGAAAGAAAGAAAGAAAGAAAACATTGATGAAAGATAGGATGAAAGAAAGAAAGAAAGAAAACATTGACGGAAGATAAGAAGAAAGAAAGAAAGAAAGAAAGAAAACATTGACGGACGATAGGAATAATGAAAGAAAGAAAGAAAGACAGTGTGAGAAAGAGAGAATGAATGAAAGAAGAAAGAAATGTTGGGCAGAAGGAAAAAGAAAGAAAGAAAGAAATTAAGAAAGAAAAAAGAAAGCATTGATGGAAGATAGGAAGAAAGAAAGAAAGAAAGAAAGAAAGAAAGAAAGAAAGCATTGACGGAAGATAGGAAGAAAGAAAGAAAGAAAAAAGAAAGAAAGCATTAACGGAAGATAGAAAGAAATAAAGAAAAAAAGAAAGAAAGAAAGAATGAAAGCATTGACGGAAGATAGGATGAAAGAAAGAAAGAAAGAAAGAAAGAAAGAAAGAAAGAAAGAAAGAAAGAAAGAAAGAAAGAAAGAAAGAAAGAAAGCATTGACGGAAGATAGGAAGAAAGAAAGAAAGAAAGTGGGAGAAAGAGAGAATGAATGAAAGAAACAAAGAAATGTTGGGCAGAAGGAAAAAGAAAGAAAGAAAGAAAGTAAGAAAGAAAAAAAAAGCATTGACCGAAGATAGGAAGAAAGAAAGAAAAAAGAAAGAAAGCGTTGACGGAAGATAGGAAAGAAGAAAGAAAAAAAGAAAGAAAGCAGAAAGCATTGACGAAAGATAGGAAGAAAAAGAAAGAAAGATAGAAAGAAAGTAAGAAAGAAAGAAAGAAAGAAAGAAAGAAAGAAAAAAGCATTGAGGGAAGATAGGAAGAAAGAAAGAAAGAAAGATAGAAAGAAAGTAAGAAAGAAAGAAGGAAAGAAAGAAAGAAAGAAAGAAAAAAGCATTGAGGGAAGATAGGAAGAAAGAAAGAAAGAAAGAAAGAAAGAAAGAAAGAAAGAAAGAAAGAAAGAAAGCATTGACGAAAGATACGATGAAAGAAAGAAAGAAAGAAAGAAAGAAAGAAAGAAAGAAAGAAAGCATTGACGGAAGATAGAAAGAAAGAAAGATAGAAAGAAAGAAAGAAAGACAGCATTGACAAGAGATAGGATGAAAGAAAGAAAGAAAGAAAGAAAGAAAGAAAGAAAGAAAGAAAGAAAGAAAGAAAGAAAGAAAGAAAGAAAGCATTGACGGATGATAAGAAGAAAGAAAGAAAGAAAGAAAGAAAGAAAGTGGGAGAAAGAGAAAATGAATGAAAGAAAGAAAGAAATGGTGGGCAGAAGGAAAAAGAAAGAAAGAAATAAAGAAAGCATTGACGGAAGATAGTAAGAAAGAAAGAAAGAAAAAAGAAGGAAAGCATTGACGGAAGATAGAAAGAAAGAAAGAAAAAAGAAAGAAAGAAAGAAAGAAATAAAGCAATGACGGAAGATAGGAAGGAAGAAAGAAAGAAAGAAAGAAGGAAGAAAAGAAAGAAAGAAAGAAAGAAAGCATTGACAAGAGATAGGATGAAAGAAAGAAAGAAAGAAAGAAAGAAAGAAAGAAAGAAAGAAAGAAATAGAGAAAGAAAGCATTGACGGAAGATAGGAAGAAAGAAAGAAAGAAAGAAAGAAAGAAAGAAAGAAAGAAAGTGGGAGAAAGAGAAAATAATGAAAGAAAGAAAGAAATGGTGGGCAGAAGGAAAAAGAAAGAAAGAACGAAAGAAAGAAAGAAAGCATTGACGGAAGATAGGAAGAAAGAAAGAAAGAAAAAAGAAGGAAAGCATTGACGGAAGATAGAAAGAAAGATAGAAAAAAGAAAGAAAGAAAGAAAGAAAGCATTGACGGAAGATATGATGAAAGAAAGAACGAAAGAAAGAAAGAAAGAAAGCATTGACGGAAGATCGGAAGAAAAAAGAAAGAAAGAAAGAAAGAAAGAAAGAAAGAAAGAAAGAAAGAAAGAAAGAAAGAAAGAAAGAAAGAAAGAAAGAAAGAAAGAAAGAAAGAAAGAAAGAAAGAAAGTGGGAGAAAGAGAGAATTAATGAAAGAAAGAAAGAAATGGTGGGCAGAAGGAAAAAGAAAGAAAGATAGAAAGAAAGAAAGAAAGAAAGCATTGACGGAAGATAGGAAGAAAGAAAGAAAGAAAGAAAGAAAGAAAGAAAGAAAGAAAGAAAGAAAGCATTGACGGAAGATAGGAAGAAAGAAAGAAAAAAAGAAAACATTGACGGAAGATAGGAAGAAAGAAAGAAAGAAAGAAAAAAGCATAGATGGAAGAAAGGAAGAAAGAAAGAAAGAAAAAAAGAAAGCATTGATGAAAGATAGGATGAAAGAAAGAAAGAAAGAAAAAAAGAAAACATTGACGGACGATAGGAATAAAGAAAGAAAGAAAGAAAGAAAGTGGGTGAAAGAGAGAATGAATGAAAGAAGAAAGAAATGTTGGGGAGATGGAAAAAGAAAGAAAGAAAGAAAGTAAAAAAGAAAAAAGAAAGCATTGACGGAAGATAGGAAGAAAGAAAGAAAGAAAGAAAGAAAGAAAGGAAGAAAGAAAGAAAGAAAGAAAGAAAGAAAGAAAGAAAGAAAGAAAGAAAGTGGGAGAAAGAGAAAATAATGAAAGAAAGAAAGAAATGGTGGGCAGAAGGAAAAAGAAAGAAAGAAAGAAAGAAAGCATTGACGGAAGATAGGAAGAAAGAAAGAAAGAAAAAAGAAGGAAAGCATTGACGGAAGATAGAAAGAAAGATAGAAAAAAGAAAGAAAGAAAGAAAGAAAGCATTGACGGAAGATATGATGAAAGAAAGAAAGAAAGAAAGAAAGCATTGACGGAAGATAGGAAGAAAAAAGAAAGAAAGAAAGAAAGAAAGAAAGAAAGTAGGAGAAAGAGAGAATTAATGAAAGAAAGAAAGAAATGGTGGGCAGAAGGAAAAAGAAAGAAAGAAAGAAAGAAAGAAAGAAAGAAAGAAAGAAAGAAAGAAAGAAAGAAAGAAAGCATTGACGGAAGATAGGAAGAAAGAAAGAAAGAAAGAAAGAAATTATTGACGGAAGATAGGATGAAAGAAAGAAAGAAAGAAAGAAAGAAAACATTGACGGAAGATAGGAAGAAAGAAAGAAAGAAAGAAAAAAGCATTGACGTAAGAATGGAAGAAAGAAAGAAAGAAAAAAGAAAGCATTGATGAAAGATAGGATGAAAGAAAGAAAGAAAAAAAAAAGAAAACATTGACGGACGATAGGAATAAAGAAAGAAAGAAAGAAAGAAACTGGGAGAAAGAGAGAATGAATGAAAGAAGAAAGAAATGTTGGGGAGATGGAAAAAGAAAGAAAGAAAGAAAGAAAAAAAGGAAAAAGAAAGCATTTACGGAAGATCGGAAGAAAGAAAGAAAGAAAGAAAGAAAAATGAAAGAAAGCGTTGACGGAAGATAGAAAGAAAGAAAGAAAGCATTGACGGAAGATAGGAAAGAAGAAAGAAAGAAAGAAAGAAAGAAAGAAAGAAAGAAAGAAAGAAAAAAGAAAGCATTGATGGAAGATAGGAAGAAAAAGTAAGAAAGAAAGAAAGAAAGTAAGAAAGAAAGAAAGAAAGAAAGATAGAATGAAAGAAAGAAAGCATTGACGGAATATAGGAAGAAAGAAAGAAAGAAAAAAAGAAAAAAGCATTGACGGAAGATAGGAAGAAAGAATGAAAGAAAGAAAGAAAGAAACTAAGTTAGTAAGTAAGCAAACATTGACGGAAGATAGGAAGAAAGAAAGAAAGAAAGAAAGAAAGAAAGAAAGAAAGAAAGAAAGAAAGAAAGAAAGAAAGAAAGAAAGAAAGAAAGCATTGACGAAAGATATAATGAAAGAAAGAAAGAAAGAAAGAAAGATAGAAAGAAAGAAAGAAAGAAAGAAAGAAAGCATTGATGGAAGACAGGAAAGGAGAAAGAAAGAAAGAAAGAAAGAATGAAAGAAAGTAAGCAAGCATTGATGGAAGATAGGAAGAAAGACAGAAAAAAAAAGAAAGCATTGACGAAAGATAGGATGAAAGAAAGAAAGAAAGGAGGAAGGAAAGAAAGCATTGACGGAAGATAGGAAGGAAGAAAGAAAGAAAGAAAGAAAGAAAGTGGGAGAAAGAGAAAATGAATGAAAGAAAGAAAGAAATGGTGGGCAGAAGGAAAAAGAAAGAAAGAAATAAAGAAAGCATTGACGGAAGATAGTAAGAAAGAAAGAAAGAAAAAAGAAGGAAAGCATTGATGGAAGATAGTAAGAAAGAAAGAAAGAAAGAAAGAAAGAAAGAAAGAAAGAAAGAAAGAAAGAAAGAAAGAAAGAAAGAAAGAAAGAAAGAAAGAAAGAAAGAAAAAAAGGAAAATAAGCATTGACGAAAGATACGATGAAAGAAAGAAAGAAAGAAAGAAAGATAGAAAGAAAGTAAGCAAGCATTGATGGAAGATAGGAAGAAAGACAGAAAGAAAGAAAAAAAAGAAAGCATTGACGAAAGATAGGATGAAAGAAAGAAAGAAAGAAAGATGGAAGGAAAGAAAGCATTGACGGAAGATTGGAAGAAAGAAAGAAAGAAAGAAAGAAAAGAGAAAGAAAGCATTGACAGAAGATAGAAAGAAAGAAAAAAAGAAAGAAAGAAAGAAGGGAAGAAATCAATGACGGAAGATAGGAAGAAAGAAAGAAAGAAAGGAAGAAGGAAAGAAAGAAAGAAAGAAAGACAGCATTGACAAGAGATAGGATGAAAGAAAGAAAGAAAGAAAGAAAGAAAGAAAGAAAGAGAGAAAGAAAGCATTGACGGATGATAAGAAGAAAGAAAGAAAGAAAGAAAGAAAGAAAGAAAGAAAGTGGGAGAAAGAGAAAATGAATGAAAGAAAGAAAGAAATGGTGGGCAGAACGAAAAAGAAAGAAAGAAATAAAGAAAGCATTGACGGAAGATAGTAAGAAAGAAAGAAAGAAAAAAGAAGGAAAGCATTGACGGAAGATAGAAAGAAAGAAAGAAAAAAGAAAGAAAGAAATAAATAAATAAAGCAATGACGGAAGATAGGAAGGAAGAAAGAAAGAAAGAAAGAAGGAAGGAAAGAAAGAAAGAAAGAAAGAAAGCATTGACAAGAGAGGATGAAAGAAAGAAAGAAAGAAAGAAAGAAAGAAAGAAAGCATTGACGGAAGATAGGAAGAAAGAAAGAAAGAAAGAAAGAAAGTGGGAGAAAGAGAAAATAAGGAAAGAAAGAAAGAAATGGTGGGCAGAAGGAAAAAGAAAGAAAGAAAGAAAGAAAGAAAGTGGGAGAAAGAGAAAATGAATGAAAGAAAGAAAGAAATGGTGGGCAGAACGAAAAAGAAAGAAAGAAATAAAGAAAGCATTGACGGAAGATAGTAAGAAAGAAAGAAAGAAAAAAGAAGGAAAGCATTGACGGAAGATAGAAAGAAAGAAAGAAAAAAGAAAGAAAGAAATAAATAAATAAAGCAATGACGGAAGATAGGAAGGAAGAAAGAAAGAAAGAAAGAAGGAAGGAAAGAAAGAAAGAAAGAAAGAAAGCATTGACAAGAGAGGATGAAAGAAAGAAAGAAAGAAAGAAAGAAAGTGGGAGAAAGAGAAAATAATTAAAGAAAGAAAGAAATGGTGGGCAGAAGGAAAAAGAAAGAAAGAAAGAAAGAAAGAAAGAAAGCATTGACGGAAGATAGGAAGAAAGAAAGAAAGAAAAAAGAAGGAAAGCATTGACGGAAGATAGAAAGAAAGATAGAAAAAAGAAAGAAAGAAAGAAAGAAAGCATTGACGGAAGATATGATGAAAGAAAGAAAGAAAGAAAGAAAGAAAGAAAGACAGAAAGAAAGAAAGAAAGAAAGCATTGACGGAAGATAGGAAGAAAAAAGAAAGAAAGAAAGAAAGAAAGCATTGACGGAAGATAGGGAAAAAGAAAGAAAAAAAAAGAAAGCATTGACGGAAGATAGAAAGAAAGAAAGAAAAAAAGAAAGAAAGAAAGAAAGCATTGACGGAAGATAGGAAGAAAGAAAGAAAGAAAGTGGGAGAAAGAGAGAATGAATGAAAGAAACAAAGAAATGTTGGGCAGAAGGAAAAAGAAAGAAAGAAAGAAAGTAAGAAAGAAAAAAGAAAGCATTGACCGAAGATAGAAAGAAAGAAAGAATAAAAGAAAGAAAGCATTGACGGAAGATTGGAAAGAAGAAAGAAAAAAAGAAAGAAAGCAGAAAGCATTGACGAAAGATAGGAAGAAAAAGAAAGAAAGAAAGATAGAAAGAAAGTAAGAAAGAAAGAAAGAAAGAAAGAAAGAAAGAAAGAAAGAAAAAAGCATTGAGGGAAGATAGGAAGAAATTAAGAAAGATAGAAAGAAAGTAAGAAAGAAAGAAAGAAAGAAAGAAAGAAAGAAAGCATTGACGGAAGATAGAAAGAAAGAAAGAAAGAAAGAAAGAAAGAAAGACAGCATTGACAAGAGATAGGATGAAAGAAAGAAAGAAAGAAAGAAAGAAAGAAAGAAAGAAAAGAAAGAAAGTGGGAGAAAAGAGGAAAATGAATGAAAGAAAGAAAGAAATGGTGGGCAGAAGGAAAAAGAAAGAAAGAAATAAAGAAAGCATTGACGGAAGATAGTAAGACAGAAAGAATGAAAAAAGAAGGAAAGCATTGACGGAAGATAGTAAGAAAGAAAGAAAGAAAGGAAGAAAGAAAGAAAGAAAGAAAAAAAAGGAAAATAAGCATTGACGAAAGATACGATGAAAGAAAGAAAGAAAGAAAGATAGAAAGAAAGTAAGCAAGCATTGATGGAAGATAGGAAGAAAGACAGAAAGAAAGAAAAAAAAAGAAAGCATTGACGAAAGATAGGATGAAGAAAGAAAGAAAGAAAGAAGGAAGGAAAGAAAGCATTGGCGGAAGATAGGAAGAAAGAAAGAAAGAAAGAAAGAAAGAAAAGAGAAAGAAAGCATTGACAGAAGATAGAAAGAAAGAAAAAAAGAAAGAAAGAAAGAAGGGAAGAAATCAATGACGGAAGATAGGAAGAAAGAAAGAAAGAAAGGAAGAAGGAAAGAAAGAAAGAAAGAAAGAAAGAAAGAAAGAAAAGCATTGACGGAAGATAGGAAGAATGAAAAAAGAAAGAAAGAAAGAAAGAAAGAAAGAAAGTGGGGAGAAAGAGAGAATTAATGAAAGAAAGAAAGAAATGGTGGGCAGAAGGAAAAAGAAAGAAAGAAAGAAAAAAAAAAGAAAACATTGATGGAAGATAGGAAGAAAGAAAGAAAGAAAGAAAGAAAGAAAGAAAGAAAGAAAGAACGAAAAAAAGAAAGAAAGAAAGAAAGAAAGAAAGAAAGCATTGACGGAAGATAGGGAAAAAGAAAGAAAGAAAAAAAAAAGAAAGCATTGACGGAAGATAGAAAGAAAGAAAGAAAAAAGAAAGAAAGAAAGAAAGCATTGACGGAAGATAGGATGAAAGAAAGAAAGAAAGAAAGAAAGCATTGACGGAAGATAGAAGAAAGAAAGAAAGAAAGTGGGAGAAAGAGAGAATGAATGAAAGAAACAAAGAAATGTTGGGCAGAAGGAAAAAGAAAGAAAGAAAGAAAGTAAGAAAGAAAAAAAAAGCATTGACCGAAGATAGGAAGAAAGAAAGAAAAAAGAAAGAAAGCGTTGACGGAAGATAGGAAAGAAGAAAGAAAAAAAAGAAAGAAAGCAGAAAGCATTGACGAAAGATAGGAAGAAAAAGAAAGAAAGATAGAAAGAAAGTAAGAAAGAAAGAAAGAAAGAAAGAAAGAAAAAAGCATTGAGGGAAGATAGGAAGAAAGAAAGAAAGAAAGATAGAAAGAAAGTAAGAAAGAAAGAAGGAAAGAAAGAAAGAAAGAAAGAAAAAAGCATTGAGGGAAGATAGGAAGAAAGAAAGAAAGAAAGAAAGAAAGAAAGAAAGAAAGCATTGACGAAAGATACGATGAAAGAAAGAAAGAAAGAAAGAAAGAAAGAAAGCATTGACGGAAGATAGAAAGAAAGAAAGATAGAAAGAAAGAAAGAAAGACAGCATTGACAAGAGATAGGATGAAAGAAAGAAAGAAAGAAAGAAAGAAAGAAAGAAAGAAAGAAAGAAAGAAAGAAAGAAAGAAAGCATTGACGGATGATAAGAAGAAAGAAAGAAAGAAAGAAAGAAAGTGGGAGAAAGAGAAAATGAATGAAAGAAAGAAAGAAATGGTGGGCAGAAGGAAAAAGAAATAAAGAAATAAAGAAAGCATTGACGGAAGATAGTAAGAAAGAAAGAAAGAAAAAAGAAGGAAAGCATTGACGGAAGATAGAAAGAAAGAAAGAAAAAAGAAAGAAAGAAAGAAAGAAATAAAGCAATGACGGAAGATAGGAAGGAAGAAAGAAAGAAAGAAAGAAGGAAGAAAAGAAAGAAAGAAAGAAAGATAAGCATTGACAAGAGATAGATGAAAGAAAGAAAGAAAGAAAGAAAGAAAGAAAGAAAGAAAGAAAGAAAGAAAGAAAGAAAGAAAGAAAGAAAGAAAGCATTGACGGAAGATAGGAAGAAAGAAAGAAAGAAAGAAAGAAAGAAAGTGGGAGAAAGAGAAAATAATGAAAGAAAGAAAGAAATGGTGGGCAGAAGGAAAAAGAAAGAAAGAAAGAAAGAAAGAAAGAAAGAAAGAAAGAAAGAAAGAAAGAAAGAAAGAAAGAAAGTGGGAGAAAGAGAAAATAATGAAAGAAAGAAAGAAATGGTGGGCAGAAGGAAAAAGAAAGAAAGAAAGAAAGAGAGAAAGAAAGAAAGAAAGAAAGAAAGAAAGAAAGAAAGAAAGAAAGAAAGAAAGTGGGAGAAAGAGAAAATAATGAAAGAAAGAAAGAAATGGTGGGCAGAAGGAAAAAGAAAGAAAGAAAGAAAGAAAGCATTGACGGAAGATAGGAAGAAAGAAAGAAAGAAAAAAGAAGGAAAGCATTGACGGAAGATAGAAAAGAAAGATAGAAAAAAGAAAGAAAGAAAGAAAGAAAGCATTGAAGGAAGATATGATGAAAGAAAGAAAGAAAGAAAGAAAGCATTGACGGAAGATAGGAAGAAAAAAGAAAGAAAGAAAGAAAGAAAGAAAGAAAGTAGGAGAAAGAGAGAATTAATGAAAGAAAGAAAGAAATGGTGGGCAGAAGGAAAAAGAAAGAAAGAAAGAAAGAAAGAAAGAAAGAAAGCACTTGACGGAAGATAGGAAGAAAGAAAGAAAGAAAGAAAGAGAGCATTGACGGAAGATAGGATGAAAGAAAGAAAGAAAAAAAAGAAAGAAAACATTGACGGAAGATAGGAAGAAAGAAAGAAAGAAAGAAAAAAGCATTGACGGAAGAATGGAAGAAAGAAAGAAAGAAAAAAGAAAGCATTGATGAAAGATAGGATGAAAGAAAGAAAGAAAAAAAAAGAAAACATTGACGGACGATAGGAATAAAGAAAGAAAGAAAGAAAGAAACTGGGAGAAAGAGAGAATGAATGAAAGAAAGAAAGAAATGTTGGGGAGATGGAAAAAGAAAGAAAGAAAGAAAGAAAAAAAGGAAAAAGAAAGCATTTACGGAAGATCGGAAGAAAGAAGAAAGAAAGAAAGAAAAATGAAAGAAAGCGTTGACGGAAGATAGAAAGAAAGAAAGAAAGCATTGACGGAAGATAGGAAAGAAGAAAGAAAGAAAGAAAGAAAGAAAGAAAGAAAGAAAGAAAGAAAAAAGAAAGCATTGATGGAAGATAGGAAGAAAAAGTAAGAAAGAAAGAAAGAAAGTAAGAAAGAAAGAAAGAAAGAAAGATAGAATGAAAGAAAGAAAGCATTGACGGAATATAGGAAGAAAGAAAGAAAGAAAAAAAGAAAAAAGCATTGACGGAAGATAGGAAGAAAGAATGAAAGAAAGAAAGAAAGAAACTAAGTTAGTAAGTAAGCAAACATTGACGGAAGATAGGAAGAAAGAAAGAAAGAAAGAAAGAAGAAAGAAAGAAAGAAAGAAAGCATTGACGAAAGATATAATGAAAGAAAGAAAAAAGAAAGAAAGAAAGAAAGATAGAAAGAAAGAAAGAAAGAAAGAAAGAAAGCATTGATGGAAGACAGGAAAGGAGAAAGAAAGAAAGAAAGAAAGAATGAAAGAAAGTAAGCAAGCATTGATGGAAGATATTAAGAAAGACAGAAAAAAAAAAAAGAAAGCATTGACGAAAGATAGGATGAAAGAAAGAAAGAAAGGAGGAAGGAAAGAAAGCATTGACGGAAGATAGGAAGTAAGAAAGAAAGAAAGAAAGAAAGAAAGTGGGAGAAAGAGAAAATGAATGAAAGAAAGAAAGAAATGGTGGGCAGAAGGAAAAAGAAAGAAAGAAATAAAGAAAGCATTGACGGAAGATAGTAAGAAAGAAAGAAAGAAAAAAGAAGGAAAGCATTGATGGAAGATAGTAAGAAAGAAAGAAAGAAAGAAAGAAAGAAAGAAAGAAAGAAAGAAAGAAAGAAAGAAAGAAAAAAAGGAAAATAAGCATTGACGAAAGATACGATGAGAGAAAGAAAGAAAGAAAGAAAGATAGAAAGAAAGTAAGCAAGCATTGATGGAAGATAGGAAGAAAGACAGAAAGAAAGAAAAAAAAAGAAAGCATTGACGAAAGATAGGATGAAAGAAAGAAAGAAAGAAAGATGGAAGGAAAGAAAGCATTGACGGAAGATAGGAAGAAAGAAAGAAAGAAAGAAAGAAAAGAGAAAGAAAGCATTGACAGAAGATAGAAAGAAAGAAAAAAAGAAAGAAAGAAAGAAGGGAAGAAATCAATGACGGAAGATAGGAAGAAAGAAAGAAAGAAAGGAAGAAGGAAAGAAAGAAAGAAAGAAAGACAGCATTGACAAGAGATAGGATGAAAGAAAGAAAGAAAGAAAGAAAGAAAGAGAGAAAGAAAGAAAGAAAGCATTGACGGAAGATAGAAAGAAAGAAAGAAATATAGAAAGAAAGAAAGAAAGAAAGACAGCATTGACAAGAGATAGAATGAAAGAAAGAATGAAAGAAAGAAAGAAAGAAAGAAAGAAAGCATTGACGGATGATAAGAAGAAAGAAAGAAAGAAAGAAAGAAAGAAAGTGGGAGAAAGAGAAAATGAATGAAAGAAAGAAAGAAATGGTGGGCAGAACGAAAAAGAAAGAAAGAAATAAAGAAAGCATTGACGGAAGATAGTAAGAAAGAAAGAAAGAAAAAAGAAGGAAAGCATTGACGGAAGATAGAAAGAAAGAAAGAAAAAAGAAATAAATAAATAAATAAATAAAGCAATGACGGAAGATAGGAAGGAAGAAAGAAAGAAAGAAAGAAGGAAGGAAAGAAAGAAAGAAAGAAAGAAAGCATTGACAAGAGAGGATGAAAGAAAGAAAGAAAGAAAGAAAGAAAGAAAGAAAGAAAGAAAGAAAGCATTGACGGAAGATAGGAAGAAAGAAAGAAAGAAAGAAAGAAAGAAAGTGGGAGAAAGAGAAAATAAGGAAAGAAAGAAAGAAATGGTGGGCAGAAGGAAAAAGAAAGAAAGAAAGAAAGAAAGAAAGTGGGAGAAAGAGAAAATGAATGAAAGAAAGAAAGAAATGGTGGGCAGAACGAAAAAGAAAGAAAGAAATAAAGAAAGCATTGACGGAAGATAGTAAGAAAGAAAGAAAGAAAAAAAAGAAGGAAAGCATTGACGGAAGATAGAAAGAAAGAAAGAAAAAAGAAAGAAAGAAAGAAATAAATAAAGCAATGACGGAAGATAGGAAGGAAGAAAGAAAGAAAGAAAGAAGGAAGGAAAGAAAGAAAGAAAGAAAGAAAGCATTGACAAGAGAGGATGAAAGAAAGAAAGAAAGAAAGAAAGAAAGAAAGAAAGAAAGAAAGAAAGCATTGACGGAAGATAGGAAGAAAGAAAGAAAGAAAGAAAGAAAGAAAGAAAGAAAGAAAGAAAGAAAGAAAGAAAGTGGGAGAAAGAGAAAATAAGGAAAGAAAGAAAGAAATGGTGGGCAGAAGGAAAAAGAAAGAAAAAAAGAAAGAAAGAAAGAAAGAAAGCATTGACGGAAGATAGGAAGAAAGAAAGAAAGAAAAAAGAAGGAAAGCATTGACGGAAGATAGAAAGAAAGATAGAAAAAAGAAAGAAAGAAAGAAAGAAAGCATTGACGGAAGATATGATGAAAGAAAGAAAGAAAGAAAGAAAGAAAGAAAGAAAGCATTGACGGAAGATAGGAAGAAAAAAGAAAGAAAGAAAGAAAGAAAGCATTGACGGAAGATAGGGAAAAAGAAAGAAAAAAAAAGAAAGCATTGACGGAAGATAGAAAGAAAGAAAAAAAGAAAGAAAGAAAGAAAGCATTGACGGAAGATAGGAAGAAAGAAAGAAAGAAAGTGGGAGAAAGAGAGAATGAATGAAAGAAACAAAGAAATGTTGGGCAGAAGGAAAAAGAAAGAAAGAAAGAAAGTAAGAAAGAAAAAAGAAAGCATTGACCGAAGATAGAAAGAAAGAAAGAATAAAAGAAAGAAAGCATTGACGGAAGATTGGAAAGAAGAAAGAAAAAAAGAAAGAAAGCAGAAAGCATTGACGAAAGATAGGAAGAAAAAGAAAGAAAGAAAGATAGAAAGAAAGTAAGAAAGAAAGAAAGAAAGAAAGAAAGAAAGAAAGAAAGAAAGAAAGAAAGAAAGAAAAAAGCATTGAGGGAAGATAGGAAGAAAGAAAGAAAGATAGAAAGAAAGTAAGAAAGAAAGAAAGAAAGAAAGAAAGAAAGAAAGCATTGACGGAAGATAGAAAGAAAGAAAGAAAGAAAGAAAGAAAGACAGCATTGACAAGAGATAGGATGAAAGAAAGAAAGAAAGAAAGAAAGAAAGAAAGAAAGAAAGAAAGTGGGAGAAAGAGAAAATGAATGAAAGAAAGAAAGAAATGGTGGGCAGAAGGAAAAAGAAAGAAAGAAATAAAGAAAGCATTGACGGAAGATAGTAAGAAAGAAAGAATGAAAAAAGAAGGAAAGCATTGACGGAAGATAGTAAGAAAGAAAGAAAGAAAGGAAGAAAGAAAGAAAGAAAGAAAGAAAGAAAGAAAGAAAGAAAGTGGGAGAAAGAGAAAATAAGGAAAGAAAGAAAGAAAGAAAGAAAGCATTGACAAGAGAGGATGAAAGAAAGAAAGAAAGAAAGAAAGAAAGAAAGAAAGAAAGAAAGCATTGACGGAAGATAGGAAGAAAGAAAGAAAGAAAGAAAGAAAGAAAGAAAGAAAGAAAGAAAGAAAGAAAGAAAGAAAGTGGGAGAAAGAGAAAATAAGGAAAGAAAGAAAGAAATGGTGGGCAGAAGGAAAAAGAAAGAAAAAAAGAAAGAAAGAAAGAAAGAAAGCATTGACGGAAGATAGGAAGAAAGAAAGAAAGAAAAAAGAAGGAAAGCATTGACGGAAGATAGAAAGAAAGATAGAAAAAAGAAAGAAAGAAAGAAAGAAAGCATTGACGGAAGATATGATGAAAGAAAGAAAGAAAGAAAGAAAGAAAGAAAGAAAGCATTGACGGAAGATAGGAAGA
>JBAJHW010000018.1:10136932-10149432 GCA_037013535.1 Intellagama lesueurii | reverse complement strand
GGCAGAAGGAAAAAGAAAGAAAGAAAGAAAGAAAGAAAGAAAGCATTGACGGAAGATAGGAAGAAAGAAAGAAAGAAAAAAGAAGGAAAGCATTGACGGAAGATAGAAAGAAAGATAGAAAAAAGAAAGAAAGAAAGAAAGAAAGCATTGACGGAAGATATGATGAAAGAAAGAACGAAAGAAAGAAAGAAAGAAAGAAAGAAAGAAAGAAAGAAAGAAAGAAAGAAAGAAAGAAAGAAAGAAAGCATTGACGGAAGATAGGAAGAAAAAAGAAAGAAAGAAAGAAAGAAAGAAAGTGGGAGAAAGAGAGAATTAATGAAAGAAAGAAAGAAATGGTGGGCAGAAGGAAAAAGAAAGAAAGATAGAAAGAAAGAAAGAAAGAAAGAAAGCATTGACGGAAGATAGGAAGAAAGAAAGAAAGAAAGAAAGAAAGAAAGCATTGACGGAAGATAGGAAGAAAGAAAGAAAGAAAGAAAACATTGACGGAAGATAGGAAGAAAGAAAGAAAGAAAGAAAAAAGCATTGATGGAAGAAAGGAAGAAAGAAAGAAAGAAAAAAAGAAAGCATTGATGAAAGATAGGATGAAAGAAAGAAAGAAAGAAAAAAAGAAAACATTGACGGACGATAGGAATAAAGAAAGAAAGAAAGAAAGAAAGTGGGTGAAAGAGAGAATGAATGAAAGAAGAAAGAAATGTTGGGGAGATGGAAAAAGAAAGAAAGAAAGAAAGTAAAAAAGAAAAAAGAAAGCATTTACGGAAGATAGGAAGAAAGAAAGAAAGAAAGAAAGAAAAATGATAGAAAGCGTTGACGGAAGATAGAAAGAAAGAAAGAAAGCATTGACGGAAGATAGGAAAGAAGAAAGAAAGAAAGAAAGAAAGAAAGAAAGAAAGGAAAAAGAAAGCATTGATGGAAGATATGAAGGAAAAGAAAGAAAGAAAGAAAGAAAGAAAGATAGAATGAAAAAAAGAAAGCATTGACGGGAATATAGGAAGAAAGAAAGAAAGAAAAAAGAAAAAAGCATTGACGGAAGATAGGAAGAAAGAAAGAAAGAAAGAAAGAAAGAAAGAAAGAAAGAAAAAAGAAAGCATCGACGGAAGATAGGAAGAAAGAAAGAAAGAAAGAAAGAAAGAAAGAAAGAAAAAAGAAAGCATTGACGGAAGATAGGAAGAAAGAAAGAAAGAAAGAAAGAAAGCATTGACGGAAGATAGGAAGAAAGAAAGAAAGAAAGAAAGAAAGAAAGAAAGAAAGAAAGAAAGAAAGAAAGAAAGAAAGAAAGAAAGAAAGAAAGAAAGAAAGTGGGAGAAAGAGAAAATAATGGAAGAAAGAAAGAAATGGTGGGCAGAAGGAAAAAGAAAGAAAGAAAGAAAGAAAGAAAGCAATGACGGAAGATAGGAAGAAAGAAAGAAAGAAAAAAAGAAGGAAAGCATTGACGGAAGATAGAAAGAAAGATAGAAAAAAGAAAGAAAGAAAGAAAGAAAGCATTGACGGAAGATATGATGAAAGAAAGAAAGAAAGAAAGTAAGAAAGCATTGACGGAAGATAGGAAGAAAAAAGAAAGAAAGAAAGAAAGAAAGAAAGTGGGAGAAAGAGAGAATTAATGAAAGAAAGAAAGAAATGGTGGGCAGAAGGAAAAAGAAAGAAAGAAAGAAAGAAAGAAAGCATTGACGGAAGATAGGAAGAAAGAAAGAAAGAAAGAAAGAAAGAAAGAAAGAAAGAAAGAAAGAAAGAAAGAAAGCATTGACGGAAGATAGGATGAAAGAAAGAAAGAAAGAAAGAAAGAAAACATTGACGGAAGATAGGAAGAAAGAAAGAAAGAAAGAAAAAAGCATTGACGGAAGAAAGGAAGAAAGAAAGAAAGAAAAAAAGAAAGCATTGATGAAAGATAGGATGAAAGAAAGAAAGAAAGAAAAAAGAAGGAAAGCATTGACGGAAGATAGAAAGAAAGATAGAAAAAAGAAAGAAAGAAAGAAAGAAAGCATTGACGGAAGATATGATGAAAGAAAGAAAGAAAGAAAGAAAGCATTGACGGAAGATAGGAAGAAAAAAGAAAGAAAGAAAGAAAGAAAGAAAGAAAGAAAGTGGGAGAAAGAGAGAATTAATGAAAGAAAGAAAGAAAGAAAGAAAGAAAGAAAGAAAGAAAGAAAGAAAGAAAGAAAGAAAGCACTGACGGAAGATAGGAATAAAGAAAGAAAGAAAGAAAGAAAGTGGGAGAAAGAGAGAATGAATGAAAGAAGAAAGAAATGTTGGGGAGATGGAAAAAGAAAGAAAGAAAGAAAGAAAAAAAGGAAAAAGAAAGCACTTACGGAAGATAGGAAGAAAGAAAGAAAGAAAGAAAGAAAAATGAAAGAAAGCGTTGAGGGAAGATAGAAAGAAAGAAAGAAAGCATTGACGGAAGATAGGAAAGAAGATAGAAAGAAAGAAAGAAAGAAAGAAAGAAAGAAAGAAAGAAAGAAAGAAAAAAGAAAGCATTGATGGAAGATAGGAAGAAAAAGTAAGAAAGAAAGAAAGAAAGTAAGAAAGAAAGAAAGAAAGAAAGATAGAATGAAAGAAAGAAAGCATTGACGGAATATAGGAAGAAAGAAAGAAAGAAAAAAAGAAAAAAGCATTGACGGAAGATAGGAAGAAAGAAAGAAAGAAAGAAAGAAAGAAACTAAGTTAGTAAGTAAGCAAACATTGACGGAAGATAGGAAGAAAGAAAGAAAGAAAGAAAGAAAGAAAGAAAGAAAGAAAGAAAGAAAGAAAGAAAGAAAGAAAGAAAGAAAGAAAAAAAGAAAGCATTGACGGAAGATAGGAAGAAAGAAAGAAAGAAAGAAAGAAAGCATTGACGGAAGATAGGAAGACAGAAAGAAAGAAAGAAAGAAAGAAAGAAAGAAAGAAAGAAAGAAAGAAAGAAAGAAAGAAAGAAAGAAAGAAAGAAAGAAAGCATTGACGAAAGATATAATGAAAGAAAGAAAGAAAGAAAGAAAGAAAGATAGAAAGAAAGAAAGAAAGAAAGAAAGCATTGATGGAAGATAGGAAAGGAGAAATAAAGAAAGAAAGAAAGAATGAAAGAAAGTAAGCAAGCATTGATGGAAGATAGGAAGAAAGACAGAAAAAAAAAAGAAAGCATTGACGAAAGATAGGATGAAAGAAAGAAAGAAAGAAAGAAAGGAGGAAGGAAAGAAAGCATTGACGGAAGATAGGAAGGAAGAAAGAAAGAAAGAAAGAAAGAAAGTGGGAGAAAGAGAAAATGAATGAAAGAAAGAAAGAAATGGTGGGCAGAAGGAAAAAGAAAGAAAGAAATAAAGAAAGCATTGACGGAAGATAGTAAGAAAGAAAGAAAAAAAAAGAAGGAAAGCATTGACGGAAGATAGTAAGAAAGAAAGAAAGAAAGAAAGAAAGAAAGAAAGAAAGAAAGAAAAAAAGGAAAATAAGCATTGACGAAAGATACGATGAAAGAAAGAAAGAAAGAAAGAAAGAAAGAAAGATAGAAAGAAAGTAAGCAAGCATTGGTGGAAGATAGGAAGAAAGACAGAAAGAAAGAAAAAAAAGAAAGCATTGACGAAAGATAGGATGAAAGAAAGAAAGAAAGAAAGAAGGAAGGAAAGAAAGCATTGACGGAAGATAGGAAGAAAGAAAGAAAGAAAGAAAGAAAAGAGAAAGAAAGCATTGACAGAAGATAGAAAGAAAGAAAAAAAGAAAGAAAGAAAGAAGGGAGGAAAGAAAGCATTGACGGAAGATAGGAAGACAGAAAGAAAGAAAAAAAGAAAAAAGCATTGACGGAAGATAGGAAGAAAGAAAGAAAGAAAGAAAGAAAGAAAAAAAGGAAAATAAGCATTGACGAATTATACGATGAAAGAAAGATAGAAAGAAAGAAAGATAGAAAGAAAGAAAGAAAGAAAGAAAGCATTGATGGAAGATAGGAAAGGAGAAAGAAAGAAAGAAAGAAAGAATGAAAGAAAGTAAGCAAGCATTGATGGAAGATAGGAAGAAAGACAGAAAGAAAGAAAAAAAAAGAAAGCATTAACGAAAGATAGGATGAAAGAAAGAAAGAAAGAAAGAATGAAGGAAGGAAAGAAAGCATTGACGGAAGATAGGAAGAAAGAAAGAAAGAAAGAAAAGAGAAAGAAAGCATTGACAGAAGATAGAAAGAAAGAAAAAAAGAAAGAAAGAAAGAAGGGGAGAAAGCAATGACGGAAGATAGGAAGAAAGAAAGAAAGAAAGAAAGAAGGAAAGAAAGAAAGAAAGAAAGAAAGAAAGAAAGAAAGCATTGAAGAGAGATAGGATAAAAGACAGAAAGAAAGAAAGAAAGAAAGCATTGACGGAAGATAGGAAGAATGAAAAAAGAAAGAAAGAAAGAAAGAAAGAAAGTGGGAGAAAGAGAGAATTAATGAAAGAAAGAAAGAAATGGTGGGCAGAAGGAAAAAGAAAGAAAGAAAGAAAGAAAGAAAAAAGAAAGCATTGATGGAAGATAGGAAGAAAGAAAGAAAGAAAGAAAGAAAGAAAGAAAGAAAGAAAGAAAGAAAGAAAGAAAGCATTGACGGAAGATAGGGAAAAAGAAAAAAAAAAAGAAAGCATTGACGGAAGATAGAAAGAAAGAAAGAAAAAAAGAAAGAAAGAAAGAAAGCATTGACGGAAGATAGGAAGAAAGAAAGAAAGAAAGTGGGAGAAAGAGAGAATGAATGAAAGAAACAAAGAAATGTTGGGCAGAAGGAAAAAGAAAGAAAGAAAGTAAGAAAGAAAAAAGAAAGCATTGACCGAAGATAGAAAGAAAGAAAGAATAAAAGAAAGAAAGCATTGACGGAAGATTGGAAAGAAGAAAGAAAAAAAGAAAGAAAGCAGAAAGCATTGACGAAAGATAGGAAGAAAAAGAAAGAAAGAAAGATAGAAAGAAAGTAAGAAAGAAAGAAAGAAAGAAAGAAAGAAAGAAAGAAAGAAAGAAAGAAAGAAAGAAAGAAAAAAGCATTGAGGGAAGATAGGAAGAAAGAAAGAAAGATAGAAAAAAAGTAAGAAAGAAAGAAAGAAAGAAAGAAAGAAAGAAAGCATTGACGGAAGATAGAAAGAAAGTAAGAAAGAAAGAAAGGAAGGACAGCATTGACAAGAGATAGGATGAAAGAAAGAAAGAAAGAAAGAAAGAAAGCATTAACGGATGATAAGAAGAAAGAAAGAAAGAAAGAAAGAAAGAAAGTGGGAGAAAGAGAAAATGAATGAAAGAAAGAAAGAAATGGTGGGCAGAAGGAAAAAGAAAGAAAGAAATAAAGAAAGCATTGACGGAAGATAGTAAGAAAGAAAGAATGAAAAAAGAAGGAAAGCATTGACGGAAGATAGTAAGAAAGAAAGAAAGAAAGGAAGAAAGAAAGAAAGAAAGAAAGAAAGAAAAAAAGGAAAATAAGCATTGACGAAAGATACGATGAAAGAAAGAAAGAAAGAAAGAAAGATAGAAAGAAAGTAAGCAAGCATTGATGGAAGATAGGAAGAAAGACAGAAAGAAAGAAAAAAAAAGAAAGCATTGACGAAAGATAGGATGAAAGAAAGAAAGAAAGAAAGAATAAAGGAAAGAAAGCATTGGCGGAAGATAGGAAGAAAGAAAGAAAGAAAGAAAAGAGAAAGAAAGCATTGACAGAAGATAGAAAGAAAGAAAAAAAGAAAGAAAGAAAGAAGGGAAGAAATCAATGACGGAAGATAGGAAGAAAGAAAGAAAGAAAGGAAGAAGGAAAGAAAGATAGAAATAAAGAAAGAAAGAAAGAAAGCATTGACGGAAGATAGGAAGAATGAAAAAAGAAAGAAAGAAAGAAAGAAAGAAAGAAAGTGGGAGAAAGAGAGAATTAATGAAAGAAAGAAAGAAATGGTGGGCAGAAGGAAAAAGAAAGAAAGAAAGAAAGAAAGAAAAAGAAAACATTGATGGAGGATAGGAAGAAAGAAAGAAAGAAAGAAAGAAAGAAAGAAAGAAAGAAAGAAAGAAAGAAAGAAAGCATTGACGGAAGATAGGGAAAAAGAAAGAAAGAAAAAAAAAAGAAAGCATTGTCGGAAGATAGAAAGAAAGAAAGAAAAAAGAAAGAAAGAAAGAAAGCATTGACGGAAGATAGGATGAAAGAAAGAAAGAAAGAAAGAAAGCATTGACGGAAGATAGGAAGAAAGAAAGAAAGAAAGTGGGAGAAAGAGAGAATGAATGAAAGAAACAAAGAAATGTTGGGCAGAAGGAAAAAGAAAGAAAGAAAGAAAGTAAGAAAGAAAAAAAAGCATTGACCGAAGATAGGAAGAAAGAAAGAAAAAAGAAAGAAAGCGTTGACGGAAGATAGGAAAGAAGAAAATAAAAAAGAAAGAAAGCAGAAAGCATTGACGAAAGATAGGAAGAAAAAGAAAGAAAGAAAGATAGAAAGAAAGTAAGAAAGAAAGAAAGAAAGAAAAAAGCATTGAGGGAAGATAGGAAGAAAGAAAGAAAGAAAGATAGAAAGAAAGTAAGAAAGATAGAAGGAAAGAAAGAAAGAAAGAAAGAAAAAAGCATTGAGGGAAGATAGGAAGAAAGAAAGAAAGAAAGAAGGAAAGAAAGGAAGAAAGAAAGCATTGAAGGAAGATAGGAAGACAGAAAGACAGAAAAAAAGAAAAAAGCATTGACGGAAGATAGGAAGAAAGAAACAAAGAAAGAAAGAAAGAAAGAAAGCATTGACGAAAGATACGATGAAAGAAAGAAAGAAAGAAAGCATTGACGGAAGATAGAAAGAAAGGAAGAAAGATAGAAGAAGAAAGAAAGAAAGACAGCATTGACAAGAGATAGGATGAAAGAAAGAAAGAAAGAAAGAAAGAAAGAAAGAAAGAAAGAAAGAAAGAAAGAAAGAAAGAAAGCAAGCAAGCATTGACGGATGATAAGAAGAAAGAAAGAAAGAAAGAAAGAAAGTGGGAGAAAGAGAAAATGAATGAAAGAAAGAAAGAAATGGTGGGCAGAAGGAAAAAGAAAGAAAGAAATAAAGAAAGCATTGACGGAAGATAGTAAGAAAGAAAGAAAGAAAAAAGAAGGAAAGCATTGACGGAAGATAGAAAGAAAGAAAGAAAAAAGAAAGAAAGAAAGAAAGAAATAAAGCAATGACGGAAGATAGGAAGGAAGAAAGAAAGAAAGAAAGAAGGAAGGAAAGAAAGAAAGAAAGAAAGAAAGCATTGACAAGAGATAGGATGAAAGAAAGAAAGAAAGAAAGAAAGAAAGAAAGAAAGAAAGAAAGAAAGAAAGAAAGAAAGAAAGAAAGAAAGCATTGACGGAAGATAGGAAGAAAGAAAGAAAGAAAGAAAGAAAGAAAGTGGGAGAAAGAGAAAATAATGAAAGAAAGAAAGAAATGGTGGGCAGAAGAAAAAAGAAAGAAAGAAAGCATTGACGGAAGATAGGAAGAAAGAAAGAAAGAAAAAAGAAGGAAAGCATTGACGGAAGATAGAAAGAAAGATAGAAAAAAGAAAGAAAGAAAGAAAGAAAGCATTGACGGAAGATATGATGAAAGAAAGAACGAAAGAAAGAAAGAAAGAAAGCATTGACGGAAGATAGGAAGAAAAAAGAAAGAAAGAAAGAAAGAAAGAAAGAGAGAAAGAAAGAAAGAAAGAAAGAAAGAAAGAAAAAAGAAAGCATTGACGGAAGATAGGAAGAAAGAAAGAAAGAAAGAAAGAAAGAAAGAAAGAAAGAAAGCATTGACGGAAGATAGGAAGACAGAAAGAAAGAAAAAAAAGAAAAAAGCATTGACGGAAGATAGGAAGAAAGAAAGAAAGAAAGAAAGAAAGAAAGAAAGAAAGAAAGAAAGAAAGAAAGAAAGAAAGAAAGAAAGAAAGAAAGAATGCAAGCATTGACGAAAGATATAATGAAAGAAAGAAAGAAAGAAAGATAGAAAGAAAGAAAGAAAGAAAGAAAGAAAGAAAGCATTGATGGAAGATAGGAAAGGAGAAAGAAAGAAAGAAAGAAAGAATGAAAGAAAGTAAGCAAGTATTGATGGAAGATAGGAAGAAAGACAGAAAGAAAAAAAAAGAAAGCATTGACGAAAGATAGGATGAAAGAAAGAAAGAAAGAAAGAAATGAGGAAGGAAAGAAAGCATTGACGGAAGATAGGAAGGAAGAAAGAAAGAAAGAAAGAAAGAAAGTGGGAGAAAGAGAGAATGAATGAAAGAAGAAAGAAATGTTGGGGAGATGGAAAAAGAAAGAAAGAAAGAAAGTAAAAAAGAAAAAAGAAAGCATTTACGGAAGATAGGAAGAAAGAAAGAAAGAAAGAAGGAAAAATGATAGAAAGCGTTGACGGAAGATAGAAAGAAAGAAAGAAAGCATTGACGGAAGATAGTAAAGAAGAAAGAAAGAAAGAAAGAAAGAAAGAAAGAAAGAAAGAAAGAAAGAAAAAAGTAAGCATTGATGGAAGATAGGAAGAAAAAGAAAGAAAGAAAGAAAGAAAGATAGAATGAAAAAAAGAAAGCATTGACGGAATTTTGGGAAGAAAGAAAGAAAGAAAAAAAGAAAAAAGCATTGACGGAAGATAGGAAGAAAGAAAGAAAGAAAGAAAGAAACTAAGTTAGTAAGTAAGCAAACATTGAGGGAAGATAGGAAGAAAGGAAGAAAGAAAGAAAGAAAGAAAGAAAGCATTGATGGAAGATAGGAAGAAAAAAGAAAGAAAGAAAGAAAGAAAGAAAGAAAGAAAGAAAGTGGGAGAAAGAGAGAATTAATGAAAGAAAGAAAGAAATGGTGGGCAGAAGGAAAAAGAAAGAAAGAAAGAAAGAAAGAAAGAAAGAAAGAAAGAAAGCATTGACGGAAGATAGGAATAAAGAAAGAAAGAAAGAAAGAAAGTGGGAGAAAGAGAGAATGAATGAAAGAAGAAAGAAATGTTGGGGAGATGGAAAAAGAAAGAAAGAAAGAAAGTAAAAAAGAAAAAAGAAAGCATTTACGGAAGATAGGGAAGAAAGAAAGAAAGAAAGAAAGAAAAATGATAGAAATTGTTGACGGAAGATAGAAAGAAAGAAAGAAAGCATTGACGGAAGATAGTAAAGAAGAAAGAAAGAAAGAAAGAAAGAAAGAAAGAAAGAAAGAAAGAAAGAAAGAAAGAAAGAAAGAAAGAAAGAAAAAAGAAAGCATTGATGGAAAATAGGAAGAAAAAGAAAGAAAGAAAGAAAGTAAGTAAGAAAGATAGAAAGAAAGAAAGATAGAAAGAAAGAAAGAAAGCATTGACGGAATATAGGAAGAAAGAAAGAAAGAAAAAAAGAAAAAAGCAATCACGGAAGATAGGAAGAAAGAAAGAAAGAAAGAAAGAAAGAAAGAAACTAAGTTAGTAAGTAAGCAAACATTGACGGAAGATAGGAAGAAAGAAAGAAAGAAAGAAAGAAAGAAAGAAAGAAAGAAAGAAAGAAAGAAAGAAAGAAAGAAAGAAAGAAAAAAGAAAGCATTGACGGAAGATAGGAAGAAAGAAAGAAGAAAGAAAGAAAGAAAGAAAGAAAGAAAGAAAAAAGAAAGCATTGACGGAAGATAGGAAGAAAAAGAAAGAAAGAAAGAAAGAAAGATAGAATGAAAAAAAGAAAGCATTGACGGAATTTTGGGAAGAAAGAAAGAAAGAAAAAAAGAAAAAAGCATTGACGGAAGATAGGAAGAAAGAAAGAAAGAAAGAAAGAAACTAAGTTAGTAAGTAAGCAAACATTGAGGGAAGATAGGAAGAAAGGAAGAAAGAAAGAAAGAAAGAAAGAAAGAAAGACAGAAAGAAAGAAAAAAGAAAGCATTGACGGAAGATAGGAAGAAAGAAAGAAAGAAAGAAAGAAAGAAAGAAAGAAAGCATTGACGGAAGATAGGAAGAAAGAAAGAAAGAAAGAAAGAAAGAAAGAAAGAAAGAAAGAAAGAGAGAAAGTGGCAGAAAGAGAAAATAATGAAAGAAAGAAAGAAATGGTTTGCAGAAGGATAAAGAAAGAAAGAAAGAAAGAAAGAAAGAAAGAAAGAAAGCATTGACGGAAGATAGGAAGAAAGAAAGAAAGAAAAAAGAAGGAAAGCATTGACGGAAGATAGAAAGAAAGATAGAAAAAAGAAAGAAAGAAAGAAAGAAAGAAAGCATTGACGGAAGATAGGAAGAAAAAAGAAAGAAAGAAAGAAAGAAAGAAAGTGGGAGAAAGAGAGAATTAATGAAAGAAAGAAAGAAATGGTGGGCAGAAGGAAAAAGAAAGAAAGAAAGAAAGAAAGAAAGAAAGAAAGAAAGAAAGCATTGACGGAAGATAGGAAGAAAGAAAGAAAGAAAGTAAGAAAGAAAGAAAGAAAGAAAGAAAGAAAGAAAGAAAGAAAGAAAGAAAGCATTGACGGAAGATTGGATGAAAGGAAGAAAGAAAGAAAGAAAGAAAACATTGACGGAAGATAGGAAGAAAGAAAGAAAGAAAGAAAGAAAGAAAGCATTGACGGAAGAAAGGAAGAAAGAAAGAAAGAAAGAAAGAAAGAAAGAAAGAGAGAAAGAAAGAAAGAAAGAAAGAAAGAAAGAAAAAAGAAAGCATTGATGAAAGATAGGATGAAAGAAAGAAAGAAAGAAAGAAAGAAAGCATTGACGGAAGATAGGAAGAAAAAAGAAAGAAAGAAAGAAAGAAAGAAAGAAAGAAAGTGGGAGAAAGAGAGAATTAATGAAAGAAAGAAAGAAATGGTGGGCAGAAGGAAAAAGAAAGAAAGAAAGAAAGAAAGAAAGAAAGAAAGAAAGAAAGAAAGCATTGACGGAAGATAGGAAAAAAGAAAGAAAGAAAGAAAGAAAGAAAGGAAGAAAGCATTGACGGAAGATAGGATGAAAGAAAGAAAGAAAGAAAGAAAGAAAGAAAACATTGACGGAAGATAGGAAGAAAGAAAGAAAGAAAGAAAAAACCATTGACGGAAGAAAGGAAGAAAGAAAGAAAGAAAAAAAGAAAGCATTGATGAAAGATAGGATGAAAGAAAAAAAAAAAAGAAAACATTGATGGACGATAGGAATAAAGAAAGAAAGAAAGAAAGAAAAATGAAAGAAAGCGTTGACGGAAGATAGAAAGAAAGAAAGAAAGCATTGACGGAAGATAGGAAAGAAGAAAGAAAGAAAGAAAGAAAGAAAGAAAAAAGAAAGCATTGATGGAAGATAGGAAGAAAAAGTAAGAAAGAAAGAATGTAAGAAAGAAAGAAAGAAAGAAAGAAAGATAGAATGAAAGAAAGAAAAAAAGAAACCATTGACGGAAGATAAGAAGAAAGAAAGAAAGAAAAAAAGAAAAAAAGCATTGACGGAAGATAGGAAGAAAGAAAGAAAGAAAGAAAGAAAGAAACTAAGTTAGTAAGTAAGTAAACATTGATGGAAGATAGGAAGAAAGAAAGAAAGAAAGAAAGAAAGAAAGAAAGAAAGAAAGAAAGAGAGAAAGAAAGAAAGAAAGAAAGAAAGAAAGAAAAAAGAAAGCATTGACGGAAGATAGGAAGAAAGAAAGAAAGAAAGAAAGAAAGAAAGAAAGCATTGACGGAAGATAGGAAGACAGAAAGAAAGAAAAAAAAGAAAAAAGCATTGACGGAAGATAGGAAGAAAGAAAGAAAGAAAGAAAGAAAGAAAGAAAGAAAGAAAGAAAGAAAGAAAGAAAGAAAGAAAGAAAGAAAGAAAGAAAGAAAGAAAGAAAGAAAGAATGCAAGCATTGACGAAAGATATAATGAAAGAAAGAAAGAAAGAAAGAAAGATAGAAAGAAAGAAAGAAAGAAAGAAAGAAAGCATTGATGGAAGATAGGAAAGGAGAAAGAAAGAAAGAAAGAAAGAATGAAAGAAAGTAAGCAAGTATTGATGGAAGATAGGAAGAAAGACAGAAAGAAAAAAAAAGAAAGCATTGACGAAAGATAGGATGAAAGAAAGAAAGAAAGAAAGAAAGGAGGAAGGAAAGAAAGCATTGACGGAAGATAGGAAGGAAGAAAGAAAGAAAGAAAGAAAGAAAGTGGGAGAAAGAGAGAATGAATGAAAGAAGAAAGAAATGTTGGGGAGATGGAAAAAGAAAGAAAGAAAGAAAGTAAAAAAGAAAAAAGAAAGCATTTACGGAAGATAGGAAGAAAGAAAGAAAGAAAGAAAGAAAAATGATAGAAAGCGTTGACGGAAGATAGAAAGAAAGAAAGAAAGCATTGACGGAAGATAGTAAAGAAGAAAGAAAGAAAGAAAGAAAGAAAGAAAGAAAGAAAGAAAGAAAGAAAGAAAAAAGTAAGCATTGATGGAAGATAGGAAGAAAAAGAAAGAAAGAAAGAAAGAAAGATAGAATGAAAAAAAGAAAGCATTGACGGAATTTTGGGAAGAAAGAAAGAAAGAAAAAAAGAAAAAAGCATTGACGGAAGATAGGAAGAAAGAAAGAAAGAAAGAAAGAAACTAAGTTAGTAAGTAAGCAAACATTGAGGGAAGATAGGAAGAAAGGAAGAAAGAAAGAAAGAAAGAAAGAAAGCATTGACGGAAGATAGGAAGAAAAAAGAAAGAAAGAAAGAAAGAAAGAAAGAAAGAAAGAAAGAAAGAAAGAAAGAAAGTGGGAGAAAGAGAGAATTAATGAAAGAAAGAAAGAAATGGTGGGCAGAA
>JBAJHW010000018.1:10116903-10136432 GCA_037013535.1 Intellagama lesueurii | reverse complement strand
TCTTCCTATCTTCCGTCAATGTTTTCTTTCTTTCTTTCTTTCTTCCTATCTTCCGTCAATGCTTTCTTTCTTTCTTTCTTTCTTTCTTTCATCCTATCTTCCGTCAATGCTTTCTTTCTTTCTTTCTTTCTTTCTTTCTTTCTTTCTTTCTTTCTTTCTTTCTTCCTATCTTCCGTCAATGCTTTCTTTCTTTCTTTCTTTCTTTCTATCTTTCTTTCTTTTTCCTTCTGCCCACCATTTCTTTCTTTCTTTCATTAATTCTCTCTTTCTCCCACTTTCTTTCTTTCTTTCTTTCTTTCTTTCTTTTTTCTTCCTATCTTCCGTCAATGCTTTCTTTCTTTCTTTCTTTCTTTCTTTCTTTCTTTCTTTCTTTCTTTCTTTCTTTCTTTCTTTCTTTCTTTCTTTCTTTCTTTCTTTCTTTCATCATATCTTCCGTCAATGCTTTCTTTCTTTCTTTCTTTCTTTTTTCTATCTTTCTTTCTATCTTCCGTCAATGCTTTCCTTCTTTTTTCTTTCTTTCTTTCTTCCTATCTTCCGTCAATGCTTTCTTTCTTTCTTTCTTTCTTTCTTTCTTTTTCCTTTCTTTCTTTCTATCTTCCGTCAATGCTTTCCTTCTTTTTTCTTTCTTTCTTTCTTACTATCTTCCGTCAATGCTTTCTTTATTTCTTTCTTTCTTTTTCCTTCTGCCCACCATTTCTTTCTTTCTTTCATTCGTTTTCTCTTTCTCCCACTTTCTTTCTTTCTTTCTTTCTTTCTTCTTATCATCCGTCAATGCTTTCTTTCTATCTTTCTTTCTTTCTTTCTTTCTTTCTTTCTTTCTTTCATCCTATCTCTTGTCAATGCTGTCTTTCTTTCTTTCTTTCTTTCTATCTTTCTTTCTTTCTTTCTATCTTCCGTCAATGCTTTCTTTCTTTCTTTCTTTCTTTCTTTCTTTCTTTCATCGTATCTTTCGTCAATGCTTTCTTTCTTTCTTTCTACCTTCCTATCTTCCGTCAATGCTTTTTTCTTTTTTTCTGTCTTTCTGTCTTCCTATCTTCCGTCAATGCTTTCTTTCTTTCTTTCTTTCCTTCTTTCTTTCTTTCTTTCTCTCTTTCTTTCTTTCTTTCTTTCTTCCTATCTTCCCTCAATGCTTCTTTCTTTCTTTCTTTCTTCTTTCCTTCTTTCTTTCTTACTTTCTTTCTATCTTTCTTTCTTTCTTTCTTCCTATCTTCCCTCAATGCTTTTTTCTTTCTTTCTTTCTTTCTTTCTTACTTTCTTTCTATCTTTCTTTCTTTCTTTTTCTTCCTATCTTTCGTCAATGCTTTCTGCTTTCTTTCTTTTTTTCTTTCTTCTTTCCTATCTTCCGTCAACGCTTTCTTTCTTTTTTCTTTCTTTCTTCCTATCTTCGGTCAATGCTTTTTTTTCCTTTCTTACTTTCTTTCTTTCTTTCTTTTTCCTTCTGCCCAACATTTCTTTGTTTCTTTCATTCATTCTCTCTTTCTCCCACTTTCTTTCTTTCTTCCTATCTTCCGTCAATGCTTTCTTTCTTTCTTTCTTTCTTTCTTTCTTTCTTTCTTTCTTTCTTTCTTTCTTTCTTTCTTTCTTTCTTCCTATCTTCCATCAATGTTTTCTTTTTTCTTTCTTTCTTTCTTTCTTTCTTTCTTTTTCCTTCTGCCCACCATTTCTTTCTTTCTTTCATTAATTCTCTCTTTCTCCCACTTTCTTTCTTTCTTTCTTTCTTTCTTTCTTTTTTCATTCTTCCTATCTTCCGTCAATGCTTTCTTTCTTTCTTTCTTTCTGTCTTTTATCCTATCTCTCGTCAATGCTTTCTTTCTTTCTTTCTTTCTTTCCTTCTTCCTTTCTTTCTTTCTTTCTTCCTATCTTCCGTCATTGATTTCTTCCCTTCTTTCTTTCTTTCTTTTTTTCTTTCTTTCTATCTTCTGTCAATGCTTTCTTTCTCTTTTCTTTCTTTCTTTCTTTCTTTCTTCCTATCTTCCGTCAATGCTTTCTTTCCTTCCTTCTTTCTTTCTTTCTTTCTTTCATCTTATCTTTCGTCAATGGTTTCTTTTTCTTTCTTTCTTTCTGTCTTTCTTCCTATCTTCCATCAATGCTTGCTTACTTTCTTTCTATCTTTCTTTCTTTCTTTCTTTCATCGTATCTTTCGTCAATGCTTATTTTCCTTTTTTTCTTTCTTTCTTTCTTTCTTTCTTTCTTTCTTTCTTTCTTTCTTTCTTTCTTTCTTTCTTTCTTTCTTACTATTTTCCGTCAATGCTTTCCTTCTTTTTTCTTTCTTTCTTTCTTACTATCTTCCGTCAATGCTTTCTTTATTTCTTTCTTTCTTTTTCCTTCTGCCCACCATTTCTTTCTTTCTTTCATTCATTTTCTCTTTCTCCCACTTTCTTTCTTTCTTTCTTTCTTTCTTTCTTTCGTCTTATCATCCGTCAATGCTTTCTTTCTTCTTTCTGTCTTTCTTTCTGTCTTTCTTTCTTTCTTTCTTTCTTTCTTTCATCCTATCTCTTGTCAATGCTGTCTTTCTTTCTTTCTTTCTTTCTTTCTTTCCTTCTTCCTTTCTTTCTTTCTTTCTTCCTATCTTCCGTCATTGATTTCTTCCCTTCTTTCTTTCTTTCTTTTTTTCTTTCTTTCTATCTTCTGTCAATGCTTTCTTTCTCTTTTCTTTCTTTCTTTCTTTCTTTCTTCCTATCTTCCGTCAATGCTTTCTTTCCTTCCTTCTTTCTTTCTTTCTTTCTTTCATCCTATCTTTTGTCAATGCTTTCTTTTTTTTCTTTCTTTCTGTCTTTCTTCCTATCTTCCATCAATGCTTGCTTACTTTCTTTCTATCTTTCATTCTTTCTTTCTTTCTTTCATCGTATCTTTCGTCAATGCTTATTTTCCTTTTTTTCTTTCTTTCTTTCTTTCTTTCTTTCTTTCTTTCTTTCTTTCTTTCTTTCTTTCTTTCTTTCTTTCTTTCTTTCTTTCTTTCTTTCTTCTTTCTTACTATCTTCCATCAATGCTTTCCTTCTTTTTCTTTCTTTCTTTCTTACTATCTTCCGTCAATGCTTTCTTTATTTCTTTCTTTCTTTTTCCTTCTGCCCACCATTTCTTTCTTTCTTTCTTTCATTTTCTCTTTCTCCCACTTTCTTTCTTTCTTTCTTTCTTTCTTCCTTCCTATCTTCCGTCAATGCTTTCTTTCCTTCCTCCTTTCTTTCTTTCTTTCTTTCTTTCATCCTATCTTTCGTCAATGCTTTCTTTTTTTTTCTTTCTGTCTTTCTTCCTATCTTCCATCAATACTTGCTTACTTTCTTTCATTCTTACTTTCTTTCTTTCTTTCTCCTTTCCTATCTTCCATCAATGCTTTCTTTCTTTCTTTCTTTCTTTCTTTCTTTCTTTCTTTCTTTCTTTCTTTCTTTCTTTCTTTCTTTCTTTCTTTCTTCCTATCTTCCGTCAATGCTTTCTTTTTTCTTTTTTACTTTCTTTCTTTCTTTCTTTTTCCATCTCCCCAACATTTCTTTCTTCTTTCATTCATTCTCTCTTTCTCCCACTTTCTTTCTGTCTTTCTTTCTTTATTCCTATCGTCCATCAATGTTTTCTTTTTTTTTTCTTTCATCCTATCTTTCATCAATGCTTTCTTTCTTTCTTTCTTTCTTTCTTTCTTCCTTTCTTCCGTCAATGGTTTTTTCTTTCTTTCTTTCTTTCTTCCTATCTTCCGTCAATGTTTTCTTTCTTTCTTTCTTTCTTTCTTTCATCCTATCTTCCGTCAATGCTTTCTTTCTTTCTTTCTTTCTTTCTTTCTTTCTTTTTTCCTATCTTCCGTCAATGCTTTCTTTCTTTCTTTCTTTCTTTCTTTCTTTCTTTTTCCTTCTGCCCACCATTTCTTTCTTTCTTTCATTAATTCTCTCTTTCTCCCACTTTCTTTCTTTCTTTCTTTCTTTTTTTCTTTCTTTTTTCCTATCTTCCGTCAATGCTTTCTTTCTTTCTTTCTTTCTTTCATCCTATCTTTCATCAATGCTTTCTTTTTTTCTTTCTTTCTTTCTTCCTTTCTTCCGTCAATGCTTTTTTCTTTCTTTCTTTCTTTCTTCCTATCTTCCGTCAATGTTTTCTTTCTTTCTTTCTTTCTTTCTTTCTTTCTTCCTATCTTCCGTCAATGTTTTCTTTCTTTCTTTCTTTCTTCCTTTCATCCAATCTTCCGTCAATACTTTCTTTCTTTCTTTCTTTCTTTCTTTCTTTCTTTCTTTCTTTCTTTCTTTCTTCCTATCTTCCGTCAATGCTTTCTTTCTTTCTTTCTTTCTTTCTTTCTTTTTCCTTCTGCCCACCATTTCTTTCTTTCTTTCATTAATTCTCTCTTTCTCCCACTTTCTTTCTTTCTTTCTTTCTTTTTTCTTCCTATCTTCCGTCAATGCTTTCTTTCTTTCTTTCTTTCTTTCTTTTTTCTATCTTTCTTTCTATCTTCCGTCAATGCTTTCCTTCTTTTTTCTTTCTTTCTTTCTTCCTATCTTCCGTCAATGCTTTCTTTCTTTCTTTCTTTCTTTCTTTCTTTATCCTTCTGCCCACCATTTCTTTCTTTCTTTCATTATTTTCTCTTTCTGCCACTTTCTCTCTTTCTTTCTTTCTTTCTTTCTTTCTTTCTTTCTTCCTATCTTCCGTCAATGCTTTCTTTCTTTCTTTCTTTCTTTCTTTCTTCCTATCTTCCGTCAATGCTTTCTTTTTTCTTTCTTTCTGTCTTTCTTTTTTTCTTTCTTTCTTTCTTTCTTTCTTTCTTTCTTTCTTTCTTCCTATCTTCCCTCAATGTTTGCTTACTTACTAACTTAGTTTCTTTCTTTCTTTCTTTCTTTCTTCCTATCTTCCGTCAATGCTTTTTTCTTTTTTTTCTTTCTTTCTTTCTTCCCAAAATTCCGTCAATGCTTTCTTTTTTTCATTCTATCTTTCTTTCTTTCTTTCTTTCTTTTTCTTCCTATCTTCCATCAATGCTTTCTTTTTTCTTTCTTTCTTTCTTTCTTTCTTTCTTTCTTTCTTTCTTTCTTTCTTTCTTTCTTTCTTCTTTCCTATCTTCCGTCAATGCTTTCTTTCTTTCTTTCTATCTTCCGTCAACGCTTTCTATCATTTTTCTTTCTTTCTTTCTTTCTTTCTTTCTTCCTATCTTCCGTAAATGCTTTCTTTTTTCTTTTTTACTTTCTTTCTTTCTTTCTTTTTCCATCTCCCCAACATTTCTTTCTTCTTTCATTCATTCTCTCTTTCTCCCACTTTCTTTCTTACTTTCTTTCTTTATTCCTATCGTCCGTCAATGTTTTCTTTTTTTCTTTCTTTCTTTCTTTCATCCTATCTTTCATCAATGCTTTCTTTTTTTCTTTCTTTCTTTCTTCCTTTCTTCCATCAATGCTTTTTTCTTTCTTTCTTTCTTTCTTCCTATCTTCCGTCAATGTTTTCTTTCTTTCTTTCTTTCATCCTATCTTCCGTCAATGCTTTCTTTCTTTCTTTCTTTCTTTCTTTCTTTCTTTCTTTCTTTCTTTCTTTCTTCCTATCTTCCGTCAATGCTTTCCTTCTTTTTTCTTTCTTTCTTTCTTCCTATATTCCGTCAATGCTTTCTTTCCTTCTTTCTTTCTTTATCCTTCTGCAAACCATTTCTTTCTTTCTTTCATTATTTTCTCTTTCTGCCACTTTCTCTCTTTCTTTCTTTCTTTCTTTCTTTCTTTCTTTCTTTCTTTCTTTCTTTCTTTCTTCCTCTCTTCCGTCAATGCTTTCTTTCTTTCTTTCTTTCTTTCTTTCTTTCTTTCTTTCTTTCTTTCTTTCTTCCTATCTTCCGTCAATGCTTTCTTTTTTCTTTCTTTCTGTCTTTCTTTCTTTCTTTCTTTCTTTCTTTCTTTCTTTCTTTCTTTCTTTCTTTCTTTCTTTCTTTCTTTCTTTCTTCCTATCTTCCCTCAATGTTTGCTTACTTACTAACTTAGTTTCTTTCTTTCTTTCTTTCTTTCTTCCTATCTTCCGTCAATGCTTTTTTCTTTTTTTCTTTCTTTCTTTCTTCCCAAAATTTCGTCAATGCTTTCTTTTTTTCATTCTATCTTTCTTTCTTTCTTTCTTTCTTTTTCTTCCTATCTTCCATCAATGCTTACTTTTTTCTTTCTTTCTTTCTTTCTTTCTTTCTTTCTTTCTTTCTTTCTTCTTTCCTATCTTCCGTCAATGCTTTCTTTCTTTCTTTCTATCTTCCGTCAACGCTTTCTATCATTTTTCTTTCTTTCTTTCTTTCTTTCTTCCTATCTTCCGTAAATGCTTTCTTTTTTCTTTTTTACTTTCTTTCTTTCTTTCTTTTTCCATCTCCCCAACATTTCTTTCTTCTTTCATTCATTCTCTCTTTCTCCCACTTTCTTTATTTCTTTCTTTCTTTATTCCTATCGTCCGTCAATGTTTTCTTTTTTTCTTTCTTTCTTTCTTTCATCCTATCTTTCATCAATGCTTTCTTTTTTTCTTTCTTTCTTTCTTCCTTTCTTCCATCAATGCTTTTTTCTTTCTTTCTTTCTTTCTTCCTATCTTCCGTCAATGTTTTCTTTCTTTCTTTCTTTCTTCCTATCTTCCGTCAATGCTTTCTTTCTTTCTTTCTTTCTTTCTTTCATCCTATCTTCCGTCAATGCTTTCTTTCTTTCTTTCTTTCTTTCTTTCTTTCTTTCTTTCTTTCTTCCTATCTTCCGTCAATGCTTTCTTTCTTTCTTTCTTTCTTTCTATCTTTCTTTCTTTTTCCTTCTGCCCACCATTTCTTTCTTTCTTTCATTAATTCTCTCTTTCTCCCACTTTCTTTCTTTCTTTCTTTCTTTCTTTCTTTTTTCTTCCTATCTTCCGTCAATGCTTTCTTTCTTTCTTTCTTTCTTTCTTTCTTTCTTTCTTTCTTTCTTTCTTTCTTTCTTTCATCATATCTTCCGTCAATGCTTTCTTTCTTTCTTTCTTTCTTTTTTCTATCTTTCTTTCTATCTTCCGTCAATGCTTTCCTTCTTTTTTCTTTCTTTCTTTCTTCCTATCTTCCGTCAATGCTTTCTTTCTTTCTTTCTTTCTTTCTTTCTTTCTTTTTCCTTTCTTTCTTTCTATCTTCCATCAGTGCTTTCTTTCTTTCTTTCTTTCTTTCTTTCTTTCCTTCTTTATTTCTTTCTTTCTTTCTTTCATTCTATCTTCTGTCAATGCTTCCTTTCTATTTTCTTTCTTTCTTTCTTTCTTCCTATCTTTCGTCAATGCTTTCTTTCTTTCTTTCTTTCTTTCATTCTTTCATCGTATCTTTCGTCAATGCTTTCTTTCTTTCTTTCTATCTTCCTTCCTTTCTTTCTTTCTTTCTTTCTTTCTTTCTTTCCTTCTTTCTTTCTTTCTTTCTTTCTTACTATCTTCCGTCAATGCTTTCCTTATTTCTTTCTTTCTTTTTCCTTCTGCCCACCATTTCTTTCTTTCTTTCATTCGTTTTCTCTTTCTCCCACTTTCTTTCTTTCTTTCTTTCTTTCTTCTTATCATCCGTCAATGCTTTCTTTCTTTCTTTCTTTCTTTCTTTCTTTCTTTCTTTCTTTCTTTCTTTCTTTCTTTCTTTCTTTCATCCTATCTCTTGTCAATGTTGTCTTTCTTTCTTTCTTTCTTTCTTTCTATCTTTCTTTCTTTCTTTCTATCTTCCGTCAATGCTTTCTTTCTTTCTTTCTTTCTTTCTTTCTTTCTTTCTTTCTTTCTTTCATCGTATCTTTCGTCAATGCTTTCTTTCTTTCTTTCTATCTTCCTATCTTCCGTCAATGCTTTTTTCTTTTTTTCTGTCTTTCTGTCTTCCTATCTTCCGTCAATGCTTTCTTTCTTTCTTTCTTTCCTTCTTTCTTTCTTTCTTTCTTTCTTTCTTTCTTTCTTTCTTTCTTCCTATCTTCCCTCAATGCTTCTTTCTTTCTTTCTTTCTTTCTTTCCTTCTTTCTTTCTTACTTTCTTTCTATCTTTCTTTCTTTCTTTCTTCCTATCTTCCCTCAATGCTTTTTTCTTTCTTTCTTTCTTTCTTTCTTACTTTCTTTCTATCTTTCTTTCTTTCTTTTTCTTCCTATCTTTCGTCAATGCTTTCTGCTTTCTTTCTTTTTTTCTTTCTTCTTTCCTATCTTCCGTCAACGCTTTCTTTCTTTTTTCTTTCTTTCTTCCTATCTTCGGTCAATGCTTTTTTTTCCTTTCTTACTTTCTTTCTTTCTTTCTTTTTCCTTCTGCCCAACATTTCTTTGTTTCTTTCATTCATTCTCTCTTTCTCCCACTTTCTTTCTTTCTTCCTATCTTCCGTCAATGCTTTCTTTCTTTCTTTCTTTCTTTCTTTCTTTCTTTCTTTCTTTCTTCCTATCTTCCATCAATGTTTTCTTTTTTCTTTCTTTCTTTCTTTCTTTCTTTTTCCTTCTGCCCACCATTTCTTTCTTTCTTTCATTAATTCTCTCTTTCTCCCACTTTCTTTCTTTCTTTCTTTCTTTCTTTCTTTTTTTCATTCTTCCTATCTTCCGTCAATGCTTTCTTTCTTTCTTTCTTTCTGTCTTTTATCCTATCTCTCGTCAATGCTTTCTTTCTTTCTTTCTTTCTTTCCTTCTTCCTTTCTTTCTTTCTTTCTTCCTATCTTCCGTCATTGATTTCTTCCCTTCTTTCTTTCTTTCTTTTTTTCTTTCTTTCTATCTTCTGTCAATGCTTTCTTTCTCTTTTCTTTCTTTCTTTCTTTCTTTCTTCCTATCTTCCGTCAATGCTTTCTTTCCTTCCTTCTTTCTTTCTTTCTTTCTTTCATCCTAACTTTCGTCAATGGTTTCTTTTTTTTTCTTTCTTTCTGTCTTTCTTCCTATCTTCCATCAATGCTTGCTTACTTTCTTTCTATCTTTCTTTCTTTCTTTCTTTCATCGTATCTTTCGTCAATGCTTATTTTCATTTTTTTCTTTCTTTCTTTCTTTCTTTCTTTCTTTCTTTCTTTCTTTCTTTCTTTCTTTCTTTCTTTCTTTCTTACTATCTTCCGTCAATGCTTTCCTTCTTTTTTCTTTCTTTCTTTCTTACTATCTTCCGTCAATGCTTTCTTTATTTCTTTCTTTCTTTTTCCTTCTGCCCACCATTTCTTTCTTTCTTTCATTCATTTTCTCTTTCTCCCACTTTCTTTCTTTCTTTCTTTCTTTCTTTCTTTCTTTCGTCTTATCATCCGTCAATGCTTTCTTTCTTTCTTTCTGTCTTTCTTTCTGTCTTTCTTTCTTTCTTTCTTTCTTTCTTTCATCCTATCTCTTGTCAATGCTGTCTTTCTTTCTTTCTTTCTTTCTTTCTTTCCTTCTTCCTTTCTTTCTTTCTTTCTTCCTATCTTCCGTCATTGATTTCTTCCCTTCTTTCTTTCTTTCTTTTTTTCTTTCTTTCTATCTTCTGTCAATGCTTTCTTTCTCTTTTCTTTCTTTCTTTCTTTCTTCCTATCTTCCGTCAATGCTTTCTTTCCTTCCTTCTTTCTTTCTTTCTTTCTTTCATCCTATCTTTTGTCAATGCTTTCTTTTTTTTTCTTTCTTTCTGTCTTTCTTCCTATCTTCCATCAATGCTTGCTTACTTTCTTTCTATCTTTCATTCTTTCTTTCTTTCTTTCATCGTATCTTTCGTCAATGCTTATTTTCCTTTCTTTCTTTCTTTCTTTCTTTCTTTCTTTCTTTCTTTCTTTCTTTCTTTCTTTCTTTCTTTCTTTCTTTCTTTCTTTCTTTCTTACTATCTTCCATCAATGCTTTCCTTCTTTTTCTTTCTTTCTTTCTTACTATCTTCCGTCAATGCTTTCTTTATTTCTTTCTTTCTTTTTCCTTCTCCCCACCATTTCTTTCTTTCTTTCTTTCATTTTCTCTTTCTCCCACTTTCTTTCTTTCTTTCTTTCTTTCTTCCTTCCTATCTTCCGTCAATACTTTCTTTCCTTCCTCCTTTCTTTCTTTCTTTCTTTCTTTCATCCTATCTTTCGTCAATGCTTTCTTTTTCTTTCTTTCTGTCTTTCTTCCTATCTTCCATCAATACTTGCTTACTTTCTTTCATTCTTTCTTTCTTTCTTTCTTTCTCCTTTCCTATCTTCCATCAATGCTTTCTTTCTTTCTTTCTTTCTTTCTTTCTTTCTTTCTTTCTTTCTTTCTTTCTTTCTTTCTTTCTTCCTATCTTCCGTCAATGCTTTCTTTTTTCTTTCTTTCTTTCTTTATTTCTTTCTTTCTCTCTTTCTTTCTTTCTTTCTTTCTTTCTTTCTTTCTTTCTTTCTTTCTTTCTTTCTTTCTTTCTTTCTTTCTTTCTTCCTATCTTCCATCAATGTTTGCTTACTTACTAACTTAGTTTCTTTCTTTCTTTCTTTCTTTATTTCTTCCTATCTTCCGTCAATGCTTTTTCTTTTTTCTTTCTTTCTTTCTTCCTATATTCCGTCAATGCTTTCTTTCTTTCATTCTATCTTTCTTTCTTTCTTTCTTTCTTACTTTCTTTCTTTCTTTCTTCCTATCTTCCATCAATGTTTGCTTACTTACTAACTTAGTTTCTTTCTTTCTTTCTTTCTTTATTTCTTCCTATCTTCCGTCAATGCTTTTTCTTTTTTCTTTCTTTCTTTCTTCCTATATTCCGTCAATGCTTTCTTTCTTTCATTCTATCTTTCTTACTTTCTTTCTTTCTTTCTTACTTTTTCTTCATATCTTCCATCAATGCTTTCTTTTTTCTTTCTTTCTTTCTTTCTTTCTTTCTTTCTTTCTTTCTTTCTTTCTTTCTTTCTTTCTTTCTTTCTTTCTTTCTTCTTTCCTATCTTCCGTCAATGCTTTCTTTCTTTCTTTCTATCTTCCGTCAACGCTTTCTTTCATTTTTCTTTCTTTCTTTTTTTCTTTCTTCCTATCTTCCGTAAATGCTTTCTTTTTTCTTTTTTACTTTCTTTCTTTCTTTCTTTTTCCATCTCCCCAACATTTCTTTCTTCTTTCATTCATTCTCTCTTTCTCCCACTTTCTTTCTTTCTTTCTTTCTTTATTCCTATCGTCCGTCAATGTTTTCTTTCTTTCTTTCTTTCTTTCTTTCTTTCATCCTATCTTTCATCAATGCTTTCTTTTTTTCTTTCTTTCTTTCTTCCTTTCTTCCGTCAATGGTTTTTTCTTTCTTTCTTTCTTTCTTCCTATCTTCCGTCAATGTTTTCTTTCTTTCTTTCTTTCTTTCTTTCATCCTATCTTCCGTCAATGCTTTCTTTCTTTCTTTCTTTCTTTCTTTCTTTCCTTCTTTTTTCCTATCTTCCGTCAATGCTTTCTTTCTTTCTTTCTTCCTTCCTTTCTTTCTTTCTTTCTTTCTTTTTCCTTCTGCCCACCATTTCTTTCTTTCTTTCATTAATTCTCTCTTTCTCCCACTTTCTTTCTTTCTTTCTTTCTTTCTTTCTTTCTTTCTTTCTTTTTTCTTCCTATCTTCCGTCAATGCTTTCTTTCTCTCTTTCTTTCTTTCTTTCATCCTATCTTTCATCAATGCTTTCTTTTTTTCTTTCTTTCTTTCTTCCTTTCTTCCGTCAATGCTTTTTTCTTTCCTTCTTTCTTTCTTCCTATCTTCCGTCAATGTTTTCTTTCTTTCTTTCTTTCTTTCTTCCTATCTTCCGTCAATGTTTTCTTTCTTTCTTTCTTTCTTCCTTTCATCCAATCTTCCGTCAATACTTTCTTTCTTTCTTTCTTTCTTTCTTTCTTTCTTTCTTTCTTTCTTTCTTTCTTTCTTCCTATCTTCCGTCAATGCTTTCTTTCTTTCTTTCTTTCTTTCTTTCTTTTTCCTTCTGCCCACCATTTCTTTCTTTCTTTCATTAATTCTCTCTTTCTCCCACTTTCTTTCTTTCTTTCTTTCTTTCTTTTTTCTTCCTATCTTCCGTCAATGCTTTCTTTCTTTCTTTCTTTCTTTCTTTTTTCTATCTTTCTTTCTATCTTCCGTCAATGCTTTCCTTCTTTTTTCTTTCTTTCTTTCTTCCTATCTTCCGTCAATGCTTTCTTTCTTTCTTTCTTTCTTTCTTTATCCTTCTGCCCACCATTTCTTTCTTTCTTTCATTATTTTCTCTTTCTGCCACTTTCTCTCTTTCTTTCTTTCTTTCTTTCTTTCTTTCTTTCTTTCTTTCTTTCTTCCTATCTTCCGTCAATGCTTTCTTTCTTTCTTTCTTTCTTTCTTTCTTTCTTCCTATCTTCCGTCAATGCTTTCTTTTTCTTTCTTTCTGTCTTTCTTTCTTTCTTTCTTTCTTTCTTTCTTTCTTTCTTTCTTTCTTCCTATCTTCCCTCAATGTTTGCTTACTTACTAACTTAGTTTCTTTCTTTCTTTCTTTCTTTCTTCCTATCTTCCGTCAATGCTTTTTTCTTTTTTTCTTTCTTTCTTTCTTCCCAAAATTCCGTCAATGCTTTCTTTTTTTCATTCTATCTTTCTTTCTTTCTTTCTTTCTTTTTCTTCCTATCTTCCATCAATGCTTTCTTTTTTCTTTCTTTCTTTCTTTCTTTCTTTCTTTCTTTCTTTCTTTCTTCCTATCTTCCATCAATGCTTGCTTACTTTCTTTCTATCTTTCTTTCTTTCTTTCTTTCTTTCTTTCATCGTATCTTTCGTCAATGCTTATTTTCCTTTCTTTCTTTCTTTCTTTCTTTCTTTCTTTCTTTCTTTCTTACTATCTTCCGTCAATGCTTTCCTTCTTTTTTTTTCTTTCTTTCTTACTATCTTCCGTCAATGCTTTCTTTATTTCTTTCTTTCTTTTTCCTTCTGCCCACCATTTCTTTCTTTCTTTCATTCATTTTCTCTTTCTCCCACTTTCTTTCTTTCTTTCTTTCTTTCTTCCTTCCTATCTTCCGTCAATGCTTTCTTTCCTTCCTCCTTTCTTTCTTTCTTTCTTTCTTTCATCCTATCTTTCGTCAATGCTTTTTTTTTCTGTCTTTCTTCCTATCTTCCATCAATGCTTGCTTACTTTCTTTCATTCTTTCTTTCTTTCTTTCTTTCTCCTTTCCTATCTTCCATCAATGCTTTCTTTCTTTCTTTCTTTCTTTCTTTCTATCTTTCTTTCTTTCTTTCTTTCTTTCATTATATCTTTCGTCAATGCTTTCTTTCTTTCTTTCTTTCTTTCTTTCTTTCTTTCTTTCTTTCTTTCTTTCTTTCTTCCTATCTTCCGTCAATGCTTTTTTCTTTTTTTTCTTTCTTTCTGTCTTCCTATCTTCCGTCAATGCTTTCTTTCGTTCTTTCTTTCTTTCTTTCTTCCTATCTTCCGTCAATGCTTTCTTTTTTCTTTCTTTCTTTCTTTCTTTCTTTCTTTCTTTCTTTCTTTCTTTCTTTCTTTCTTTCTTTCTTTCTTTCTTTCTTTCTTTCTTTCTTCCTATCTTCCGTCAATGTTTGCTTACTTACTAACTTAGTTTCTTTCTTTCTTTCTTTCTTTCTTTCTTCCTATCTTCCGTCAATGCTTTTTTTCTTTTTTTCTTTCTTTCTTTCTTCCTATATTCCGTCAATGCTTTCTTTCTTTCATTCTATCTTTCTTTCTTTCTTTCTTTCTTACTTTCTTTCTTTCTTTCTTACTTTTTCTTCCTATCTTCCATCAATGCTTTCTTTTTTCTTTCTTTCTTTCTTTCTTTCTTTCTTTCTTTCTTCTTTCCTATCTTCCGTCAATACTTTCTTTCTTTCTATCTTCCGTCAACGCTTTCTTTCATTTTTCTTTCTTTCTTTCTTTCTTTCTTCCTATCTTCCGTAAATGCTTTCTTTTTCCTTTTTTTCTTTCTTTCTTTCTTTCTTTTTCCATCTCCCCAACATTTCTTTCTTCTTTCATTCATTCTCTCTTTCTCCCACTTTCTTTCTTTCTTTCTTTCTTTATTCCTATCTTCCGTCAGTGCTTTCTTTCTTTCTTTCTTTCTTTCTTTCTTTCTTTCTTTCTTTCTTTCTTTTTCCTTCTGCCCACCATTTCTTTCTTTCTTTCATTAATTCTCTCTTTCTCCCACTTTCTTTCTTTCTTTCTTTCTTTCTTTCTTTCTTTTTTCTTCCTATCTTCCGTCAATGCTTTCTTTCTTTCTTTCTTTCTTTCATCATATCTTCCGTCAATGCTTTCTTTCTTTCTTTCTTTTTTCTATCTTTCTTTCTATCTTCCGTCAATGCTTTCCTTCTTTTTTCTTTCTTTCTTTCTTTCATCCTATCTTTCATCAATGCTTTCTTTTTTTCTTTCTTTCTTTCTTCCTTTCTTCCGTCAATGCTTTTTTCTTTCTTTCTTTCTTTCTTCCTATCTTCCGTCAATGTTTTCTTTCTTTCTTTCTTTCATCCTATCTTCCGTCAATGCTTTCTTTCTTTCTTTCTTTCTTTCTTTCTTTCTTTCTTTCTTTCTTTCTTTCTTTCTTTCTTTCTTTCTTTCTTTCTTTCTTCCTATCTTCCGTCAATGCTTTCTTTCTTTCTTTCTTTCTTTCTTTTTCCTTCTGCTCACCATTTCTTTCTTTCTTTCATTAATTTTCTCTTTCTCCCACTTTCTTTCTTTCTTTCTTTCTTTCTTTCTTTTTTCTTCCTATCTTCCGTCAATGCTTTCTTTATTTCTTTCTTTCTTTTTCCTTCTGCCCACCATTTCTTTCTTTCTTTCATTCATTTTCTCTTTCTCCCACTTTCTTTCTTTCTTTCTTTCTTTATTCTTATCATCCGTCAATGCTTTCTTTCTTTCTTTCTTTCTTTCTTTCTTTCTTTCTTTCTTTCTTTCTTTCTTTCATCCTATCTCTTGTCAATGCTGTCTTTCTTTCTTTCTTTCTTTCTATCTTTCTTTCTTTCTTTCTATCTTCCGTCAATGCTTTCTTTCTTTCTTTCTTTCTCTCTTTCTTTCTTTCTTTCTTTCTTTCTTTCTTTCATCCTATCTCTTGTCAATGCTGTCTTTCTTTCTTTCTTTCTTTCTTTCTTTCCTTCTTCCTTTCTTTCTTTCTTTCTTCCTATCTTCCGTCATTGATTTCTTCCCTTCTTTCTTTCTTTCTTTTTTTTCTTTCTTTCTATCTTCTGTCAATGCTTTCTTTCTCTTTTCTTTCTTTCTTTCTTTCTTTCTTCCTATCTTCCGTCAATGCTTTCTTTCCTTCCTTCTTTCTTTCTTTCTTTCTTTCATCCTATCTTTCGTCAATGCTTTCTTTTTTTTTCTTTCTTTCTGTCTTTCTTCCTATCTTCCATCAATGCTTGCTTACTTTCTTTCTATCTTTCTTTCTTTCTTTCTTTCTTTCATCGTATCTTTCGTCAATGCTTATTTTCCTTTTTTTCTTTCTTTCTTTCTTTCTTTCTTACTATCTTCCGTCAATGCTTTCCTTCTTTTTTTTTCTTTCTTTCTTACTATCTTCCGTCAATGCTTTCTTTATTTCTTTCTTTCTTTTTCCTTCTGCCCACCATTTCTTTCTTTCTTTCATTCATTTTCTCTTTCTCCCACTTTCTTTCTTTCTTTCTTTCTTTCTTCCTTCCTATCTTCCGTCAATGCTTTCTTTCCTTCCTCCTTTCTTTCTTTCTTTCTTTCTTTCATCCTATCTTTCGTCAATGCTTTTTTTTTCTGTCTTTCTTCCTATCTTCCATCAATGCTTGCTTACTTTCTTTCATTCTTTCTTTCTTTCTTTCTTTCTCCTTTCCTATCTTCCATCAATGCTTTCTTTCTTTCTTTCTTTCTTTCTATCTTTCTTTCTTTCTTTCTTTCTTTCATTATATCTTTCGTCAATGCTTTCTTTCTTTCTTTCTTTCTTTCTTTCTTTCTTTCTTTCTTTCTTTCTTTCTTTCTTTCTTCCTATCTTCCGTCAATGCTTTTTTCTTTTTTTTCTTTCTTTCTGTCTTCCTATCTTCCGTCAATGCTTTCTTTCGTTCTTTCTTTCTTTCTTTCTTCCTATCTTCCGTCAATGCTTTCTTTTTTCTTTCTTTCTTTCTTTCTTTCTTTCTTTCTTTCTTTCTTTCTTTCTTTCTTTCTTTCTTTCTTCCTATCTTCCGTCAATGTTTGCTTACTTACTAACTTAGTTTCTTTCTTTCTTTCTTTCTTTCTTTCTTCCTATCTTCCGTCAATGCTTTTTTCTTTTTTTCTTTCTTTCTTTCTTCCTATATTCCGTCAATGCTTTCTTTCTTTCATTCTATCTTTCTTTCTTTCTTTCTTTCTTACTTTCTTTCTTTCTTTCTTACTTTTTCTTCCTATCTTCCATCAATGCTTTCTTTTTTCTTTCTTTCTTTCTTTCTTTCTTTCTTTCTTTCTTTCTTTCTTCTTTCCTATCTTCCGTCAATGCTTTCTTTCTTTCTATCTTCCGTCAACGCTTTCTTTCATTTTTCTTTCTTTCTTTCTTTCTTTCTTCCTATCTTCCGTAAATGCTTTCTTTTTCCTTTTTTTCTTTCTTTCTTTCTTTCTTTTTCCATCTCCCCAACATTTCTTTCTTCTTTCATTCATTCTCTCTTTCTCCCACTTTCTTTCTTTCTTTCTTTCTTTATTCCTATCTTCCGTCAGTGCTTTCTTTCTTTCTTTCTTTCTTTCTTTCTTTCTTTCTTTTCCTTCTGCCCACCATTTCTTTCTTTCTTTCATTAATTCTCTCTTTCTCCCACTTTCTTTCTTTCTTTCTTTCTTTCTTTCTTTTTTCTTCCTATCTTCCGTCAATGCTTTCTTTCTTTCTTCTTTCTTTCATCATATCTTCCGTCAATGCTTTCTTTCTTTCTTTCTTTTTTCTATCTTTCTTTCTATCTTCCGTCAATGCTTTCTCTTCTTTTTTCTTTCTTTCTTTCTTTCATCCTATCTTTCATCAATGCTTTCTTTTTTTCTTTCTTTCTTTCTTCCTTTCTTCCGTCAATGCTTTTTTCTTCTTTCTTTCTTTCTTCCTATCTTCCGTCAATGTTTTCTTTCTTTCTTTCTTTCATCCTATCTTCCGTCAATGCTTTCTTTCTTTCTTTCTTTCTTTCTTTCTTTCTTTCTTTCTTTCTTTCTTTCTTTCTTTCTTTCTTTCTTTCTTTCTTTCTTTCTTTCTTCCTATCTTCCGTCAATGCTTTCTTTCTTTCTTTCTTTCTTTCTTTCTTTTTCCTTCTGCTCACCATTTCTTTCTTTCTTTCATTAATTTTCTCTTTCTCCCACTTTCTTTCTTTCTTTCTTTCTTTCTTTCTTTTTTCTTCCTATCTTCCGTCAATGCTTTCTTTCTTTCTTTCTTTCTTTCTTTCATCATATCTTCCGTCAATGCTTTCTTTCTTTCTTTCTTTCTTTTTTCTATCTTTCTTTCTATCTTCCGTCAATGCTTTCCTTCTTTTTTCTTTCTTTCTTTCTTCCTATCTTCCGTCAATGCTTTCTTTCTTTCTTTCTTTCTTTCTTTTTCCTTCTGCCCACCATTTCTTTCTTTCTTCCTTTTTTTTTCTTTCTCCCACTTTCTTTCTTTCTTTTTTTTTTCTTTCTTTCTTTCTTTCTTCCTATCTTCCGTCAATGCTTTCTTTCTTTCTTTCTTTCTTTCTTTCTTTCTTCCTATCTTCCGTCAATGCTTTCTTTTTTCTTTCTTTCTTTCTTTCTTTCTTTCTTTCTTCCTATCTTCCATCGATGCTTTCTTTTTTCTTTCTTTCTTTCTTTCTTTCTTTCTTTCTTTCTTTCTTTCTTTCTTTCTTCCTATCTTCCGTCAATGCTTTTTTCTTTTTTTCTTTCTTTCTTTCTTCCTATATTCCGTCAATGCTTTCTTTTTTTCATTCTATCTTTCTTTCTTTCTTTCTTTCTTTTCCTTCCTATCTTCCATCAATGCTTTCTTTTTTCTTTCTTTCTTTCTTTCTTTCTTTCTTCTTTCCTATCTTCCGTCAATGCTTTCTTTCTTTCTTTCTATCTTCCGTCAACGCTTTCTATCATTTTTCTTTCTTTCTTTCTTTCTTTCTTCCTATCTTCCGTAAATGCTTTCTTTTTTCTTTTTTACTTTCTTTCTTTCTTTCTTTTTCCATCTCCCCAACATTTCTTTCTTCTTTCATTCATTCTCTCTTTCTCCCACTTTCTTTCTTTCTTTCTTTCTTTATTCCTATCGTCCGTCAATGTTTTCTTTTTTTCTTTCTTTCTTTCTTTCATCCTATCTTTCATCAATGCTTTCCTTTTTCTTTCTTTCTTTCTTCCTATCTTCCGTCAATGCTTTCTTTCTTTCTTTCTTTCTTTCATCCTATCTTCCGTCAATGCTTTCTTTCTTTCTTTCTTTCTTCCTATCTTCCGTCAATGCTTTCTTTCTTTCTTTCTTTCTATCTTTCTTTCTTTTTCCTTCTGCCCACCATTTCTTTCTTTCTTTCATTAATTCTCTCTTTCTCCCACTTTCTTTCTTTCTTTCTTTCTTTCTTTCTTTTTTCTTCCTATCTTCCGTCAATGCTTTCTTTCTTTCTTTCTTTCTTTCTTTCTTTCTTTCTTTCTTTCTATCTTCCGTCAATGCTTTCCTTCTTTTTTCTTTCTTTCTTTCTTCCTATCTTCCGTCAATGCTTTCTTTCTTTCTTTCTTTCTTTCTTTTTCCTTCTGCCCACCATTTCTTTCTTTCTTTCCTTATTTTCTCTTTCTCCCACTTTCTTTCTTTCTTTCTTTCTTTCTTTCCTTCTTCCTATCTTCCGTCAATGCTTTCTTTCTTTCTTTCTTTCTTTCTTTCTTTCTTTCATCCTCTCTTGTCAATGCTTTCTTTCTTTCTTTCTTTCTTTCCTTCCTTCTTTCTTTCTTTCTTTCTTCCTTCCTATCTTCCGTCATTGCTTTATTTATTTATTTATTTATTTATTTTTTCTTTCTTTCTTTCTATCTTCCGTCAATGCTTTCCTTCTTTTTTCTTTCTTTCTTTCTTACTATCTTCCGTCAATGCTTTCTTTATTTCTTTCTTTCTTTTTCGTTCTGCCCACCATTTCTTTCTTTCTTTCATTCATTTTCTCTTTCTCCCACTTTCTTTCTTTCTTTCTTTCTTTCTTCTTATCATCCGTCAATGCTTTCTTTCTTTCTTTCTTTCTTTCTTTCTTTCTTTCTTTCATCCTATCTCTTGTCAATGCTGTCTTTCTTTCTTTCTTTCTTTCTATCTTTCTTTCTTTCTTTCTATCTTCCGTCAATGCTTTCTTTCTTTCTTTCTCTCTTTCTTTCTTTCTTTCTTTCTTTCTTTCATCCTATCTCTTGTCAATGCTGTCTTTCTTTCTTTCTTTCTTTCTTTCCTTCTTCCTTTCTTTCTTTCTTTCATCCTATCTTTCATCAATGCTTTCTTTTTTTCTTCCTTTCTTTCTTCCTTTCTTCCGTCAATGGTTTTTTCTTTCTTTCTTTCTTTCTTCCTATCTTCCGTCAATGTTTTCTTTCTTTCTTTCTTTCTTTCTTTCATCCTATCTTCCGTCAATGCTTTCTTTCTTTCTTTCTTTCTTTCTTTCTTTCTTTCTTTCTTTCTTTTTTCCTATCTTCCGTCAATGCTTTCTTTCTTTCTTTCTTTCTTTCTTTCTTTCTTTCTTTTTCCTTCTGCCCACCATTTCTTTCTTTCTTTCATTAATTCTCTCTTTCTCCCACTTTCTTTCTTTCTTTCTTTCTTTCTTTCTTTCTTTCTTTTTTCTTCCTATCTTCCGTCAATGCTTTCTTTCTTTCTTTCTATCTTCCGTCAACGCTTTCTATCATTTTTCTTTCTTTCTTTCTTTCTTTCTTCCTATCTTCCGTAAATGCTTTCTTTTTTCTT
>JBAJHW010000018.1:10109403-10111903 GCA_037013535.1 Intellagama lesueurii | reverse complement strand
ATGCTTTCTTTCTTTCATTCTATCTTTCTTTCTTTCTTTCTTTCTTACTTTCTTTCTTTCTTACTTACTTTTTCTTCCTATCTTCCATCAATGCTTTCTTTTTTCTTTCTTTCTTTCTTTCTTTCTTTCTTTCTTTCTTTCTTTCTTTCTTCTTTCCTATCTTCCGTCAATGCTTTCTTTCTTTCTTTCTATCTTCCGTCAACGCTTTCTTTCATTTTTCTTTCTTTCTTTCTTTCTTTCTTCCTATCTTCCGTAAATGCTTTCTTTTTCCTTTTTTTCTTTCTTTCTTTCTTTCTTTTTCCATCTCCCCAACATTTCTTTCTTCTTTCATTCATTCTCTCTTTCTCCCACTTTCTTTCTTTCTTTCTTTCTTTATTCCTATCTTCCGTCAGTGCTTTCTTTCTTTCTTTCTTTCTTTCTTTTTCCTTCTGCCCACCATTTCTTTCTTTCTTTCCTTATTTTCTCTTTCTCCCACTTTCTTTCTTTCTTTCTTTCTTTCTTTCTTTCTTTCTTTCTTCCTATCTTCCGTCAATGCTTTCTTTCTTTCTTTCTTTCTTTCTTTCTTTCTTTCATCCTCTCTTGTCAATGCTTTCTTTCTTTCTTTCTTTCTTTCCTTCCTTCTTTCTTTCTTTCTTTCTTCCTTCCTATCTTCCGTCATTGCTTTATTTATTTATTTATTTATTTCTTTTTTCTTTCTTTCTTTCTATCTTCCGTCAATGCTTTCCTTCTTTTTTCTTTCTTTCTTTCTTACTATCTTCCGTCAATGCTTTCTTTATTTCTTTCTTTCTTTTTCGTTCTGCCCACCATTTCTTTCTTTCTTTCATTCATTTTCTCTTTCTCCCACTTTCTTTCTTTTTTTCTTTCTTTCTTTCTTCTTAACATCCGTCAATGCTTTCTTTCTTTCTTTCTTTCTTTCTTTCTTTCTTTCTTTCTTTCTTTCTTTCTTTCTTTCTTTCTTTCATCCTATCTCTTGTCAATGCTGTCTTTCTTTCTTTCTTTCTTTCTATCTTTCTTTCTTTCTTTCTATCTTCCGTCAATGCTTTCTTTCTTTCTTTCTCTCTTTCTTTCTTTCTTTCATCCTATCTCTTGTCAATGCTGTCTTTCTTTCTTTCTTTCTTTCTTTCCTTCTTCCTTTCTTTCTTTCTTTCTTTCATCCTATCTTTCATCAATGCTTTCTTTTTTTCTTTCTTTCTTTCTTCCTTTCTTCCGTCAATGGTTTTTTCTTTCTTTCTTCCTATCTTCCGTCAATGTTTTCTTTCTTTCTTTCTTTCTTTCTTTCTTTCATCCTATCTTCCGTCAATGCTTTCTTTCTTTCTTTCTTTCTTTCTTTCTTTCTTTCTTTCTTTCTTTCTTTTTTCCTATCTTCCGTCAATGCTTTCTTTCTTTCTTTCTTTCTTTCTTTCTTTCTTTTTCCTTCTGCCCACCATTTCTTTCTTTCTTTCATTAATTCTCTCTTTCTCCCACTTTCTTTCTTTCTTTCTTTCTTTCTTTCTTTTTTCTTCCTATCTTCCGTCAATGCTTTCTTTCTTTCTTTCTTTCTTTCTTTCATCCTATCTTTCATCAATGCTTTCTTTTTTTCTTTCTTTCTTTCTTCCTTTCTTCCGTCAATGCTTTTTTCTTTCTTTCTTTCTTTCTTCCTATCTTCCGTCAATGTTTTCTTTCTTTCTTTCTTTCTTTCTTTCTTCCTATCTTCCGTCAATGTTTTCTTTCTTTCTTTCTTTCTTCCTTTCATCCAATCTTCCGTCAATACTTTCTTTCTTTCTTTCTTTCTTTCTTTCTTTCTTTCTTTCTTTCTTTCTTTCTTTCTTTCTTCCTATCTTCCGTCAATGCTTTCTTTCTTTCTTTCTTTCTTTCTTTCTTTTTCCTTCTGCCCACCATTTCTTTCTTTCTTTCATTAATTCTCTCTTTCTCCCACTTTCTTTCTTTCTTTCTTTCTTTCTTTTTTCTTCCTATCTTCCGTCAATGCTTTCTTTCTTTCTTTCTTTCTTTCTTTTTTCTATCTTTCTTTCTATCTTCCGTCAATGCTTTCCTTCTTTTTTCTTTCTTTCTTTCTTCCTATCTTCCGTCAATGCTTTCTTTCTTTCTTTCTTTCTTTCTTTATCCTTCTGCCCACCATTTCTTTCTTTCTTTCATTATTTTCTCTTTCTGCCACTTTCTCTCTTTCTTTCTTTCTTTCTTTCTTTCTTTCTTCCTATCTTCCGTCAATGCTTTCTTTCTTTCTTTCTTTCTTTCTTTCTTCCTATCTTCCGTCAATGCTTTCTTTTTTCTTTCTTTCTGTCTTTCTTTCTTTCTTTCTTTCTTTCTTTCTTTCTTTCTTTCTTTCTTCCTATCTTCCCTCAATGTTTGCTTACTTACTAACTTAGTTTCTTTCTTTCTTTCTTTCTTTCTTCCTATCTTCCGTCAATGCTTTTTTCTTTTTTTCTTTCTTTCTTTCTTCCCAAAATTCCGTCAATGCTTTCTTTTTTTCATTCTATCTTTCTTTCTTTCTTTCTTTCTTTTT
>JBAJHW010000018.1:10099403-10104403 GCA_037013535.1 Intellagama lesueurii | reverse complement strand
TCTTTCTTTCTTCCTTTCTTCCATCAATGCTTTTTTCTTTCTTTCTTCCTTTCTTCCTATCTTCCGTCAATGTTTTCTTTCTTTCTTTCTTTCTTCCTATCTTCCGTCAATGTTTTCTTTCTTTCTTTCTTTCTTCCTATCTTCCGTCAATGCTTTCTTTCTTTCTTTCTTTCTTTCTTTCATCCTATCTTCCGTCAATGCTTTCTTTCTTTCTTTCTTTCTTTCTTTCTTTCTTCCTATCTTCCGTCAATGCTTTCTTTCTTTCTTTCTTTCTTTCTATCTTTCTTTCTTTTTCCTTCTGCCCACCATTTCTTTCTTTCTTTCATTAATTCTCTCTTTCTCCCACTTTCTTTCTTTCTTTCTTTCTTTCTTTCTTTCTTTTTTCTTCCTATCTTCCGTCAATGCTTGCTTTCTTTCTTTCTTTCTTTCTTTCTTTCTTTCTTTCTTTCTTTCTTTCTTTCTTTCTTTCTTTCTTTCTTTCTTTCATCATATCTTCCGTCAATGCTTTCTTTCTTTCTTTCTTTCTTTTTTCTATCTTTCTTTCTATCTTCCGTCAATGCTTTCCTTCTTATTTCTTTCTTTCTTTCTTCCTATCTTCCGTCAATGCTTTCTTTCTTTCTTTCTTTCTTTCTTTCTTTTTCCTTCTGCCCACCATTTCTTTCTTTCTTTCCTTATTTTCTCTTTCTCCCACTTTCTTTCTTTCTTTCTTTCTTTCTTCCTATCTTCCGTCAATGCTTTCTTTCTTTCTTTCTTTCTTTCTTTCATCCTCTCTTGTCAATGCTTTCCTTCTTTTTTCTTTCTTTCTTTCTTACTATCTTCCGTCAATGCTTTCTTTATTTCTTTCTTTCTTTTTCCTTCTGCCCACCATTTCTTTCTTTCTTTCATTCATTTTCTCTTTCTCCCACTTTCTTTCTTTCTTTCTTTCTTTATTCTTATCATCCGTCAATGCTTTCTTTCTTTCTTTCTTTCTTTCTTTCTTTCTTTCTTTCTATCTTTCTTTCTTTCATCCTATCTCTTGTCAATGCTGTCTTTCTTTCTTTCTTTCTTTCTATCTTTCTTTCTTTCTTTCTATCTTCCGTCAATGCTTTCTTTCTTTCTTTCTTTCTCTCTTTCTTTCTTTCTTTCTTTCTTTCTTTCTTTCTTTCTTTCATCCTATCTCTTGTCAATGCTGTCTTTCTTTCTTTCTTTCTTTCTTTCCTTCTTCCTTTCTTTCTTTCTTTCTTCCTATCTTCCGTCATTGATTTCTTCCCTTCTTTCTTTCTTTCTTTTTTTCTTTCTTTCTATCTTCTGTCAATGCTTTCTTTCTCTTTTCTTTCTTTCTTTCTTTCTTTCTTCCTATCTTCCGTCAATGCTTTCTTTCCTTCCTTCTTTCTTTCTTTCTTTCTTTCATCCTATCTTTCGCCAATGCTTCTTTTTTTTTCTTTCTTTCTGTCTTTCTTCCTATCTTCCATCAATGCTTGCTTACTTTCTTTCTATCTTTCTTTCTTTCTTTCTTTCTTTCATCGTATCTTTCGTCAATGCTTATTTTCCTTTTTTTCTTTCTTTCTTTCTTTCTTTCTTTCTTTCTTTCTTTCTTACTATCTTCCGTCAATGCTTTCCTTCTGTTTTTTTTCTTTCTTTCTTACTATCTTCCGTCAATGCTTTCTTTATTTCTTTCTTTCTTTTTCCTTCTGCCCACCATTTCTTTCTTTCTTTCATTCATTTTCTCTTTCTCCCACTTTCTTTCTTTCTTTCTTTCTTTCTTCCTTCCTATCTTCCGTCAATGCTTTCTTTCCTTCCTCCTTTCTTTCTTTCTTTCTTTCTTTCTTTCATCCTATCTTTCGTCAATGCTTTTTTTTTCTGTCTTTCTTCCTATCTTCCATTGATGCTTGCTTACTTTCTTTCATTCTTCCTATCTTCCGTCAATGTTTTCTTTCTTTCTTTCTTTCTTTCTTTCATCCTATCTTCCGTCAATGCTTTCTTTCTTTCTTTCTTTCTTTCTTTCTTTCTTTCTTTTTTCCTATCTTCCGTCAATGCTTTCTTTCTTTCTTTCTTTCTTTCTTTCTTTCTTTCTTTCTTTCTTTTTCCTTCTGCCCACCATTTCTTTCTTTCTTTCATTAATTCTCTCTTTCTCCCACTTTCTTTCTTTCTTTCTTTCTTTCTTTCTTTCTTTTTTCTTCCTATCTTCCGTCAATGCTTTCTTTCTTTCTTTCTTTCTTTCTTTCATCCTATCTTTCATCAATGCTTTCTTTTTTTCTTTCTTTCTTTCTTCCTTTCTTCCGTCAATGCTTTTTTCTTTCTTTCTTTCTTTCTTCCTATCTTCCGTCAATGTTTTCTTTCTTTCTTTCTTTCTTTCTTTCTTCCTATCTTCCGTCAATGTTTTCTTTCTTTCTTTCTTTCTTCCTTTCATCCAATCTTCCGTCAATAGTTTCTTTCTTTCTTTCTTTCTTTCTTTCTTTCTTTCTTTCTTTCTTTCTTTCTTTCTTTCTTTCTTTCTTTCTTTCTTCCTATCTTCCGTCAATGCTTTCTTTCTTTCTTTCTTTCTTTCTTTCTTTTTCCTTCTGCCCACCATTTCTTTCTTTTCTTTCATTAATTCTCTCTTTCTCCCACTTTCTTTCTTTCTTTCTTTCTTTCTTTTTTCTTCCTATCTTCCGTCAATGCTTTCTTTCTTTCTTTCTTTCTTTCTTTTTTCTATCTTTCTTTCTATCTTCCGTCAATGCTTTCCTTCTTTTTTCTTTCTTTCTTTCTTCCTATCTTCAGTCAATGCTTTCTTTCTTTCTTTCTTTCTTTCTTTCTTTCTTTATCCTTCTGCCCACCATTTCTTTCTTTCTTTCATTATTTTCTCTTTCTGCCACTTTCTCTCTTTCTTTCTTTCTTTCTTTCTTTCTTTCTTCCTATCTTCCGTCAATGCTTTCTTTCTTTCTTTCTTTCTTTCTTTCTTTCTTTCTTTCTTTCTTTCTTTCTTTCTTTCTTTCTTTCTTCCTATCTTCCGTCAATGCTTTCTTTTTTCTTTCTTTCTGTCTTTCTGTCTTTCTTTCTTTCTTTCTTTCTTTCTTTCTTTCTTTCTTTCTTTCTTTTCTTTCTTTCTTTCTTTCTTTCTTCCTATCTTCCCTCAATGTTTGCTTACTTACTAACTTAGTTTCTTTCTTTCTTTCTTTCTTTCTTTCTTCCTATCTTTCATCAATGCTTTCTTTTTTTCTTTCTTTCTTTCTTCCTTTCTTCCATCAATGCTTTTTTCTTTCTTTCTTCCTTTCTTCCTATCTTCCGTCAATGTTTTCTTTCTTTCTTTCTTTCTTCCTATCTTCCGTCAATGCTTTCTTTCTTTCTTTCTTTCTTTCTTTCATCCTATCTTCCGTCAATGCTTTCTTTCTTTCTTTCTTTCTTTCTTTCTTTCTTTCTTTCTTTCTTTCTTTCTTCCTATCTTCCGTCAATGCTTTCTTTCTTTCTTTCTTTCTATCTTTCTTTCTTTTTCCTTCTGCCCCACCATTTCTTTCTTTCTTTCATTAATTCTCTCTTTCTCCCACTTTCTTTCTTTCTTTCTTTCTTTCTTTTTTCTTCCTATCTTCCGTCAATGCTTTCTTTCTTTCTTTCTTTCTTTCTTTCTTTCTTTCTTTCTTTCTTTCTTTCATCATATCTTCCGTCAATGCTTTCTTTCTTTCTTTCTTTCTTTTTTCTATCTTTCTTTCTATCTTCCGTCAATGCTTTCCTTCTTATTTCTTTCTTTCTTTCTTCCTATCTTCCGTCAATGCTTTCTTTCTTTCTTTCTTTCTTTCTTTTTCCTTCTGCCCACCATTTCTTTCTTTCTTTCCTTATTTTCTCTTTCTCCCACTTTCTTTCTTTCTTTCTTTCTTTCTTCCTATCTTCCGTCAATGCTTTCTTTCTTTCTTTCTTTCTTTCTTTCTTTCTTTCATCCTCTCTTGTCAATGCTTTCCTTCTTTTTTCTTTCTTTCTTTCTTACTATCTTCCGTCAATGCTTTCTTTATTTCTTTCTTTCTTTTTCCTTCTGCCCACCATTTCTTTCTTTCTTTCATTCATTTTCTCTTTCTCCCACTTTCTTTGTTTCTTTCTTTCTTTCTTTCTTTATTCTTATCATCCGTCAATGCCTTTCTTTCTTTCTTTCTTTCTTTCTTTCTTTCTTTCTTTCTTTCTTTCATCCTATCTCTTGTCAATGCTGTCTTTCTTTCTTTCTTTCTTTCTATCTTTCTTTCTTTCTTTCTATCTTCCGTCAATGCTTTTCTTTCTTTCTTTCTTTCTCTCTTTCTTTCTTTCTTTCTTTCTTTCTTTCTTTCTTTCTTTCTTTCATCCTATCTCTTGTCAATGCTGTCTTTCTTTCTTTCTTTCTTTCTTTCCTTCTTCCTTTCTTTCTTTCTTTCTTCCTATCTTCCGTCATTGATTTCTTCCCTTCTTTCTTTCTTTCTTTTTTTCTTTCTTTCTATCTTCTGTCAATGCTTTCTTTCTCTTTTCTTTCTTTCTTTCTTTCTTTCTTCCTATCTTCCGTCAATGCTTTCTTTCCTTCCTTCTTTCTTTCTTTCTTTCTTTCATCCTATCTTTCGTCAATGCTTTCTTTTTTTTTCTTTCTTTCTGTCTTTCTTCCTATCTTCCATCAATGCTTGCTTACTTTCTTTCTATCTTTCTTTCTTTCTTTCTTTCTTTCATCGTATCTTTCGTCAATGCTTATTTTCCTTTTTTTCTTTCTTTCTTTCTTTCTTTCTTTCTTTCTTTCTTACTATCTTCCGTCAATGCTTTCCTTCTTTTTTTTTTCTTTCTTTCTTACTATCTTCCGTCAATGCTTTCTTTATTTCTTTCTTTCTTTTTCCTTCTGCCCACCATTTCTTTCTTTCTTTCATTCATTTTCTCTTTCTCCCACTTTCTTTCTTTCTTTCTTTCTTTCTTCCTTCCTATCTTCCGTCAATGCTTTCTTTCCTTCCTCCTTTCTTTCTTTCTTTCTTTCTTTCATCCTATCTTTCGTCAATGCTTTTTTTTTCTGTCTTTCTTCCTATCTTCCATCAATGCTTGCTTAC
>JBAJHW010000018.1:10078888-10083888 GCA_037013535.1 Intellagama lesueurii | reverse complement strand
GGAAGAAAGAAAGAAAGAAAGAAAGAAAAAAGCATTAACGGAAGATAGGATGAAAGAAAGAAAGAAAGAAAGAAGGAAGGAAAGAAAGCATTGACGGAAGATAGGAAGAAAGAAAGAAAGAAAGAAAGAAAAAAGAAAGAAAGCATTGACAGAAGATAGAAAGAAAGAAAAAAGAAAGAAATAAAGAAGGAAAGAAAGCAATGACGGAACATAGGAAGAAAGAAAGAAAGAAAGAAAGAAAGAAAGAAAGAAAGAAAGAAAGAAGGAAAGAAAGAAAGAAAGTAATAATGAAAGAAAGAAAGAAAGAAAGAAAGCATTGACGAGAGATAGGATAAAAGAAAGAAAGAAAGAAAGCATTGACGGAAGATAGGAAGAAAGAAAAAAGAAAGAGAGAAAGAAAGAAAGAAAGAAAATAAGTGGGAGAAAGAGAATTAATGAAAGAAAGAAAGAAATGGTGGGTAGAAGGAAAAAGAAAGAAAGAAAGAAAGAAAGAAAAAAGAAAGCATTGACGGAAGATAGGAAGAATGAAAGAAAGAAAGAAAGAAAGAAAGCATTGACGGAAGATAGGCTGAAAGAAAGAAAGAAAGAAAGAAAGAAAGCATTGACGGAAGATAGGAAGAAAGAAAGAAAGAAAACATTGACGGAAGATAGGAAGAAAGAAAGAAAGAAAGAAAGAAAAAAGCATTGACGGAAGATAGGAAGAAAGAAAGAAAGAAAAAAAGAAAGCATTGATGAAAGATAGGATGAAAGAAAGAAAGAAAGAAAGAAAGAAAACATTGACGGACGATAGGAATAAAGAAAGAAAGAAAGAAAGAAAGTGGGAGAAAGAGAGAATGAATGAAAGAAGAAAGAAATGTTGGGCCGATGGAAAAAGAAAGAAAGAAAGAAAGTAAAAAAGAAAAAAGAAAACATTTACGGAAGATAGGAAGAAAGAAAGATAGAAAGAAAGAAAGAAAAAAAGAAAAAAGGAAGCATTGACGGAAGATAGGAAGAAAGAAAGAAAGAAAGAAAGAAAGCATTGACGGAAGATAGGAAGACAGAAAGACAGAAAAAAAAGAAAAAAGCATTGACGGAAGATAGGAAGAAAGAAAGAAAGAAAGAAAGAAAGAAAGAAAAAAATGAAAATAAGCATTGAAGAATGATACGATGAAAGAAAGATAGAAAGAAAGATAGAAAGAAAGAAAGAAAGAAAGAAAGCATTGATGGAAGATAGGAAAGGAGAAAGAAAGAAAGAAAGAAAGAATGAAAGAAAGTAAGCAAGCATTGATGGAAGATAGGAAGAAAGACAGAAAGAAAGAAAAAAAAAGAAAGCATTAAAGAAAGATAGGATGAAAGAAAGAAAGAAAGAAAGAAAGAAGGAAGGAAAGAAAGCATTGACGGAAGATAGGAAGAAAGAAAGAAAGAAAGAAAAGAGAAAGAAAGCATTGACAGAAGATAGAAAGAAAGAAAAAAAGAAAGAAAGAAAGATGGGGAGAAAGCAATGACGGAAGATAGGAAGAAAGAAATAAAGAAGGAAAGAAAGAAAGAAAGAAAGAAAGAAAGAAAGAAAGAAAGCATTGAAGAGAGATAGGATAAAAGACAGAAAGAAAGAAAGAAAGAAAGCATTGACGGAAGATAGGAAGAATGAAAAAAGAAAGAAAGAAAGAAAGAAAGAAAGTGGGAGAAAGAGAGAATTAATGAAAGAAAGAAAGAAATGGTGGGCAGAAGGAAAAGGAAAGAAAGAAAGAAAGAAAGAAAAAAGAAAGCATTGATGGAAGATAGGAAGAAAGAAAGAAAGAAAGAAAGAAAGAAAGAAAGAAATTGGGGGGGGGGGGGGTTTGGGGGGGGGGGGGGGGGGGGTGGGGGAGGGACGGAAGATAGGGAGAAAGAAAGAAAAAAAAAGAAAGCATTGACGGAAGATAGAAAGAAAGAAAGAAAAAAAGAAAGAAAGAAAGAAAGCATTGACGGAAGATAGGATGAAAGAAAGAAAGAAAGAAAGAAAGCATTGACGGAAGATAGGAAGAAAGAAAGAAAGAAAGTGGGAGAAAGAGAGAATGAATGAAAGAAACAAAGAAATGTTGGGCAGAAGGAAAAAGAAAGAAAGAAAGAAAGTAAGAAAGAAAAAAGAAAGCATTGACCGAAGATAGAAAGAAAGAAAGAATAAAAGAAAGAAAGCATTGACGGAAGATTGGAAAGAAGAAAGAAAAAAAGAAAGAAAGCAGAAAGCATTGACGAAAGATAGGAAGAAAAAGAAAGAAAGAAAGATAGAAAGAAAGTAAGAAAGAAAGAAAGAAAGAAAGAAAGAAAGAAAAAAGCATTGAGGGAAGATAGGAACAAAGAAAGAAAGATAGAAAGAAAGTAAGAAAGAAAGAAAGAAAGAAAGAAAGAAAGAAAGAAAGCATTGACGGAAGATAGATAGAAAGAAAGAAAGAAAGAAAGAAAGACAGCATTGACAAGAGATAGGATGAAAGAAAGAAAGAAAGAAAGAAAGAAAGAAAGAAAGAAAGAAAGAAAGCATTAACGGATGATAAGAAGAAAGAAAGAAAGAAAGAAAGAAAGAAAGAAAGAAAGTGGGAGAAAGAGAAAATGAATGAAAGAAAGAAAGAAATGGTGGGCAGAAGGAAAAAGAAAGAAAGAAATAAAGAAAGCATTGACGGAAGATAGTAAGAAAGAAAGAAAAAAAAGAAGGAAAGCATTGACGGAAGATAGTAAGAAAGAAAGAAAGAAAGGAAGAAAGAAAGAAAGAAAGAAAGAAAGAAAAAAAGGAAAATAAGCATTGACGAAAGATACGATGAAAGAAAGAAAGAAAGAAAGAAAGATAGAAAGAAAGTAAGCAAGCATTGATGGAAGATAGGCAGAAAGACAGAAAGAAAGAAAAAAAAGAAAGCATTGACGAAAGATAGGATGAAAGAAAGAAAGAAAGAAAGAAGGAAGGAAAGAAAGCATTGACGGAAGATAGGAAGAAAGAAAGGAAGAAAGAAAGAAAAGAGAAAGAAAGCATTGACAGAAGATAGAAAGAAAGAAAAAAGAAAGAAAGAAAAAAGGGAAGAAATCAATGACGGAAGATAGGAAGAAAGAAAGAAAGAAAGGAAGAAGGAAAGAAAGAAAGAAAGAAAGAAAGAAAGCATTGACGGAAGATAGGAAGAATGAAAAAAGAAAGAAAGAAAGAAAGAAAGAAAGTGGGAGAAAGAGAGAATTAATGAAAGAAAGAAAGAAATGGTGGGCAGAAGGAAAAAGAAAGAAAGAAAGAAAGAAAAAAAAAGAAAACATTGATGGAAGATAGGAAGAAAGAAAAAAAGAAAGAAAGAAAGAAAGAAAGAAAGAAAGAAAGAAAGAAAGCAAGCATTGACGGAAGATAGGGAAAAAGAAAGAAAGAAAAAAAAGAAAGCATTGACGGAAGATAGAAAGAAAGAAAGAAAAAAGAAAGAAAGAAAGAAAGCATTGACGGAAGATAGGATGAAAGGAAGAAAGAAAGAAAGAAAGCATTGACGGAAGATAGGAAGAAAGAAAGAAAGAAAGTGGGAGAAAGAGAGAATGAATGAAAGAAACAAAGAAATGTTGGGCAGAAGGAAAAAGAAAGAAAGAAAGAAAGTAAGAAAGAAAAAAAAATCATTGACCGAAGATAGGAAGAAAGAAAGAAAAAAGAAAGAAAGCGTTGACGGAAGATAGGAAAGAAGAAAGAAAAAAAGAAAGAAAGCAGAAAGCATTGACGAAAGATAGGAAGAAAAAGAAAGAAAGAAAGATAGAAAGAAAGAAAGAAAGAAAGAAAGAAAGAAAGAAAGAAAAAAGCATTGAGGGAAGATAGGAAGAAAGAAAGAAAGAAAGAAAGATAGAAAGAAAGTAAGCAAGCATTGATGGAAGATAGGAAGAAAGACAGAAAGAAAGAAAAAAAAAGAAAGCATTGACGAAAGATAGGATGAAAAAAAGAAAGAAAGAAAGAAGGAAGGAAAGAAAGCATTGACGGAAGATAGGAAGAAAGAAAGGAAGAAAGAAAGAAAAGAGAAAGAAAGCATTGACAGAAGATAGAAAGAAAGAAAAAAAGAAAGAAAGAAAGAAGGGAAGAAATCAATGACGGAAGATAGGAAGAAAGAAAGAAAGAAAGGAAGAAGGAAAGAAAGAAAGAAAGAAAGAAAGAAAGAAAGCATTGACGGAAGATAGGAAGAATGAAAAAAGAAAGAAAGAAAGAAAGAAAGAAAGTGGGAGAAAGAGAGAATTAATGAAAGAAAGAAAGAAATGTTGGGCAGAAGGAAAAAGAAAGAAAGAAAGAAAGAAAAAAAAAGAAAACATTGATGGAAGATAGGAAGAAAGAAAAAAAGAAAGAAAGAAAGAAAGAAAGAAAGAAAGAAAGAAAGAAAGAAAGAAAGCATTGACGGAAGATAGGGAAAAAGAAAGAAAGAATGAAAAAGAAAGCATTGACGGAAGATAGAAAGAAAGAAAGAAAAAAGAAAGAAAGAAAGAAAGCATTGACGGAAGATAGGATGAAAGAAAGAAAGAAAGAAAGAAAGCATTGACGGAAGATAGGAAGAAAGAAAGAAAGAAAGTGGGAGAAAGAGAGAATGAATGAAAGAAACAAAGAAATGTTGGGCAGAAGGAAAAAGAAAGAAAGAAAGAAAGTAAGAAAGAAAAAAAAAGCATTGACCGAAGATAGGAAGAAAGAAAGAAAAAAGAAAGAAAGCGTTGACGGAAGATAGGAAAGAAGAAAGAAAAAAAGAAAGAAAGCAGAAAGCATTGACGAAAGATAGGAAGAAAAAGAAAGAAAGAAAGATAGAAAGAAAGAAAGAAAGAAAGAAAGAAAGAAAGAAAAAAGCATTGAGGGAAGATAGGAAGAAAGAAAGAAAGAAAGATAGAAAGAAAGTAAGAAAGAAAGAAGGAAAGAAAGAAAGAAAGAAAAAAGCATTGAGGGAAGATAGGAAGAAAGAAAGAAAGAAAGAAGGAAAGAAAGAAAGAAAGAAAGCATTGAAGGAAGATAGGAAGACAGAAAGACAGAAAAAAGAAAAAAGCATTGACGGAAGATAGGAAGA
>JBAJHW010000018.1:10068888-10073888 GCA_037013535.1 Intellagama lesueurii | reverse complement strand
AAAGAAAGCATTGACGAAAGATAGGATGAAAGAAAGAAAGAAAGAAAGAAGGAAGGAAAGAAAGCATTGACGGAAGATAGGAAGAAAGAAAGAAAGAAAGAAAGAAAAGAGAAAGAAAGCATTGACAGAAGATAGAAAGAAAGAAAAAAAGAAAGAAAGAAAGAAGGGAAGAAATCAATGACGGAAGATAGGAAGAAAGAAAGAAAGAAAGGAAGAAGGAAAGAAAGAAAGATAGAAAGAAAGAAAGACAGCATTGACAAGAGATAGGATGAAAGAAAGAAAGAAAGAAAGAAAGAAAGAGAGAAAGAAAGAAAGAAAGCATTGACGGAAGATAGAAAGAAAGAAAGAGAGATAGAAAGAAAGAAAGAAAGAAAGACAGCATTGACAAGAGATAGGATGAAAGAAAGAAAGAAAGAAAGAAAGAAAGAAAGAAAGAAAGAAAGAAAGAAAGAAAGAAAGAAAGAAAGAAAGAAAGAAAGAAAGCATTGACGGATGATAAGAAGAAAGAAAGAAAGAAAGAAAGAAAGTGGGAGAAAGAGAAAATGAATGAAAGAAAGAAAGAAATGGTGGGCAGAAGGAAAAAGAAAGAAAGAAATAAAGAAAGCATTGACGGAAGATGGTAAGAAAGAAAGAAAGAAAAAAGAAGGAAAGCATTGACGGAAGATAGAAAGAAAGAAAGAAAAAAGAAAGAAAGAAAGAAAGAAATAAAGCAATGACGGAAGGTAGGAAGGAAGAAAGAAAGAAAGAAAGAAGGAAGGAAAGAAAGAAAGAAAGAAAGAAAGCATTGACAAGAGAGGATGAAAGAAAGAAAGAAAGAAAGAAAGAAAGAAAGAAAGCATTGACGGAAGATAGGAAGAAAGAAAGAAAGAAAGAAAGAAAGTGGGAGAAAGAGAAAATAAGGAAAGAAAGAAAGAAATGGTGGGCAGAAGGAAAAAGAAAGAAAGAAAGAAAGAAAGAAAGAAAGAAAGCATTGACGGAAGATAGGAAGAAAGAAAGAAAGAAAAAAGAAGGAAAGCATTGACGGAAGATAGAAAGAAAGATAGAAAAAAGAAAGAAAGAAAGAAAGAAAGCATTGACGGAAGATATGATGAAAGAAAGAAAGAAAGAAAGAAAGAAAGAAAGAAAGAAAGAAAGAAAGAAAGAAAGAAAGAAAGCATTGACGGAAGATAGGAAGAAAAAAGAAAGAAAGAAAGAAAGAAAGAAAGTGGGAGAAAGAGAGAATTAATGAAAGAAAGAAAGAAATGGTGTGCAGAAGGAAAAAGAAAGAAAGATAGAAAGAAAGAAAGAAAGAAAGAAAGCATTGACGGAAGATAGGAAGAAAGAAAGAAAGAAAGAAAGAAAGAAAGAAAGCATTGACGGAAGATAGGATGAAAGAAAGAAAGAAAGAAAGAAAGCATTGACGGAAGATAGGAAGAAAGAAAGAAAGAAAGAAAACATTGACGGAAGATAGGAAGAAAGAAAGAAAGAAAGAAAAAAGCATTGATGGAAGAAAGGAAGAAAGAAAGAAAGAAAAAAAGAAAGCATTGATGAAAGATAGGATGAAAGAAAGAAAGAAAGAAAAAAGAAAACATTGACGGACGATAGGAATAAAGAAAGAAAGAAAGAAAGAATGTGGGTGAAAGAGAGAATGAATGAAAGAAGAAAGAAATGTTGGGGAGATGGAAAAAGAAAGAAAGAAAGAAAGTAAAAAAGAAAAAAGAAAGCATGTACGGAAGATAGGAAGAAAGAAAGAAAGAAAGAAAGAAAAATGATAGAAAGCGTTGACGGAAGATAGAAAGAAAGAAAGAAAGCATTGACGGAAGATAGGAAAGAATAAAGAAAGAAAGAAAGAAAGAAAGAAAGAAAAAAGAAAGCATTGATGGAAGATATGAAGGAAAAGAAAGAAAGAAAGAAAGAAAGAAAGATAGAATGAAAAAAAGAAAGCATTGACGGAATATAGGAAGAAAGAAAGAAAGAAAAAAAGAAAAAAGCATTGACGGAAGATAGGAAGAAAGAAAGAAAGAAAGAAAGAAAGAAAGAAAGAAAGAAAGAAAGAAAGAAAGAAGGAAAGAAAGAAAAAAGAAAGCATCGACGGAAGATAGGAAGAAAGAAAGAAAGAAAGAAAGAAAGAAAGAAAGAAAGAAAAAAGAAAGCATTGACGGAAGATAGGAAGAAAGAAAGAAAGAAAGAAAGAAAGTATTGACGGAAGATAGGAAGAAAGAAAGAAAGAAAGAAAGAAAGAAAGAAAGAAAGAAAGAAAGAAAGAAAGAAAGAAAGAAAGAAAGAAAGAAAGAAAGTGGGAGAAAGAGAAAATAATGAAAGAAAGAAAGAAATGGTGGGCAGAAGGAAAAAGAAAGAAAGAAAGAAAGAAAGAAAGCATTGACGGAAGATAGGAAGAAAGAAAGAAAGAAAAAAGAAGGAAAGCATTGACGGAAGACAGAAAGAAAGATAGAAAAAAGAAAGAAAGAAAGAAAGAAAGAAAGCATTGACGGAAGATATGATGAAAGAAAGAAAGAAAGAAAGAAAGAAAGCATTGACGGAAGATAGGAAGAAAAAAGAAAGAAAGAAAGAAAGAAAGAAAGAAAGTGGGAGAAAGAGAGAATTAATGAAAGAAAGAAAGAAATGGTGGGCAGAAGGAAAAAGAAAGAAAGAAAGAAAGAAAGAAAGAAAGAAAGAAAGAAAGAAAGAAAGCATTGACGGAAGATAGGAAGAAAGAAAGAAAGAAAGAAAGAAAGAAAGAAAGAAAGAAAGAAAGAAAGAAAGAAAGCATTGACGGAAGATAGGATGAAAGAAAGAAAGAAAGAAAGAAAGAAAACATTGACGGAAGATAGGAAAAAAGAAAGAAAGAAAGAATAAAGCATTGACGGAAGATAGGAAGAAAGAAAGAATGAAAAAAAGAAAGCATTGATGAAAGATAGGATGAAAGAAAGAAAGAAAAAAAAAGAAAACATTGACGGACGATAGGAATAAAGAAAGAAAGAAATAAAGAAAGTGGGAGAAAGAGAGAATGAATGAAAGAAGAAAGAAATGTTGGGGAGATGGAAAAAGAAAGAAAGAAAGAAAGAAAAAAAGGAAAAAGAAAGCATTTACGGAAGATAGGAAGAAAGAAAGAAAGAAAGAAAGAAAAATGAAAGAAAGCGTTGACGGAAGATAGAAAGAAAGAAAGAAAGCATTGACGGAAGATAGGAAAGAAGAAAGAAAGAAAGAAAGAAAGAAAGAAAGAAAGAAAGAAAGAAAGAAAGAAAGAAAGAAAGAAAGAAAAAAGAAAGCATTGATGGAAGATAGGAAGAAAAAGTAAGAAAGAAAGAAAGAAAGTAAGAAAGAAAGAAAGAAAGAAAGATAGAATGAAAGAAAGAAAGCATTGACGGAATATAGGAAGAAAGAAAGAAAGAAAAAAAGAAAAAAGCATTGACGGAAGATAGGAAGAAAGAAAGAAAGAAAGAAAGAAAGAAAGAAAGAAACTAAGTTAGTAAGTAAGCAAACATTGACGGAAGATAGGAAGAAAGAAAGAAAGAAAGAAAGAAAGAAAGAAAAAAGAAAGCATTGACGGAAGATAGGAAGAAAGAAAGAAAGAAAGAAAGAAAGAAAGCATTGACGGAAGATAGGAAGACAGAAAGAAAGAAAAAAAATAAAAAAGCATTGACGGAAGATAGGAAGAAAGAAAGAAAGAAAGAAAGAAAGAAAGAAAGAAAGAAAGCATTGACGAAAGATATAATGAAAGAAAGAAAGAAAGAAAGAAAGAAAGATAGAAAGAAAGAAAGAAAGAAAGAAAGAAAGCATTGATGGAAGATAGGAAAGGAGAGAGAAAGAAAGAAAGAAAGAATGAAAGAAAGTAAGCAAGTATTGATGGAAGATAGGAAGAAAGACAGAAAAAAAAAAGAAAGCATTGACGAAAGATAGGATGAAAGAAAGAAAGAAAGAAAGAAAGGAGGAAGGAAAGAAAGCATTGACGGAAGATAGGAAGGAAGAAAGAAAGAAAGAAAGAAAGAAAGTGGGAGAAAGAGAAAATGAATGAAAGAAAGAAAGAAATGGTGGGCAGAAGGAAAAAGAAAGAAAGAAAGAAAGAAAGCATTGACGGAAGATAGTAAGAAAGAAAGAAAGAAAAAAGAAGGAAAGCATTGACGGAAGATAGTAAGAAAGAAAGAAAGAAAGAAAGAAAGAAAGAAAAAAAGGAAAATAAGCATTGACGAAAGATACGATGAAAGAAAGAAAGAAAGAAAGAAAGATAGAAAGAAAGTAAGCAAGCATTGATGGAAGATAGGAAGAAAGACAGAAAGAAAGAAAAAAAAAGAAAGCATTGACGAAAGATAGGATGAAAGAAAGAAAGAAAGAAAGAAGGAAGGAAAGAAAGCATTGACGGAAGATAGGAAGAAAGAAAGAAAGAAAGAAAAGAGAAAGAAAGCATTGACAGAAGATAGAAAGAAAGAAAAAAAGAAAGAAAGAAAGAAGGGAAGAAATCAATGACGGAAGATAGGAAGAAAGAAAGGAAGAAAGGAAGAAGGAAAGAAAGAAAGAAAGAAAGAAAGACAGCATTGACAAGAGATAGGATGAAAGAAAGAAAGAAAGAAAGAAAGAAAGAAAGAGAGAAAGAAAGAAAGAAAGAAAGACAGCATTGACAAGAGATAGGATGAAAGAAAGAAAGAAAGAAAGAAAGAAAGAAAGAAAGGAAGCATTGACGGATGATAAGAAGAAAGAAAGAAAGAAAGAAAGAAAGTGGGAGAAAGAGAAAATGAATGAAAGAAAGAAAGAAATGGTGGGCAGAAGGAAAAAGAAAGAAAGAAATAAAGAAAGCATTGACGGAAGATAGTAAGAAAGAAAGAAAGAAAAAAGAAGGAAAGCATTGACGGAAGATAGAAAGAAAGAAAGAAAAAAGAAAGAAAGAAAGAAAGAAATAAAGCAATGACGGAAGATAGGGAGGAAGAAAGAAAGAAAGAAAGAAGGAAGGAAAGAAAGAAAGAAAGAAAGAAAGCATTGACAAGAGAGGATGAAAGAAAGAAAGAAAGAAAGAAAGAAAGAAAGAA
>JBAJHW010000018.1:10043888-10066388 GCA_037013535.1 Intellagama lesueurii | reverse complement strand
AGGAAAAAAGAAAGAAAGAAAGAAAGAAAGAAAGAAAGAAAGAAAGAAAGAAAGAAAGAAAGAAAGAAAGAAAGAAAGAAAGCATTGACGGAAGATAGGATGAAAGAAAGAAAGAAAGAAAGAAAGAAAACATTGACGGAAGATAGGAAGAAAGAAAGAAAGAAAGAAAGAAAAAAGCATTGACGGAAGATAGGAAAAAAGGAAGAAAGAAAGAAAGAAAAAAAGAAAGCATTGATGAAAGATAGGATGAAAGAAAGAAAAAAAAAAGAAAACATTGATGGACGATAGGAATAAAGAAAGAAAGAAAGAAAGAAAGTTGGAGAAAGAGAGAATGAATGAAGGAAGAAAGAAATGTTGGGGAGATGGAAAAAGAAAGAAAGAAAGAAAGTAAAAAAGAAAAAAAAGAAAGCATTTACGGAAGATAGGAAGAAAGAAAAAAAGAAAGAAAGAAAAATGAAAGAAAGCGTTGACAGAAGATAGAAAGAAAGAAAGAAAGCATTGACGGAAGATAGGAAAGAAGAAAGAAAGAAAGAAAGAAAGAAAGAAAGAAAGAAAAAAGAAAGCATTGATGGAAGATAGGAAGAAAAAGAAAGAAAGAAAGAAAGAAAGTAAGAAAGAAAGAAAGAAAGAAAGAAAGATAGAATGAAAGAAAGAAAGCATTGACGGAATATAGGAAGAAAGAAAGAAAGAAAAAAAGAAAAAAGCATTGACGGAAGATAGGAAGAAATAAAGAAAGAAAGAAAGAAAGAAACTAAGTTAGTAAGTAAGCAAACATTGATGGAAGATAGGAAGAAAGAAAGAAAGAAAGAAAGAAAGAAAGAAAGAAAGAGAGAGAGAAAGAGAGAAAGAAAGAAAGAAAGAAAGAAAAAAGAAAGCATTGACGGAAGATAGGAAGAAAGAAAGAAAGAAAGAAAGAAAGAAAGAAAGAAAGAAAGAAAGAAAGCATTGACGGAAGATAGGAAGACAGAAAGAAAGAAAAAAAGAAAAAAGCATTGACGGAAGATAGGAAGAAAGAAAGAAAGAAAGAAAGAAAGAAAGAAAGAAAGAAAGAAAGCATTGACGAAAGATATAATGAAAGAAAGAAAGAAAGAAAGATACAAAGAAAGAAAGAAAGAAAGAAAGCATTGATGGAAGATAGGAAAGGAGAAAGAAAGAAAGAAAGAAAGAATGAAAGAAAGTAAGCAAGTATTGATGGAAGATAGGAAGAAAGACAGAAAGAAAAAAAAAGAAAGCATTGACGAAAGATAGGATGAAAGAAAGAAAGAAAGAAAGAAAGGAGGAAGGAAAGAAAGCATTGACGGAAGATAGGAAGGAAGAAAGAAAGAAAGAAAGAAAGAAAGAAAGTGGGAGAAAGAGAAAATGAAAGAAAGAAAGAAAGAAATGGTGGGCAGAAGGAAATAGAAAGAAAGAAATAAAGAAAGCATTGACGGAAGATAGTAAGAAAGAAAGAAAGAAAAAAGAAGGAAAGCATTGACGGAAGATAGTAAGAAAGAAAGAAAGAAAGAAAGAAAGAAAGAAAGAAAGAAAGAAAGAAAAAAAGGAAAATAAGCATTGACGAAAGATACGATGAAAGAAAGAAAGAAAGAATGAAAGATAGAAAGAAAGTAAGCAAGCATTGATGGAAGATAGGAAGAAAGACAGAAAGAAAGAAAAAAAATGAAAGCATTGACAAAAGATAAGATGAAAGAAAGAAAGAAAGAAAGAAGGAAGGATAGAAAGCATTGACGGAAGATAGGAAGAAAGAAAGAAAGAAAGAAAGAAAGAAAAGAGAAAGAAAGCATTGACAGAAGATAGAAAGAAAGAAAAAAAGAAAGAAAGAAAGAAGGGAAGAAATCAATGACGGAAGATAGGAAGAAAGAAAGAAAGAAAGGAAGAAGGAAAGAAAGAAAGAAAGTAAGAAAGACAGCATTGACAAGAGATAGGATGAAAGAAAGAAAGAAAGAAAGAAAGAAAGAAAGAAAGAAAGAAAGAAAAAAGGAAAATAAGCATTGACGAAAGATACGATGAAAGAAAGAAAGAAAGAAAGAAAGATAGAAAGAAAGTAAGCAAGCATTGATGGAAGATAGGAAGAAAGACAGAAAGAAAGAAAAAAAAGAAAACCATTGACGAAAGATAGGATGAAAGAAAGAAAGAAAGAAAGAAGGAAGGAAAGAAAGCATTGACGGAAGATAGGAAGAAAGAAAGAAAGAAAGAAAGAAAAGAGAAAGAAAGCATTGACAGAAGATAGAAAGAAAGAAAAAAAGAAAGAAAGAAAGAAGGGAAGAAATCAATGACGGAAGATAGGAAGAAAGAAAGAAAGAAAGGAAGAAGGAAAGAAAGAAAGAAAGAAAGAAAGCATTGACGAGAGATAGGATAAAAGACAGAAAGAAAGAAAGAAAGAAAGCATTGACGGAAGATAGGAAGAATGAAAAAAGAAAGAAAGAAAGAAAGAAAGAAAGAAAGAAAGTGGGAGAAAGAGAGAATTAATGAAAGAAAGAAAGAAATGGTGGGCAGAAGGAAAAAGAAAGAAAGAAAGAAAGAAAGAAAGAAAGAAAAAAGAAAACATTGATGGAAGATAGGAAGAAAGAAGAAAGAAAGAAAGAAAGAAAGAAAGAAAGAAAGAAAGAAAGAAAGAAAGAAAGCATTGACGGAAGATAGGAAGAAAGAAAGAAAGAAAGTGGGAGAAAGAGAGAATGAATGAAAGAAACAAAGAAATGTTGGGCAGAAGGAAAAAGAAAGAAAGAAAGAAAGTAAGAAAGAAAAAAAAAGCATTGACCGAAGATAGGAAGAAAGAAAGAAAAAAGAAAGAAAGCGTTGACGGAAGATAGGAAAGAAGAAAGAAAAAAAGAAAGAAAGCAGAAAGCATTGACGAAAGATAGGAAGAAAAAGAAAGAAAGAAAGATAGAAAGAAAGTAAGAAAGAAAGAAAGAAAGAAAGAAAAAAGCATTGAGGGAAGATAGGAAGAAAGAAAGAAAGAAAGATAGAAAGAAAGTAAGAAAGAAAGAAGGAAAGAAAGAAAGAAAGAAAGAAAGAAGCATTGAGGGAAGATAGGAAGAAAGAAAGAAAGAAAGAAAGAAAGAAAGAAAGAAAGAAAGAAAGAAAGAAGAAAAGAAAGAAAGAAAGAAAGCATTGACGGAAGATAGGAAGACAGAAAGACAGAAAAAAAGAAAAAAGCATAGACGGAAGATAGGAAGATAGAAAGAAAGAAAGAAAGCATTGACAAAAGATACGATGAAAGAAAGAAAGAAAGAAAGAAAGAAAGAAAGAAAGAAAGAAAGAAATCATTGACGGAAGATAGAAAGAAAGAAAGAAAGATAGAAAGAAAGAAAGAAAGAAAGACAGCATTGACAAGAGATAGGATGAAAGAAAGAAAGAAAGAAAGAAAGAAAGAAAGAAAGAAAGCATTGACCGATGATAAGAAGAAAGAAAGAAAGAAAGAAAGAAAGTGGGAGAAAGAGAAAACGAATGAAAGAAAGAAAGAAATGGTGGGCAGAAGGAAAAAGAAAGAAAGAAATAAAGAAAGCATTGACGGAAGATAGTAAGAAAGAAAGAAAGAAAAAAGAAGGAAAGCATTGACGGAAGATAGGAAGGAAGAAAGAACGAAAGAAAGAAGGAAGGAAAGAAAGAAAGAAAGAAAGCATTGACAAGAGATAGGATGAAAGAAAGAAAGAAAGAAAGAAAGAAAGAAAGAAAGAAAGAAAGAAAGCATTGACGGAAGATAGGAAGAAAGAAAGAAAGAAAGAAAGAAAGAATGTGGGAGAAAGAGAAAATAATGAAAGAAAGAAAGAAATGGTGGGCAGAAGGAAAAAGAAAGAAAGAAAGAAAGAAAGAAAGCATTGACGGAAGATAGGAAGAAAGAAAGAAAGAAAAAAGAAGGAAAGCATTGACGGAAGATAGAAAGAAAGATAGAAAAAAGAAAGAAAGAAAGAAAGAAAGCATTGACGGAAGATATGATGAAAGAAAGAAAGAAAGAAAGAAAGAAAGAAAGCATTGACGGAAGATAGGAAGAAAAAAGAAAGAAAGAAAGAAAGAAAGAAAGAAAGTGGGAGAAAGAGAGAATTAATGAAAGAAAGAAAGAAATGGTGGGCAGAAGGAAAAAGAAAGAAAGATAGAAAGAAAGAAAGAAAGAAAGAAAGCATTGACGGAAGATAGGAAGAAAGAAAGAAAGAAAGAAAGAAAGAAAGAAAGAAAGAAAGAAAGAAAGAAAGAAAGAAAGCAAGCATTGACGGAAGATAGGATGAAAGAAAGAAAGAAAGAAAGAAAGCATTGACGGAAGATAGGAAGAAAGAAAGAAAGAAAGAAAGAAAAAAAGAAAACATTGACGGACGATAGGAATAAAGAAAGAAAGAAAGAAAGTGGGAGAAAGAGAGAATGAATGAAAGAAGAAAGAAATGTTGGGGAGATGGAAAAAGAAAGAAAGAAAGAAAGTAAAAAAGAAAAAAGAAAGCATTTACAGAAGATAGGAAGAAAGAAAGAAAGAAAGAAAGAAAAATGATAGAAAGCGTTGACGGAAGATAGAAAGAAAGAAAGAAAGCATTGACGGAAGATAGGAAAGAAGAAAGAAGGAAAGAAAGAAAGAAAGAAAGAAAGAAAGAAAGAAAGAAAGAAAGAAAGAAAGAAAGAAAGAAAGAAAGAAAAAAGAAAGCATTGATGGAAGATAGGAAGAAAAAGAAAGAAAGAAAGAAAGAAAGATAGAATGAAAAAAAGAAAGCATTGACGGAATATAGGAAGAAAGAAGAAAGAAAGAAAGAAAGAAAGAAAGAAAGAAAAAAGAAAGCATTGACGGAAGATAGGAAGAAAGAAAGAAAGAAAGAAAGAAAGAAAGAAAGAAAGAAAGAAAGAAAGAAAAAAGAAAGCATTGACGGAAGATAGGAAGAAAGAAAGAAAGAAAGAAAGAAAGAAAGCATTGACGGAAGATAGGAAGAGAGAAAGAAAGAAAGAAAGAAAGAAAGAAAGAAAGAAAGAAAGAAAGAAAGAAGAAAGAAAGAAAGTGGGAGAAAGAGAAAATAATGAAAGAAAGAAAGAAATGGTGGGCAGAAGGAAAAAGAAAGAAAGAAAGAAAGAAAGAAAGAAAGCATTGACGGAAGATAGGAAGAAAGAAAGAAAAAAGAAGGAAAGCATTGACGGAAGATAGAAAGAAAGATAGAAAAAAGAAAGAAAGAAAGAAAGCATTGACGGAAGATATGATGAAAGCAAGAAAGAAAGAAAGAAAGAAAGAAAGAAAGAAAGAAAGAAAGAAAGAAAGAAAGAAAGCATTGACGGAACATAGGAAGAAAAAAGAAAGAAAGAAAGAAAGAAAGAAAGTGGGAGAAAGAGAGAATTAATGAAAGAAAGAAAGAAATGGTGGGCAGAAGAAAAAGAAAGAAAGAAAGAAAGAAAGAAAGCATTGACGGAAGATAGGAAGAAAGAAAGAAAGAAAGAAAGAAAGAAAGAAAGAAAGAAAGAAAGAAAGAAAGAAAGAAAGAAAGCATTGACGGAAGATAGGATGAAAGAAAAGAAAGAAAGAAAGAAAGAAAACATTGACGGAAGATAGGAAGAAAGAAAGAAAGAAAGAAAAAAGCATTGACGGAAGAAAGGAAGAAAGAAAGAAAGAAAAAAAAGAAAGCATTGATGAAAGATAGGATGAAAGAAATAAAGAAAAAAAAAAGAAAACATTGACGGACGATAGGAATAAAGAAAGAAAGAAAGAAAGAAAGTGGGAGAAAGAGAGAATGAATGAAAGAAGAAAGAAATGTTGGGGAGATGGAAAAAGAAAGAAAGAAAGAAAGTAAAAAAGAAAAAAGAAAGCATTGACGGAAGATAGGAAGAAAGAAAGAAAGAAAGAAAGAAAAATGAAAGAAAGCGTTGACGGAAGATAGAAAGAAAGAAAGAAAGCATTGACGGAAGATAGGAAAGAAGAAAGAAAGAAAGAAAGAAAGAAAGAAAGAAAGAAAGAAAGAAAGAAAGAAAGAAAGAAAGAAAGAAAGAAAGAAAGAAAGAAAGAAAGAAAGAAATAAAAAAGAAAGCATTGATGGAAGATAGGAAGAAAAAGTAAGAAAGAAAGAAAGAAAGTAAGAAAGAAAGAAAGAAAGAAAGATAGAATGAAAGAAAGAAAGCATTGACGGAATATAGGAAGAAAGAAAGAAAGAAAAAAAGAAAAAAGCATTGACGGAAGATAGGAAGAAAGAAAGAAAGAAAGAAACTAAGTTAGTAAGTAAGCAAACATTGACGGAAGATAGGAAGAAAGAAAGAAAGAAAGAAAGAAAGAAAGAAAGAAAGAAAGAAAGAAAGAAAGAAAGAACGAAAGAAAGAAAGAAAGAAAGAAAAAAGAAAGCATTGACGGAAGATAGGAAGAAAAAAAGAAAGAAAGAAAGAAAGAAAGCATTGACGGAAGATAGGAAGACAGAAAGAAAGAAAAAAAAGAAAAAGCATTGACGGAAGATAGGAAGAAAGAAAGATAGAAAGATAGAAAGAAAGAAAGAAAGAAAGAAAGAAAGCATTGACGAAAGATATAATGAAAGAAAGAATGAAAGAAAGAAAGATAGAAAGAAAGAAAGAAAGAAAGAAAGAAAGCATTGATGGAAGATAGGAAAGGAGAAAGAAAGAAAGAATGAAAGAAAGTAAGCAAGCATTGATGGAAGATAGGAAGAAAGACAGAAAAAAAAAAGAAAGCATTGACGAAAGATAGGATGAAAGAAAGAAAGAAAGAAAGAAAGGAGGAAGGAAAGAAAGCATTGACGGAAGATAGGAAGGAAGAAAGAAAGAAAGAAAGAAAGAAAGTGGGAGAAAGAGAAAATGAATGAAAGAAAGAAAGAAATGGTGGGCAGAAGGAAAAAGAAATAAATAAATAAAGAAAGCATTGACGGAAGATAGTAAGAAAGAAGAAAGAAAAAAGAAGGAAAGCATTGACGGAACATAGTAAGAAAGAAAGAAAGAAAGAAAGAAAGAAAGAAAGAAAGAAAGAAAGAAAGAAAGAAAGAAAGAAAGAAAGAAAGAAAGAAAGAAAGAAAGAAAAAAGGAAAATAAGCATTGACGAAAGATACGATGAAAGAAAGAAAGAAAGAAAGAAAGATAGAAAGAAAGTAAGCAAGCATTGATGGAAGATAGGAAGAAAGACAGAAAGAAAGAAAAAAAAAGAAAGCATTGACGAAAGATAGGATGAAAGAAAGAAAGAAAGAAAGAAAAGAGAAAGAAAGCATTGACAGAAGATAGAAAGAAAGAAAAAAAGAAAGAAAGAAAGAAGGGAAGAAATCAATGACGGAAGATAGGAAGAAAGAAAGAAAGGAAGGAAGAAGGAAAGAAAGAAAGAAAGACAGCATTGACAAGAGATAGGATGAAAGAAAGAAAGAAAGAAAGAAAGAAAGAAGGAAAGAAAGAAAGAAAGAAAGAAAGAAAGCATTGACGGATGATAAGAAGAAAGAAAGAAAGAAAGAAAGAAAGAAAGAAAGAAAGAAAGAAATGGTGGGCAGAAGGAAAAAGAAAGATAGAAATAAAGAAAGCATTGACGGAAGATAGTAAGAAAGAAAGAAAGAAAAAAGAAGGAAAGCATTGACGGAAGATAGAAAGAAAGAAAGAAAAAAGAAAGAAAGAAAGAAAGAAATAAAGCAATGACGGAAGATAGGAAAGAAGAAAGAAAGAAAGAAAGAAGGAAGGAAAGAAAGAAAGAAAGAAAGAAAGCATTGACAAGAGATAGGATGAAAGAAAGAAAGAAAGAAAGAAAGAAAGAGAGAAAGAAAGAAAGAAAGAAAGAAAGAAAGAAAGCATTGACGGAAGATAGGAAGAAAGAAAGAAAGAAAGAAAGAAAGAAAGAAAGAATGTGGGAGAAAGAGAAAATAATGAAAGAAAGAAAGAAATGGTGGGCAGAAGGAAAAAGAAAGAAAGAAAGAAAGAAAGAAAGCATTGACGGAAGATAGGAAGAAAGAAAGAAAGAAAAAAGAAGGAAAGCATTGACGGAAGATAGAAAGAAAGATAGAAAAAAGAAAGAAAGTAAGAAAGAAAGCATTGACGGAAGATATGATGAAAGAAAGAAAGAAAGAAAGAAAGAAAGAAAGAAAGCATTGACGGAAGATAGGAAGAAAAAAGAAAGAAATAAATAAAGAAAGAAAGAAAGAAAGAAAGTGGGAGAAAGAGAGAATTAATGAAAGAAAGAAAGAAATGGTGGGCAGAAGGAAAAAGAAAGATAGATAGAAAGAAAGAAAGAAAGAAAGCATTGACGGAAGATAGGAAGAAAGAAAGAAAGAAAGAAAGAAAGAAAGAAAGCATTGACGGAAGATAGGATGAAAGAAAGAAAGAAAGAAAGAAAGAAAGCATTGACGGAAGATAGGAAGAAAGAAAGAAAGAAAGAAAGAAAACATTGACGGAAGATAGGAAGAAAGAAAGAAAGAAAAAAAGAAAAAAGCATTGACGGAAGATAGGAAGAAAGAAAGAAAGAAAGAAAGAAACTAAGTTAGTAAGTAAGCAAACATTGAGAGAAGATTGGAAGAAAGAAAGAAAGAAAGAAAGAGAGAAAGAAAGAAAGAAAGAAAGGAAGGAAGAAAGAAAGAAAGAAAGAAAAAAGAAAGCATTTACGGAAGATAGGAAGAAAGAAAGAAAGAAAGAAAGAAAGAATGAAAAAAGAAAGCATTGACGGAAGATAGGAAGAAAGAAAGAAAGAAAGAAAGAAAGAAAGCATTGACGGAAGATAGGAAGAAAGAAAGAAAGAAAGAAAGAAAGAAAGAAAGAAAGAAAGAAAGAAAGAAAGAAAGAAAGAAAGTGGGAGAAAGAGAAAATAATGAAAGAAAGAAAGAAATGGTGGGCAGAAGGAAAAAGAAAGAAAGAAAGAAAGAAAGAAAGCATTGACGGAAGATAGGAAGAAAGAAAGAAAAAATTAGGAAAGCATTGACGGAAGATAGAAAGAAAGATAGAAAAAAGAAAGAAAGAAACAAAGAAAGCATTGACGGAAGATCGGAAGAAAAAAGAAAGAAAGAAAGAAAGAAAGAAAGAAAGAAAGAAAGTGGGAGAAAGAGAGAATTAATGAAAGAAAGAAAGAAATGGTGGGCAGAAGGAAAAAGAAAGAAAGAAAGAAAGAAAGAAAGAAAGCATTGACAGAACATAGGAAGAAAGAAAGAAAGAAAGAAAGAAAGAAAGAAAGAAAGAAAGCATTGACGGAAGATAGGATGAAAGAAAGAAAGAAAGAAAGAAAGAAAACATTGACGGAAGATAGGAAGAAAGAAAGAAAGAAAGAAAAAAGCATTGACGGAAGAAAGGAAGAAAGAAAGAAAGAAAAAAAGAAAGCATTGATGAAAGATAGGATGAAAGAAAGAAAAAAAAAGAAAACATTGACGGACGATAGGAATAAAGAAAGAAAGAAAGAAAGAAAGTGGGAGAAAGAGAGAATGAATGAAAGAAGAAAGAAATGTTGGGGAGATGGAAAAAGAAAGAAAGAAAGAAAGTAAAAAAGAAAAAAGAAAGCATTTACAGAAGATAGGAAGAAAGAAACAAAGAAAGAAAGAAAAATGAAAGAAAGCGTTGACGAAAGAAAGAAAGAAAGAAAGAAAGAAAGAAAGAAAGAAAGAAAGAAAGAAAGAAAGAAAGAAAGAAAGAAAGATAAAAGAAAGCATTGATGGAAGATAGGAAGAAAAAGTAAGAAAGAAAGAAAGAAAGAAAGAAAGAAAGATAGAAAGAAAGATAGAATGAAAGAAAGAAAGCATTGACGGAATATAGGAAGAAAGAAAGAAAGAAAAAAAGAAAAAGGCATTGACGGAAGATAGGAAGAAAGAAAGAAAGAAAGAAAGAAACTAAGTTAGTAAGTAAGCAAACATTGACGGAAGATAGGAAGAAAGAAAGAAAGAAAGAAAGAAAGAAAGAAAGAAAGAAAGAAAGAAAGAAAGAAAGAAAGAAAGAACGAAAGAAAGAAAGAAAGAAAAAAGAAAGCATTGACGGTAGATAGGAAGAAAAAAAGAAAGAAAGAAAGAAAGAAAGCATTGACGGAAGATAGGAAGACAGAAAGAAAGAAAAAAAAGAAAAAAGCATTGACGGAAGATAGGAAGAAAGAAAGAAAGAAAGATAGAAAGAAAGAAAGAAAGAAAGAAAGAAAGAAAGAAAGAAAGCATTGACGAAAGATATAATGAAAGAAAGAATGAAAGAAAGAAAGATAGAAAGAAAGAAAGAAAGAAAGAAAGCATTGATGGAAGATAGGAAAGGAGAAAGAAAGAAAGAAAGAAAGAAGGAAAGAAAGTAAGCAAGCATTGATGGAAGATAGGAAGAAAGACAGAAAAAAAAGAGAAAGCATTGACGAAAGATAGGATGAAAGAAAGAAAGAAAGAAAGAAAGAAAGGAGGAAGGAAAGAAAGCATTGACGGAAGATAGGAAGGAAGAAAGAAAGAAAGAAAGAAAGAAAGTGGGAGAAAGAGAAAATGAATGAAAGAAAGAAAGGAATGGTGGGCAGAAGGAAAAAGAAAGAAAGAAATAAAGAAAGCATTGACGGAAGATAGTAAGAAAGAAAGAAAGAAAAAAGAAGGAAAGCATTGACGGAAGATAGTAAGAAAGAAAGAAAGAAAGAAAGAAAGAAAGAAAGAAAGAAAGAAAGAAAGAAAGAAAGAAAGAAAGAAAGAAAGAAAGAAAGAAAAAAAGGAAAATAAGCATTGACGAAAGATACGATGAAAGAAAGAAAGAAAGAAAGAAAGATAGAAAGAAAGTAAGCAAGCATTGATGGAAGATAGGAAGAAAGACAGAAAGAAAGAAAGAAAAAGAAAGCATTGACGAAAGATAGGATGAAAGAAAGAAAGAAAGAAAGAAAAGAGAAAGAAAGCATTGACAGAAGATAGAAAGAAAGAAAAAAAGAAAGAAAGAAAGAAGGGAAGAAATCAATGACGGAAGATAGGAAGAAAGAAAGAAAGGAAGGAAGAAGGAAAGAAAGAAAGAAAGAAAGAAAGACAGCATTGACAAGAGATAGGATGAAAGAAAGAAAGAAAGAAAGAAAGAAAGAAAGAAAGAAAGAAAGAAAGCATTGACGGATGATAAGAAGAAAGAAAGAAAGAAAGAAAGAAAGAAAGAAAGAAAGAAAGAAAGAAAGAAAGAAAGAAAGAAAGAAAGAAAGTGGGAGAAAGAGAAAATGAATGAAAGAAAGACAGAAATGGTGTGCAGAAGGAAAAAGAAAGAAAGAAAGAAATAAAGCATTGACGGAAGATAGTAAGAAAGAAAGAAAGAAAAAAGAAGGAAAGCATTGACGGAAGATAGTAAGAAAGAAAGAAAGAAAGAAAGAAAGAAAGAAAGAAAGAAAGAAAGAAAGAAAGAAAGAAAGAAAGAAAGAAAGAAAGAAAGAAAGAAAGAAAGAAAGAAAAAAAGGAAAATAAGCATTGACGAAAGATACGATGAAAGAAAGAAAGAAAGAAAGAAAGAAAGAAAGAAAGATAGAAAGAAAGTAAGCAAGCATTGATGGAAGATAGGAAGAAAGACAGAAAGAAAGAAAAAAAGAGAAAGCATTGACGAAAGATAGGATGAAAGAAAGAGAGAAAGAAAGAAGGAAGGAAAGAAAGCATTGACGGAAGATAGGAAGAAAGAAAAAAAGAAATAAAAGAGAAAGAAAGCATTGACAGAAGATAGAAAGAAAGAAAAAAAGAAAGAAAGAAAGAAGGGAAGAAATCAATGACGGAAGATAGGAAGAAAGAAAGAAAGAAAGGAAGAAGGAAAGAAAGAAAGAAAGAAAGAAAGAAAGCATTGACGAAAGATAGGATAAAAGACAGAAAGAAAGAAAGAAAGGTAGCATTGACGGAAGATAGGAAGAATGAAAAAAGAAAGAAAGAAAGAAAGAAAGAAAGAAAGTGGGAGAAAGAGAGAATGAATGAAAGAAACAAAGAAATGTTGGGAAGAAGGAAAAAGAAAGAAAGAAAGAAATTAAGAAAGAAAAAAAAAGCATTGACCGAAGATAGGAAGAAAGAAAGAAAAAAGAAAGAAAGCGTTGACGGAAGATAGGAAAGAAGAAAGAAAAAAAGAAAGAAAGCAGAAAGCATTGACGAAAGATAGGAAGAAAAAGAAAGAAAGAAAGATAGAAAGAAAGTAAGAAAGAAAGAAAGAAAGAAAGAAAAAAGCATTGAGGGAAGATAGGAAGAAAGAAAGAAAGAATGATAGAAAGAAAGTAAGAAAGAAAGAAGGAAAGAAAGAAAGAAAGAAAGAAAGAAGCATTGAGGGAAGATAGGAAGAAAGAAAGAAAGAAAGAAAGAAAGAAGGAAAGAAAGAAAGAAAGAAAGCATTGACGAAAGATACGATGAAAGAAAGAAAGAAAGAAAGAAAGAAAGAAAGCATTGACGGAAGATAGAAAGAAAGAAAGAAAGATAGAAAGAAAGAAAGAAAGAAAGACAGCATTGACAAGAGATAGGATGAAAGAAAGAAAGAAAGAAAGAAAGAAAGAAAGAAAGAAAGAAAGAAAGAAAGAAAGCATTGACGGATGATAAGAAGAAAGAAAGAAAGAAAGAAAGAAAGTGGGAGAAAGAAAAAACGAATGAAAGAAAGAAAGAAATGGTGGGCAGAAGGAAAAAGAAAGAAAGAAATAAAGAAAGCATTGACGGAAGATAGTAAGAAAGAAGAAAGAAAAAAGAAGGAAAGCATTGACGGAAGATAGAAAGAAAGAAAGAAAAAAGAAAGAAAGAAAGAAAGAAATAAAGCAATGACGGAAGATAGGAAAGAAGAAAGAAAGAAAGAAAGAAGGAAGGAAAGAAAGAAAGAAAGAAAGAAAGCATTGACAAGAGATAGGATGAAAGAAAGAAAGAAAGAAAGAAAGAGAGAAAGAAAGAAAGAAAGAAAGAAAGAATGAAAGCATTGACGGAAGATAGGAAGAAAGAAAGAAAGAAAGAAAGAAAGAAAGAAAGAAAGAAAGAATGTGGGAGAAAGAGAAAATAATGAAAGAAAGAAAGAAATGGTGGGCAGAAGGAAAAAGAAAGAAAGAAAGAAAGAAAGAAAGCATTGACGGAAGATAGGAAGAAAGAAAGAAAGAAAAAAGAAGGAAAGCATTGACGGAAGATAGAAAGAAAGATAGAAAAAAGAAAGAAAGAAAGAAAGAAAGCATTGACGGAAGATATGATGAAAGAAAGAAAGAAAGAAAGAAAGAAAGAAAGAAAGCATTGACGGAAGATAGGAAGAAAAAAGAAAGAAATAAAGAAAGAAAGAAAGAAAGAAAGAAAGTGGGAGAAAGAGAGAATTAATGAAAGAAAGAAAGAAATGGTGGGCAGAAGGAAAAAGAAAGAAAGATAGAAAGAAAGAAAGAAAGAAAGAAAGCATTGACGGAAGATAGGAAGAAAGAAAGAAAGAAAGAAAGAAAGAAAGAAAGAAAGAAAGAAAGCATTGACGGAAGATAGGATGAAAGAAAGAAAGAAAGAAAGAAAGAAAGCATTGACGGAAGATAGGAAGAAAGAAAGAAAGAAAGAAAACATTGACGGAAGATAGGAAGAAAGAAAGAAAGAAAAAAGCATTGATGGAAGAAAGGAAGAAAGAAAGAAAGAAAAAAAGAAAGCATTGATGAAAGATAGGATGAAAGAAAGAAAGAAAAAAGAAAACATTGACGGACGATAGGAATAAAGAAAGAAAGAAAGAAAGAAAGTGGGAGAAAGAGAGAATGAATGAAAGAAGAAAGAAATGTTGGGGAGATGGAAAAAGAAAGAAAGAAATAAAGTAAAAAAGAAAAAAGAAAGCATTTACGGAAGATAGGAAGAAAGAAAGAAAGAAAGAAAGAAAGAAAAATGATAGAAAGCGTTGACGGAAGATAGAAAGAAAGAAAGAAAGCATTGACGGAAGATAGGAAAGAAGAAAGAAAGAAAGAAAGAAAGAAAGAAAGAAAGAAAGAAAGAAAGAAAGAAGAAAGCATTGATGGAAGATAGGAAGAAAAAGAAAGAAAGAAAGAAAGAAAGATAGAATGAAAAAAAGAAAGCATTGACGGAATATAGGAAGAAAGAAAGAAAGAAAAAAAGAAAAAAGCATTGACGGAAGATAGGAAGAAAGAAAGAAAGAAAGAAAGAAACTAAGTTAGTAAGTAAGCAAACATTGAGAGAAGATTGGAAGAAAGAAAGAAAGAAAGAAAGAAAGAAAGAAAGGAAGAAAGAAAGAAAGAAAGAAAAAAGAAAGCATTGACGGAAGATAGGAAGAAAGAAAGAAAGAAAGAAAGAAAGAATGAAAAAAGAAAGCATTGACGGAAGATAGGAAGAAAGAAAGAAAGAAAGAAAGAAAGAAAGCATTGACGGAAGATAGGAAGAAAGAAAGAAAGAAAGAAAGAAAGAAAGAAAGAAAGAAAGAAAGAAAGAAAGAAAGAAAGAAAGAAAGAAAGAAAGAAAGAAAGAAAGAAAGAAAGAAAGAAAGAAAGAAAGTGGAGAAAGAGAAAATAATGAAAGAAAGAAAGAAATGGTGGGCAGAAGGAAAAAGAAAGAAAGAAAGAAAGAAAGAAAGCATTGACGGAAGATAGGAAGAAAGAAAGAAAAAAGAAGGAAAGCATTGACGGAAGATAGAAAGAAAGATAGAAAAAAGAAAGAAAGAAAGAAAGAAAGCATTGACGGAAGATAGGAAGAAAAAAGAAAGAAAGAAAGAAAGAAAGAAAGAAAGAAAGAAAGAAAGTGGGAGAAAGAGAGAATTAATGAAAGAAAAAAAGAAATGGTGGGCAGAAGGAAAAAGAAAGAAAGAAAGAAAGAAAGAAAGAATGCATTGACGGAACATAGGAAGAAAGAAAGAAAGAAAGAAAGAAAGAAAGAAAGAAAGCATTGACGGAAGATAGGATGAAAGAAAGAAAAAAAGAAAAAAGCATTGACGGAAGAAAGGAAGAAAGAAAGAAAGAAAAAAAGAAAGCATTGATGAAAGATAGGATGAAAGAAAAAAAAAAAAAGAAAACATTGACGGACGATAGGAATAAAGAAAGAAAGAAAGAAAGAAAGTGGGAGAAAGAGAGAATGAATGAAAGAAGAAAGAAATGTTGGGGAGATGGAAAAAGAAAGAAAGAAAGAAAGTAAAAAAGAAAAAAGAAAGCATTTACAGAAGATAGGAAGAAAGAAACAAAGAAAGAAAGAAAAATGAAAGAAAGCGTTGACGGAAGATAGAAAGAAAGAAAGAAAGAAAGAAAGAAAGAAAGAAAGAAAGAAAGAAAGAAAGAAAGAAAGAAAGAAAGAAAGAAAGAAAGATAAAAGAAAGCATTGATGGAAGATAGGAAGAAAAAGTAAGAAAGAAAGAAAGAAAGAAAGAAAGAAAGATAGAAAGAAAGATAGAATGAAAGAAAGAAAGCATTGACGGAATATAGGAAGAAAGAAAGAAAGAAAAAAAGAAAAAAGCATTGACGGAAGATAGGAAGAAACAAAGAAAGAAAGAAAGAAACTAAGTTAGTAAGTAAGCAAACATTGACGGAAGATAGGAAGAAAGAAAGAAAGAAAGAAAGAAAGAAAGAAAGAAAGAAAGAAAGAAAGAAAGAAAGAACGAAAGAAAGAAAGAAAGAAAAAAGAAAGCATTGACGGAAGATAGGAAGAAAAAAAGAAAGAAAGAAAGAAAGAAAGCATTGACGGAAGATAGGAAGACAGAAAGAAAGAAAAAAAAGAAAAAAGCATTGACGGAAGATAGGAAGAAAGAAAGAAAGAAAGATAGAAAGAAAGAAAGAAAGAAAGAAAGAAAGAAAGAAAGAAAGCATTGACGAAAGATATAATGAAAGAAAGAATGAAAGAAAGAAAGATAGAAAGAAAGAAAGAAAGAAAGAAAGAAAGCATTGATGGAAGATAGGAAAGGAGAAAGAAAGAAAGAAAGAAAGAAGGAAAGAAAGTAAGCAAGCATTGATGGAAGATAGGAAGAAAGACAGAAAAAAAAAAAGAAAGCATTGACGAAAGATAGGATGAAAGAAAGAAAGAAAGAAAGAAAGAAAGGAGGAAGGAAAGAAAGCATTGACGGAAGATAGGAAGGAAGAAAGAAAGAAAGAAAGAAAGAAAGAAAGTGGGAGAAAGAGAAAATGAATGAAAGAAAGAAAGAAATGGTGGGCAGAAGGAAAAAGAAAGAAAGAAATAAAGAAAGCATTGACGGAAGATAGTAAGAAAGAAAGAAAGAAAAAAGAAGGAAAGCATTGACGGAAGATAGTAAGAAAGAAAGAAAGAAAGAAAGAAAGAAAGAAAGAAAGAAAGAAAGAAAAAAAGGAAAATAAGCATTGACGAAAGATACGATGAAAGAAAGAAAGAAAGAAAGAAAGATAGAAAGAAAGTAAGCAAGCATTGATGGAAGATAGGAAGAAAGACAGAAAGAAAGAAAAAAAGAGAAAGCATTGACGAAAGATAGGATGAAAGAAAGAAAGAAAGAAAGAAAGAAAAGAGAATGAAAGCATTGACCGAAGATAGAAAGAAAGAAAAAAAGAAAGAAAGAAAGAAGGGAAGAAATCAATGACGGAAGATAGGAAGAAAGAAAGAAAGAAAGGAAGAAGGAAAGAAAGAAAGAAAGAAAGAAAGAAAGAAAGAAAGAAAGAAAGAAAGAAAGAAAGAAAGAAAGAAAGAAAGAAAGAAAGAAAGAAAGCATTGACGGAAGATAGGAAGGAAGAAAGAAAGAAAGAAAGAAAGAAAGTGGGAGAAAGAGAAAATGAATGAAAGAAAGAAAGAAATGGTGGGCAGAAGGAAAAAGAAAGAATGAAATAAAGAAAGCATTGACGGAAGATAGTAAGAAAGAAAGAAAGAAAAAAGAAGGAAAGCATTGACGGAAGATAGTAAGAAAGAAAGAAAGAAAGAAAGAAAGAAAGAAAGAAAGAAAGAAAGAAAGAAAAAAAGGAAAATAAGCATTGACGAAAGATACGATGAAAGAAAGAAAGAAAGAAAGATAGAAAGAAAGTAAGCAAGCATTGATGGAAGATAGGAAGAAAGACAGAAAGAAAGAAAAAAAGAGAAAGCATTGACGAAAGATAGGATGAAAGAAAGAAAGAAAGAAAGAAAGAAAAGAGAATGAAAGCATTGACCATAGATAGAAAGAAAGAAAAAAAGAAAGAAAGAAAGAAGGGAAGAAATCAATGACGGAAGATAGGAAGAAAGAAAGAAAGAAAGGAAGAAGGAAAGAAAGAAAGAAAGAAAGAAAGACAGCATTGACAAGAGATAGGATGAAAGAAAGAAAGAAAGAAAGAAAGAAAGAAAGAAAGAAAGCATTGACGGATGATAAGAAGAAAGAAAGAAAGAAAGAAAGAAAGAAAGTGGGAGAAAGAGAAAATGAATGAAAGAAAGACAGAAATGGTGGGCAGAAGGAAAAAGAAAGAAAGAAAGAAATAAAGCATTGACGGAAGATAGTAAGAAAGAAAGAAAGAAAAAAGAAGGAAAGCATTGACGGAAGATAGTAAGAAAGAAAGAAAGAAAGAAAGAAAGAAAGAAAGAAAGAAAGAAAGAAAGAAAGAAAGAAAGAAAGAAAAAAAGGAAAATAAGCATTGACGAAAGATACGATGAAAGAAAGAAAGAAAGAAAGAAAGAAAGAAAGAAAGAAAGATAGAAAGAAAGTAAGCAAGCATTGATGGAAGATAGGAAGAAAGACAGAAAGAAAGAAAAAAAGAGAAAGCATTGACGAAAGATAGGATGAAAGAAAGAGAGAAAGAAAGAAGGAAGGAAAGAAAGCATTGACGGAAGATAGGAAGAAAGAAAAAAAGAAAGAAAGAAAGAAGGGAAGAAATCAATGACGGAAGATAGGAAGAAAGAAAGAAAGAAAGGAAGAAGGAAAGAAAGAAAGAAAGAAAGAAAGAAAGCATTGACGAAAGATAGGATAAAAGACAGAAAGAAAGAAAGAAAGGTAGCATTGACGGAAGATAGGAAGAATGAAAAAAGAAAGAAAGAAAGAAAGAAAGAAAGAAAGTGGGAGAAAGAGAGAAGAATGAAAGAAACAAAGAAATGTTGGGAAGAAGGAAAAAGAAAGAAAGAAAGAAATTAAGAAAGAAAAAAAAAGCATTGACCGAAGATAGGAAGAAAGAAAGAAAAAAGAAAGAAAGCGTTGACGGAAGATAGGAAAGAAGAAAGAAAAAAAGAAAGAAAGCAGAAAGCATTGACGAAAGATAGGAAGAAAAAGAAAGAAAGAAAGATAGAAAGAAAGTAAGAAAGAAAGAAAGAAAGAAAGAAAAAAGCATTGAGGGAAGATAGGAAGAAAGAAAGAAAGAATGATAGAAAGAAAGTAAGAAAGAAAGAAGGAAAGAAAGAAAGAAAGAAAGAAAGAAGCATTGAGGGAAGATAGGAAGAAAGAAAGAAAGAAAGAAAGAAAGAAGGAAAGAAAGAAAGAAAGAAAGCAATGACGGAAGATAGGAAGACAGAAAGACAGAAAAAAAGAAAAAAGCATTGACGGAAGATAGGAAGATAGAAAGAAAGAAAGAAAGCATTGACGAAAGATACGATGAAAGAAAGAAAGAAAGAAAGAAAGAAAGAAAGCATTGACGGAAGATAGAAAGAAAGAAAGAAAGATAGAAAGAAAGAAAGAAAGAAAGACAGCATTGACAAGAGATAGGATGAAAGAAAGAAAGAAAGAAAGAAAGAAAGAAAGAAAGAAAGAAAGAAAGCATTGACGGATGATAAGAAGAAAGAAAGAAAGAAAGAAAGAAAGTGGGAGAAAGAGAAAACGAATGAAAGAAAGAAAGAAATGGTGGGCAGAAGGAAAAAGAAAGAAAGAAATAAAGAAAGCATTGACGGAAGATAGTAAGAAAGAAAGAAAGAAAAAAGAAGGAAAGCATTGACGGAAGATAGAAAGAAAGAAAGAAAAAAGAAAGAAAGAAAGAAAGAAAGAAAGAAATAAAGCAATGACGGAAGATAGGAAAGAAGAAAGAAAGAAAGAAAGAAGGAAGGAAAGAAAGAAAGAAAGAAAGAAAGCATTGACAAGAGATAGGATGAAAGAAAGAAAGAAAGAAAGAAAGAAGGGAAGAAATCAATGACGGAAGATAGGAAGAAAGAAAGAAAGAAAGGAAGAAGGAAAGAAAGAAAGAAAGAAAGAAAGAAAGCATTGACGAAAGATAGGATAAAAGACAGAAAGAAAGAAAGAAAGGTAGCATTGACGGAAGATAGGAAGAATGAAAAAAGAAAGAAAGAAAGAAAGAAAGAAAGAAAGTGGGAGAAAGAGAGAATGAATGAAAGAAACAAAGAAATGTTGGGAAGAAGGAAAAAGAAAGAAAGAAAGAAATTAAGAAAGAAAAAAAAAGCATTGACCGAAGATAGGAAGAAAGAAAGAAAAAAGAAAGAAAGCGTTGACGGAAGATAGGAAAGAAGAAAGAAAAAAAGAAAGAAAGCAGAAAGCATTGACGAAAGATAGGAAGAAAAAGAAAGAAAGATAGAAAGAAAGTAAGAAAGAAAGAAAGAAAGAAAGAAAAAAGCATTGAGGGAAGATAGGAAGAAAGAAAGAAAGAATGATAGAAAGAAAGTAAGAAAGAAAGAAGGAAAGAAAGAAAGAAAGAAAGAAAGAAGCATTGAGGGAAGATAGGAAGAAAGAAAGAAAGAAAGAAAGAAAGAAGGAAAGAAAGAAAGAAAGAAAGCATTGACGGAAGATAGGAAGACAGAAAGACAGAAAAAAAGAAAAAAGCATTGACGGAAGATAGGAAGATAGAAAGAAAGAAAGAAAGCATTGACGAAATATACGATGAAAGAAAGAAAGAAAGAAAGAAAGAAAGAAAGCATTGACGGAAGATAGAAAGAAAGAAAGAAAGATAGAAAGAAAGAAAGAAAGAAAGACAGCATTGACAAGAGATAGGATGAAAGAAAGAAAGAAAGAAAGAAAGAAAGAAAGAAAGAAAGAAAGAAAGAAAGAAAGAAAGCATTGACGGATGATAAGAAGAAAGAAAGAAAGAAAGAAAGAAAGTGGGAGAAAGAGAAAACGAATGAAAGAAAGAAAGAAATGGTGGGCAGAAGGAAAAAGAAAGAAAGAAATAAAGAAAGCATTGACGGAAGATAGTAAGAAAGAAAGAAAGAAAAAAGAAGGAAAGCATTGACGGAAGATAGAAAGAAAGAAAGAAAAAAGAAAGAAAGAAAGAAAGAAATAAAGCAATGACGGAAGATAGGAAAGAAGAAAGAAAGAAAGAAAGAAGGAAGGAAAGAAAGAAAGAAAGAAAGAAAGCATTGACAAGAGATAGGATGAAAGAAAGAAAGAAAGAAAGAAAGAGAGAAAGAAAGAAAGAAAGAAAGAAAGAAAGAATGAAAGCATTGACGGAAGATAGGAAGAAAGAAAGAAAGAAAGAAAGAATGTGGGAGAAAGAGAAAATAATGAAAGAAAGAAAGAAATGGTGGGCAGAAGGAAAAAGAAAGAAAGAAAGAAAGAAAGAAAGCATTGACGGAAGATAGGAAGAAAGAAAGAAAGAAAAAAGAAGGAAAGCATTGACGGAAGATATGATGAAAGAAAGAAAGAAAGAAAGAAAGAAAGAAAGCATTGACGGAAGATAGGAAGAAAAAAGAAAGAAATAAAGAAAGAAAGAAAGAAAGAAAGAAAGTGGGAGAAAGAGAGAATTAATGAAAGAAAGATAGAAATGGTGGGCAGAAGGAAAAAGAAAGAAAGATAGAAAGAAAGAAAGAAAGAAAGAAAGCATTGACGGAAGATAGGAAGAAAGAAAGAAAGAAAGAAAGAAAGAAAGAAAGAAAGAAAGAAAGAAAGAAAGAAAGAAAGAAAGCATTGACGGAAGATAGGATGAAAGAAAGAAAGAAAGAAAGAAAGAAAGAAAGAAAGAAAGCATTGACGGAAGATAGGAAGAAAGAAAGAAAGAAAAAAAGAAAACATTGATGAAAGATAGGATGAAAGAAAGAAAGAAAAAAAGAAAACATTGACGGACGATAGGAATAAAGAAAGAAAGAAAGAAAGAAAGTGGGAGAAAGAGAGAATGAATGAAAGAAGAAAGAAATGTTGGGGAGATGGAAAAAGAAAGAAAGAAAGAAAGTAAAAAAGAAAAAAGAAAGCATTTACGGAAGATAGGAAGAAAGAAAGAAAGAAAGAAAGAAAGAAAAATGATAGAAAGCGTTGACGGAAGATAGAAAGAAAGAAAGAAAGCATTGACGGAAGATAGGAAAGAAGAAAGAAAGAAAGAAAGAAAGAAAGAAAGAAAGAAAGAAAGAAAGAAAGAAAGAAAAAAGAAAGCATTGATGGAAGATAGGAAGAAAAAGAAAGAAAGAAAGAAAGAAAGATAGAATGAAAAAAAGAAAGCATTGACGGAATATAGGAAGAAAGAAAGAAAGAAAAAAAGAAAAAAGCATTGACGGAAGATAGGAAGAAAGAAAGAAAGAAAGAAAGAAACTAAGTTAGTAAGTAAGCAAACATTGAGAGAAGATTGGAAGAAAGAAAGAAAGAAAGAAAGAAAGAAAGAAAGAAAGAAAGAAAGAAAGGAAGAAAGAAAGAAAGAAAGAAAAAAGAAAGCATTGACGGAAGATAGGAAGAAAGAAAGAAAGAAAGAAAGAAAGAATGAAAAAAGAAAGCATTGACGGAAGATAGGAAGAAAGAAAGAAAGAAAGAAAGAAAGAAAGAAAGAAAGCATTGACGGAAGATAGGAAGAAAGAAAGAAAGAAAGAAAGAAAGAAAGAAAGAAAGAAAGAAAGAAAGAAAGAAAGAAAGAAAGAAAGTGGGAGAAAGAGAAAATAATGAAAGAAAGAAAGAAATGGTGGGCAGAAGGAAAAAGAAAGAAAGAAAGAAAGAAAGAAAGCATTGACGGAAGATAGGAAGAAAGAAAGAAAAAAGAAGGAAAGCATTGACGGAAGATAGAAAGAAAGATAGAAAAAAGAAAGAAAGAAAGAAAGAAAGCATTGACGGAAGATAGGAAGAAAAAAGAAAGAAAGAAAGAAAGAAAGAAAGAAAGTGGGAGAAAGAGAGAATTAATGAAAGAAAAAAAGAAATGGTGGGCAGAATGAAAAAGAAAGAATGAAAGAAAGAAAGAAAGCATTGACGGAACATAGGAAGAAAGAAAGAAAGAAAGAAAGAAAGAAAGAAAGAAAGAAAGCATTGACGGAAGATAGGATGAAAGAAAGAAAGAAAGAAAGAAAGAAAGAAAGAAAGCATTGACGGAAGATAGGAAGAAAGAAAGAAAGAAAAAAAGAAAACATTGATGAAAGATAGGATGAAAGAAAGAAAGAAAAAAAGAAAACATTGACGGACGATAGGAATAAAGAAAGAAAGAAAGAAAGAAAGTGGGAGAAAGAGAGAATGAATGAAAGAAGAAAGAAATGTTGGGGAGATGGAAAAAGAAAGAAAGAAAGAAAGTAAAAAAGAAAAAAGAAAGCATTTACGGAAGATAGGAAGAAAGAAAGAAAGAAAGAAAGAAAGAAAAATGATAGAAAGCGTTGACGGAAGATAGAAAGAAAGAAAGAAAGCATTGACGGAAGATAGGAAAGAAGAAAGAAAGAAAGAAAGAAAGAAAGAAAGAAAGAAAGAAAGAAAGAAAGAAAGAAAGAAAAAAGAAAGCATTGATGGAAGATAGGAAGAAAAAGAAAGAAAGAAAGAAAGAAAGATAGAATGAAAAAAAGAAAGCATTGACGGAATATAGGAAGAAAGAAAGAAAGAAAAAAAGAAAAAAGCATTGACGGAAGATAGGAAGAAAGAAAGAAAGAAAGAAAGAAACTAAGTTAGTAAGTAAGCAAACATTGAGAG
>JBAJHW010000018.1:10036388-10041388 GCA_037013535.1 Intellagama lesueurii | reverse complement strand
CGGAAGATAGGAAGGAAGAAAGAAAGAAAGAAAGAAAGAAAGTGGGAGAAAGAGAAAATGAATGAAAGAAAGAAAGAAATGGTGGGCAGAAGGAAAAAGAAAGAAAGAAATAAAGAAAGCATTGACGGAAGATAGTAAGAAAGAAAGAAAGAAAAAAGAAGGAAAGCATTGACGGAAGATAGTAAGAAAGAAAGAAAGAAAGAAAGAAAGAAAGAAAGAAAGAAAGAAAGAAAGAAAAAAAGGAAAATAAGCATTGACGAAAGATACGATGAAAGAAAGAAAGAAAGAAAGAAAGATAGAAAGAAAGTAAGCAAGCATTGATGGAAGATAGGAAGAAAGACAGAAAGAAAGAAAAAAAGAGAAAGCATTGACGAAAGATAGGATGAAAGAAAGAAAGAAAGAAAGAAAGAAAAGAGAATGAAAGCATTGACCGAAGATAGAAAGAAAGAAAAAAAGAAAGAAAGAAAGAAGGGAAGAAATCAATGACGGAAGATAGGAAGAAAGAAAGAAAGAAAGGAAGAAGGAAAGAAAGAAAGAAAGAAAGAAAGAGTGAAAGAAAGTAAGTAAGTAAGCAAGCATTGACGGAAGATAGGAAGAAAGAAAGAAAAAAGAAAGAAAGCGTTTACGGAAGATAGGAAAGAAGAAAGAAAAAAAGAAAGAAAGCAGAAAGCATTGACGAAAGATAGGAAGAAAAAGAAAGAAAGAAAGATAGAAAGAAAGTAAGGAAGAAAGGAAGAAAGAAAGAAAGAAAGAAAGAAAAAAGCATTGAGGGAAGATAGGAAGAAAGAAAGAAAGAAAGATAGAAAGAAAGTAAGAAAGAAAGAAGGAAAGAAAGAAAGAAAGAAAGAAAGAAAAAAGCATTGAGGGAAGATAGGAAGAAAGAAAGAAAGAAAGAAAGAAAGAAGGAAAGAAAGAAAGAAAGAAAGCATTGACGGAAGATAGGAAGACAGAAAGACAGAAAAAAAGAAAAAAGCATTGACGGATGATAGGAAGAAAGAAACAAAGAAAGAAAGAAAGAAAGCATTGACGAAAGATACGATGAAAGAAAGAAAGAAAGAAAGAAAGAAAGAAAGAAAGAAAGCATTGACGGAAGATAGAAAGAAAGAAAGAATGATAGAAAGAAAGAAAGAAAGAAAGACAGCATTGACAAGAGATAGGATGAAAGAAAGAAAGAAAGAAAGAAAGAAAGAAAGAAAGAAAGAAAGAAAGAAAGAAAGAAAGAAAGAAAGAAAGCATTGACGGATGATAAGAAGAAAGAAAGAAAGAAAGAAAGTGGGAGAATGAGAAAATGAATGAAAGAAAGAAAGAAATGGTGGGCAGAAGGAAAAAGAAAGAAAGAAATAAAGAAAGCATTGACGGAAGATAGTAAGAAAGAAAGAAAGAAAAAAGAAGGAAAGCACTGACGGAAGATAGAAAGAAAGAAAGAAAAAAGAAAGAAAGAAATAAATAAATAAAGCAATGACGGAAAATAGGAAGGAAGAAAGAAAGAAAGAAAGAAGGAAGGAAAGAAAGAAAGAAAGAAAGAAAGCATTGACAAAAGATAGGATGAAAGAAAGAAAGAAAGAAAGAAAGAAAGAAAGAAAGAAAGAAAGAAAGAAAGAAAGAAAGAAAGAAAGAAAGAAAGCATTGACGGAAGATAGGAAGAAAGAAAGAAAGAAAGAAAGAAAGTGGGAGAAAGAGAAAATAATGAAAGAAAGAAAGAAATGGTGGGCAGAAGGAAAAAGAAAGAAAGAAAGAAAGAAAGCATTGACGGAAGATAGGAAGAAAGAAAGAAAGAAAAAAGAAGGAAAGCATTGACGGAAGATAGAAAGAAAGATAGAAAAAAGAAAGAAAGAAAGAAAGAAAGAAAGCATTGACGGAAGATATGATGAAAGAAAGAAAGAAAGAAAGAAAGCATTGACGGAAGATAGGAAGAAAAAAGAAAGAAAGAAAGAAAGAAAGAAAGAAAGAAAGAAAGAAAGAAAGAAAGAAAGAAAGTGGGAGAAAGAGAGAATTAATGAAAGAAAGAAAGAAATGGTGGGCAGAAGGAAAAAGAAAGAAAGATAGAAAGAAAGAAAGAAAGAAAGCATTGACGGAAGATAGGAAGAAAGAAAGAAAGAAAGAAAGAAAGAAAGAAAGAAAGAAAGCATTGACGGAAGAAAGGATGAAAGAAAGAAAGAAAGAAAGAAAGAAAGAAAGCATCGACGGAAGATAGGATGAAAGAAAGAAAGAAAGAAAGAAAGCATTGACGGAAGATAGGAAGAAAGAAAGAAAGTGGGAGAAAGAGAGAATGAATGAAAGAAACAAAGAAATGTTGGGCAGAAGGAAAAAGAAAGAAAGAAAGAAAGTAAGAAAGAAAGAAAGAAAGAAAGAAAGAAAGAAAGAAAGAAAGCATTGACGGAAGATAGGGAAAAAGAAAGAAAGAAAAAAAAAAAGAAAGCATTGACGGAAGATAGAAAGAAAGAAAGAAAAAAGAAAGAAAGAAAGAAAGCATTGACGAAAGATACAATGAAAGAAAGAAAGAAAGAAAGAAAGAAAGAAAGAAAGAAAGCATTGACGAAAGATACAATGAAAGAAAGAAAGAAAGAAAGACACTGACGGAAGATAGAAGGAAAGAAAGAAAGAAAAAAAAGAAAGCATTGATGAAAGATAGGATGAAAGAAAGAAAGATAGAAAGAAAGAAAGAAAGAAAAGATTGACGGACGATAGGAATAAAGAAAGAAAGAAAGAAAGAAAGTGGGAGAAAGAGAGAATGAATGAAAGAAGAAAGAAATGTTGGGCAGAAGGAAAAAGAAAGAAAGAATGAAAGAAAGAAAGAAAAAAGAAAGCATTGACGGAAGATAGGAAGAAAGAAAGAAAGAAAGAAAAATGAAAGAAAGCGTTGACGGAAGATAGAAAGAAAGAAAGCATTGACGGAAGATAGGAAAGAAGAAAGAAAGACAGAAAGAAAGAAAGAAAGAAAAAAGAAAGCATTGACGGAAGATAAGAAGAAAAAGAAAGAAAGAAAGACAGAAAGTAAGTAAAGAAAGAAAGAAAGAAAGAAAGAAAGAAAGAAAGAAAGAAAGAAAGAAAAAAGCATTGACGGAATATAGGAAGAAAGAAAGAAAGAAAGAAAGAAACTAAGTTAGAAAGTAAGCAAGCATTGACGGATGATAGGAAGAAAGAAAGAAAGAAAGAAAAAAGAAAGCATTGATGGAAGATAGGAAGAAAAAGAAAGAAAGAAAGAAAGAAAGAAAGAAAGAAAGAAAGAAAGAAAGATAGAATGAAAAAAAGAAAGCATTGACGGAATATAGGAAGGAAGAAAGAAAGAAAAAAAAAAGCATTGACGGAAGATAGGAAGAAAGAAAGAAAGAAAGAAAGAAAGAAACTAAGTTAGTAAGTAAGCAAACATTGACGGAAGATAGGAAGAAAAAGAAAGAAAGAAAGATAGAAATAAAGTAAGAAAGAAAGAAAGAAAGAAAGAAAGAAAGAAAGAAAAAGCATTGAGGGAAGATAGGAAGAAAGAAAGAAAGAAAGATAGAAAGAAAGTAAGAAAGAAAGAAGGAAAGAAAGAAAGAAAGAAAGAAAGAAAAAAGCATTGAGGGAAGATAGGAAGAAAGAAAGAAAGAAAGAAAGAAAGAAGGAAAGAAAGAAAGAAAGCATTGACGAAAGATACGATGAAAGAAAGAAAGAAAGAAAGAAAGAAAGAAAGAAAGAGAGAAAGAAAGAAAGAAAGCATTGACGGAAGATAGAAAGAAAGAAAGAAAGATAGAAAGAAAGAAATAAAGAAAGACAGCATTGACAAGAGATAGGATGAAAGAAAGAAAGAAAGAAAGAAAGAAAGAAAGAAAGAAAGAAAGAAAGAAAGAAAGAAAGAAAGCATTGACGGATGATAAGAAGAAAGAAAGAAAGAAAGAAAGAAAGAAAGTGGGAGAAAGAGAAAATGAATGAAAGAAAGAAAGAAATGTTGGGCAGAAGGAAAAAGAAATAAAGAAATAAAGAAAGCATTGACAGAAGATAGTAAGAAAGAAAGAAAGAAAAAAGAAGGAAAGCATTGACGGAAGATAGAAAGAAAGAAAGAAAAAAGAAAGAAAGAAAGAAAGAAATAAAGCAATGACGGAAGATAGGAAGGAAGGAAGAAAGAAAGAAAGAAAGAAAGAAAGAAAGAAAGAAAGAAAGAAAGAAAGAAAGAAAGAAAGAAAGAAAGAAAGAAAGAAAGAAAGAAAGAAAGCATTGACGGAAGATAGGAAGAAAGAAAGAAAGAAAGAAAGAAAGTGGGAGAAAGAGAAAATAATGAAAGAAAGAAAGAAATGGTGGGCAGAAGGAAAAAGAAAGAAAGAAAGAAAGAAAGAAAGCATTGACGGAAGATAGGAAGAAAGAAAAAGAAAAAAGAAGGAAAGCATTGACGGAAGATAGAAAGAAAGATAGAAAAAAGAAAGAAAGAAAGAAAGAAAGCATTGACGGAAGATATGATGAAAGAAAGAAAGAAAGAAAGAAAGAAAGAAAGCATTGACGAAAGATACAATGAAAGAAAGAGAGAAAGAAAGAAAGAAAGCACTGACGGAAGATAGAAGGAAAGAAAGAAAGAAAAAAAAGAAAGCATTGATGAAAGATAGGATGAAAGAAAGAAAGACAGAAAGAAAGAAAGAAAGAAAAGATTGACGGACGATAGGAATAAAGAAAGAAAGAAAGAAAGAAAGTGGGAGAAAGAGAGAATGAATGAAAGAAGAAAGAAATGTTGGGCAGAAGGAAAAAGAAAGAAAGAATGAAAGAAAGAAAGAAAAAAGAAAGCATTGACGGAAGATAGGAAGAAAGAAAGAAAGAAAGAAAAATGAAAGAAAGCGTTGACGGAAGATAGAAAGAAAGAAAGCATTGACGGAAGATAGGAAAGAAGAAAGAAAGACAGAAAGAAAGAAAGAAAGAAAAAAGAAAGCATTGACGGAAGATAGGAAGAAAAAGAAAGAAAGAAAGACAGAAAGTAAGTAAGAAAGAAAGAAAGAAAGAAAGAAAGAAAGAAAGAAAGAAAGAAAAAAGCATTGACG
>JBAJHW010000018.1:10026388-10028888 GCA_037013535.1 Intellagama lesueurii | reverse complement strand
AAGATAGGAAGAAAGAAAGAAAAAAAGAAAGAATGAAAGAAAGAAAGAATGCATTGAGGGAAGATAGGAAGAAAGAAAGAAAGAAAAAAAGAAAACATTGATTAAAGATAGGATGAAAGAAAGAAAGAAAGAAAGAAAGAAAGAAAGAAAGAAAGAAAGAAAGAAAGAAAGAAAGAAAGAAAGCAGGCAAGCATTGACGGAAGATAGGAAGAAAGAAAGAAAGAAAGAAAGAAAAAAGCATTGATGAAAGATAGGATGAAAGAAAGAAAGAAAGAAAGAAAGAAAGAAAACATTGACGGACGATAGAAATAAAGAAAGAAAGAAAGGAAGAAAGTGGGAGAAAGAGAATGAATGAAAGAAAGAGAGAAATGTTGGGCATAAGGAAAAAGAAAGAAAGAAAGAAAGAAAGAAAGAAAGAAAGAAAGAAAGAAAGAAAGAAAGAAAGCATTGACGGAAGATAGGATGAAAGAAAGAAAAAAGAAAGAAAGAAAGAAAGAAAGCATTGACGGAAGATAGGAAGAAAGAAAGAAAGAAAGAAAGAAAGAAAGATTGAAAGCAAGCATTGACGGAAGATAGGAAGAAAGAAAGAAAGAAAGAAAGAAAGAAAGAAAGAAAGAAAGAAAGAAAGAAAGAAAGAAAGAAAGAAAGAAAGAAAGAAAGCATTGACGGAAGATAGGAAGAAAGAAAGAAAGAAAGTGGGAGAAAGAGAGAATGAATCAAAGAAACAAAGAAATGTTGGGCAGAAGGAAAAAGAAAAAAGAAAGAAAGTAAGAAAGAAAAAAAGAAAGCATTGACGGAAGATAGGAGGATAGAAAGAAAGAATAAAAGAAAGAAAGCATTGAGGGAAGATAGGAACGGAGAAAGAAAGAAAGAAAGAAAGAAAGAAAGAAAGAAAGAAAGAAAGAAAGAAAGAAAGAAAGAAAGAAAGAAAGAAAGAAAGAAAAAAGAAAGAAAGTAGGCAAGCATTTACGGAAGATAGGAAGAAAGAAAGAAAGAAAAAAAGAAAGCATTGATGAAAGATAGGATGAAAGAATGAAAGAAAGAAAGAAAGAAAGAAAACATTGACGGATGATAGGAATAAAAAAAGAAGGAAAGAAAGAAAGTGGGAGAAAGAGAGAATGAATGAAAGAAGAAAGAAATGTTGGGCAGAAGGAAAAAGAAAGAAAGAAAGAAAGTAAGAAAGAAAAAAGAAAGCATAGACGAAAGATAGGAAGAAAGAAAGAAAGAAAGAAAAATGAAAGAAAGTGTTGACGGAAGATTGAAAGAAAGAAAGAAAGCATTGACGGAAGATAGTAAAGAAGAAAGAAAGACAGAAAGAAAGAAAGAAAGAAAGAAAAATAAAGCATTGACGGAAGATGGGAAGAAAAAGAAAGAAAGAAAGAAAGAAAGAAAGTAAGTAGGAAAGAAAGAAAGAAAGAAAGATAGAAAGAAAGAAAGCATTGACGGAATATAGGAAGAAAAAGAAAGAAAGAAAGAAAGAAGGAAAGAAAGAAAGAAAGAAAGAAAGAAAGAAAGAAAGAAAGAAAGAAAAAAGCATTGACGGAAGATAGGAAGAAAGAAAGAAAGAAAGAAAGAAAGAATGAAAGAAAGCATTGATGAAAGATAGGATGAAAGAAACAAACAAAGAAAGAAAGCATTGACGTAAGATAGGAATAAGGAAAGAAAGAAAGAACGAAAGTGGGAGAAAGAGAATGAATGAAAGAAAGAGAGAAATGTTGGGCAGAAGGAAAAAGAAAGAAAGAAAGAAAGAAAGAAAGAAAAAAGAAAGCATTGACGGAAGATAGGAAGAAAGAAAGAAACAAAAATAAAGAAAGATAGCGTTGACGGAAGATAGAAAGAAAGAAAGAAAGAAAGCATTGACGGAAGATAGGAAAGAAGAAAGAAAGAACGAAAGAAATAAATACAAAAGAATGCATTGACGGAAGATAGGAAGAAAAAGAATGAATGAAAGAAAGAAAGAAAGAATGAAAGAAAGAAAGAAAGAAAGAAAGAAAGAACGAAAGAAAGAAAGAAAGAAAGCATTGACGGAAGAGAGGAAAGAAGAAAGAAAGAACGAAAGAAAGAAAGAAAAAAGAAAGCATTGACGGAAGATAGGAAGAAAAAGAAAGAAGGAAAGAAAGAAAGAAAGAAAGTAAGTAAGTAAGTAAGCAAGCATTGACGGAAGATAGGAAGGAAGGAAGAAAGAAAGAAAGAAAGAAAGAAAAAAGAAAGCATTGACGGAAGATAGGAATAAAAAGAAAGAAAGAAAGAAAGAAAGTAAGTAAGTAAGAAAGAAAGAAAGATAGAAAGAAAGAAAGAAAGCATTGACAGAATATAGGAAGAAAGAAAGAAAGAAAAAAAGAAAAAAGCATTGACGGAAGATAGGAAGAAAGAAAGAAAGAAAGAAAGAAACTAAGTTTGTAAGTAAGCAAGCATTGACAGAAGATAGGAAGAAAGAAAGAAAGAAAGAAAGAAAGAAAGAAAGCATTGACGGAAGATAGGAAGAAAGAAAGAAAGAAAG
>JBAJHW010000018.1:10016388-10018888 GCA_037013535.1 Intellagama lesueurii | reverse complement strand
GGAAGATAGAAAGAAAGAAAGAAAGAAGGAAAGAAAGAAAGAAAGAAAGAAAGAAAGAAAGAAAGAAAGAAAGAAAGAAAGCATTGACGGAAGATAGGAAGAAAGAAAGAAAGAACGAAAGAAAGAAACAAGGAAAGAAAACATTGATGAAAGATAGGATGAAAGAAAGAAAGAAAGAAACAAAGAAAGAAATAAAGTAGGCAAGCATTAACGGAAGATAGGAAGAAAGAAAGAAAGAAAGAAAGAAAGAAAGAAAGAAAGAAAGAAAGAAAGAAAGAAAGAAAGAAAGAAAGAAAGAAAAAAGCTTTGATGGAAGATAGGAAGAAAGAAAGATAGAAAAAAGAAATCATTGATGAAAGATAGGATGAAAGAAAGAAAGAAAGAAAGAAAGAAAGAAAGAAAACATTGACGGACGATAGGAATAAAGAAAGAAAGAAAGAAAGTGGGAGAAAGAGAGAATGAATGAAAGAAGAAAGAAATGTTGGGCAGAAGGAAGAAGAAAGAAAGAAAGAAAGTAAGAAAGAAAAAAGAAAGCATAGACGGATGATAGGAAGAAAGAAAGAAAGAAAGAAAAATGAAAGAAAATGTTGACGGAAGATTGAAAGAAAGAAAGAAAGCATTGATGGAAGATAGGAAAGAAGAAAGAAAGAAAGAAAGAAAGAAAGAAAGAAAGAAAGAAAGAAAGAAAGAAAGAAAGAAAGAAAGAAAGAAAGCATTGACGGAAGATAGGAAGAAAGAAAGAAAGAAAGAAAGAAAACATTGACGGAAGATAGGAAGACAGAAAGAAAGAAAAAAAAGAAAAAAGCATTGACGGAAGATAGGAAGAAAGAAAGAAAGAAAGAAAGAAAGAAAGAAATAAAGAAAGAAAGAAAGAAAGCATTGACGAAAGATACGATGAAAGAATGAAAGAAAGAAAGAAAGAAAGCATTGACGGAAGATAGGAAGAAAGAAAGAAAGAAAGTTGGAGAAAGAGAGAATGAATGAAAGAAACAAAGAAATGTTGGGCAGAAGGAAAAAGTAAAAAAGAAAGTAAGAAAGAAAAAAGAAAGCATTGACGGAAGATAGGAAGAAAGAAAGAAAGAAAGAAAGAAAGAAAGAAAAAAGCATTGATGGAAGATAGGAAGAAAGAAAGAAAGAAAAAAGAAATCATTGATGAAAGATAGGATGAAAGAAAGAAAGAAAGAAAGAAAGAAAGAAAACATTGACGGAATATAGGAAGAAAGAAAGAAAGAAAGAAAGAAAGCATTGACGGAAGATAGGAAGAAAGAAAGAAAGAAAGAAAGAAAGAAAACATTGACGGAAGATAGGAAGACAGAAAGAAAGAAAGAAAAGAAAAAAAGCATTGACGGAAGATAGGAAGACAGAAAGAAAGAAAGAAAAGAAAAAAGCATTGACGGAAGATAGGAATAAAGTAAGAAAGAAAGAAAGAAAGTGGGAGAAAGAGAGAATGAATGAAAGAAGAAAGAAATGTTGGGCAGAAGGAAGAAGAAAGAAAGAAAGTAAGAAAGAAAAAAGAAAGCATAGACGGATGATAGGAAGAAAGAAAGAAAGAAAGAAAAATAAAAGAAAGTGTTGACGGAAGATTGAAAGAAAGAAAGAAAGCATTGACGGAAGATAGGAAAGAAGAAAGAAAGAAAGAAAGAAAGAAAGAAAGAAAGAAAGAAAGAAAGAAAGAAAGAAAGAAAGAAAGAAAGAAAGAAAGAAAGAAAAATAAAGCATTGATGGAAGATAGGAAGAAAAAGAAAGAAAGAAAGAAAGAAAGTAAGTAAGTAAGTAAGAAAGAAAGAAAGATAGAAAGAAAGAAAGAAAGCATTGACGGAATATAGGAAGAAAGAAAGAAAGAAATAAGAAAAAAGCATTGACGGAAGATAGGAAGAAAGAAAGAAAGAAAGAAAGTAAGAAACTAAGTTAGTAAGTAAGCAAGCATTAACGGAAGATAGGAAGAAAGAAAGAAAGAAAGAAAGAAAGAAAAAAGAAAGCATTGACGGAAGAAAGGAAGAAAGAAAGAAAGAAAAAAGATAGAAAGCATTGACAGAAGATAGAAAGAAAGAGAAAAAGAAAGAAAGAAAGAAAGAAAGAAATGACGGAAGATAGAAAGAAAGGAAGAAAGAAAGAAAGAAAGAAAGCATTGACGAGATATAGGATAAAAGAAAGAAAGAAAGAAAGAAAGCATTGACGGAAGATAGGAAGAAAGAAAGAAGGAAAGAAAGAAAGAAAGAATGAATGAATGAAAGAAAGAAAGTGGGAGAAAAAGAGAATGAATGAAAGAAAGAAATGGTGGGCAGAAGGAAAAAAAAGAAAGAAAGAAAGAAAGAAAAAAGAAAGCATTGATGGAAGATAGGAAGAAAGAAAGAAAGGAAGAAAGAAAGAAAGAAAGCATTGACGGAAGATAGGAAGAAAGAAAGAAAGAAAGAAAGAAAGAAAGAAAAAAGAAAGAAAGCATTGACGGAAGATAGAAAGAGAGAAAGAAAAAAAGAAAGCATTGACGGAAGATAGGATG
>JBAJHW010000018.1:9983888-10013888 GCA_037013535.1 Intellagama lesueurii | reverse complement strand
AGAAAGAAAGAAAGAAAGAAAGAAAGAAAAATAAAGCATTGATGGAAGATAGGAAGAAAAAGAAAGAAAGAAAGAAAGAAAGTAAGTAAGTAAGAAAGAAAGAAAGATAGAAAGAAAGAAAGAAAGAAAGCATTGACGGAATATAGGAAGAAAGAAAGAAAGAAATAAGAAAAAAGCATTGACGGAAGATAGGAAGAAAGAAAGAAAGAAAGTAAGTAAGAAACTAAGTTAGTAAGTAAGCAAGCATTAACGGAAGATAGGAAGAAAGAAAGAAAGAAAGAAAGAAAGAAAAAAGAAAGCATTGACGGAAGAAAGGAAGAAAGAAAGAAAGAAAAAAGATAGAAAGCATTGACAGAAGATAGAAAGAAAGAGAAAAAGAAAGAAAGAAAGAAAAAAAGAAATGACGGAAGATAGAAAGAAAGGAAGAAAGAAAGAAAGAAAGAAAGAAAGCATTGACGAGATATAGGATAAAAAGAAAGAAAGAAAGAAAGAAAGAAAGAAAGAAAGCATTGACGGAAGATAGGAAGAAAGAAAGAAGGAAAGAAAGAAAGAAAGAAAGAAAGAATGAAAGAAAGAAAGTGGGAGAAAAAGAGAATGAATGAAAGAAAGAAATGGTGGGCAGAAGGAAAAAAAAGAAAGAAAGAAAGAAAGAAAAAAGAAAGCATTGATGGAAGATAGGAAGAAAGGAAGAAAGAAAGAAAGAAAACATTGACGGAAGATAGGAAGAAAGAAAGAAAGAAAGAAAGAAAGAAAGAAAAAAGAAAGAAAGAAAGCATTGACGGAAGATAGAAAGAGAGAAAGAAAAAAAGAAAGCATTGACGGAAGATAGGATGAAAGAAAGAAAGAAAGAGAAAGAAAGCATTGACGGAAGATAGGAAAGGAGAAAGAAAGAAAGAAAGAAAGAAAGAAAGAAAGAAAGAAAGAAAGAAAGAAAGAAAGAAAGAAAGAAAGAAAGCATTGACGGAAGATAGGAAGAAAGAAAGAAAGAAAGAAAGAAAACATTGACGGAAGATAGGAAGACAGAAAGAAAGAAAGAAAAGAAAAAAAGCATTAACGGAAGATAGGAAGAAAGAAAGAAAGAAAGAAAGAAAAGAAAGAAAGCATTGACGAAAGATACGATGAAAGAATGAAAGAAAGAAAGAAAGAAAGCATTGACGGAAGATAGGAAGAAAGAGAGAAAGAAAGTGGGAGAAAGAGAGAATGAATGAAAGAAACAAAGAAATGTTGGGCAGAAGGAAAAAGAAAAAAAAGAAAGTAAGAAAGAAAAAAAGAAAGCATTGACGGAAGATAGGAAGATAGAAAGAAAGAATAGAAGAAAGAAAGCATTGACGGATGATAGGAAAGGAGAAAGAAAGAAAGAAAGAAAGAAACCATTGACGGAAGATAGGAAGAAAGAAAGAAAGAAAGAAAACAGAAAGAAAGCATTGACGGAAGATAGAAAGAAAGAAAGAAAGAAAGAAAGAAAGAAAGAAAGAAAAGAAAGAAAGAAAGAAAGAAAGAAAGAAAGCATTGACGGAAGATAGGAAGAAAAGAAAGAAAGAACGAAAGAAAGAAACAAGGAAAGAAAACATTGATGAAAGATAGGATGAAAGAAAGAAAGAAAGAAACAAAGAAAGAAAGAAAGTAGGCAAGCATTAACGGAAGATAGGAAGAAAGAAAAGAAAGAAAGAAAGAAAGAAAGAAAACATTGACGGAAGATAGGAAGACAGAAAGAAAGAAAGAAAAGAAAAAAAAGCATTGACGGAAGATAGGAAGAAAGAAAGAAAGAAAGAAAGAAAGCAATTGACGAAAGATACGATGAAAGAATGAAAGAAAGAAAGAAAGAAATGTTGGGCAGAAGGAAAAAGAAAAAAAGAAAGTAAGAAAGAAAAAAGAAAGCATTGACGGAAGATAGGAAGAAAGAAAGAAAGAAAGTGGGGAGAAAGAGAGAGAATGAATGAAAGAAACAAAGAAATGTTGTGCAGAAGGAAAAAGAAAAAAAAGAAAGTAAGAAAGAAAAAAGAAAGCATTGACGGAAGATAGGAAGATAGAAAGAAAAAATAAAAGAAAGAAAGCATTGACGGAAGATAGGAAAGGAGAAAGAAAGAAAGAAAGAAAGAAACCATTGACGGAAGATAGGAAGAAAGAAAGAAAGAAAGAAAACAGAAAGAAAGCATTGACGGAAGATAGAAAGAAAGAAAGAAAGAAGGAAAGAAAGAAAAGAAAGAAAGAAAAGAAAGAAAGAAAGAAAGAAAGAAAGAAAGCATTGACGGAAGATAGGAAGAAAGAAAGAAAGAACGAAAGAAAGAAACAAGGAAAGAAAAACATTGATGAAAGATAGGATGAAAGAAAGAAAGAAAGAAAACAAAGAAAGAAATAAAGTAGGCAAGCATTAACGGAAGATAGGAAGAAAGAAAGAAAGAAAGAAAGAAAGAAAGAAAGAAAGAAAGAAAGAAAGAAAGAAAGAAAGAAAGAAAGAAAGAAAGAAAGAAAAAAGCTTTGATGGAAGATAGGAAGAAAGAAAGATAGAAAAAAGAAATCATTGATGAAAGATAGGATGAAAGAAAGAAAGAAAGAAAGAAAGAAAAGAAAGAAAACATTGACGGACGATAGGAATAAAGAAAGAAAGAAAGAAAGTGGGAGAAAGAGAGAATGAAATGAAAGAAGAAAGAAATGTTGGGCAGAAGGAAGAAGAAAGAAAGAAAGAAAGTAAGAAAGAAAAAAAGAAAGCATAGACGGATGATAGGAAGAAAGAAAGAAAAGAAAGAAAAATGAAAGAAAATGTTGACGGAAGATTGAAAGAAAGAAAGAAAGCATTGATGGAAGATAGGAGAAGAAGAAAGAAAGAAAGAAAGAAAGAAAGAAAGAAAGAAAGAAAGAAAGAAAGAAAGAAAGAAAGAAAGAAAGAAAGAAAGAAAGCATTGACGGAAGATAGGAAGAAAAGAAAGAAAGAAAGAAAGAAAAACATTGACGGAAGATAGGAAGACAGAAAGAAAGAAAAAAAAGAAAAAAAGCATTGACGGAAGATAGGAAGAAAGAAAGAAAGAAAGAAAGAAAGAAAGAAATAAAGAAAGAAAGAAAGAAAGCATTGACGAAAGATTACGATGAAAGAATGAAAGAAAGAAAGAAAGAAAGCATTGACGGAAGATAGGAAGAAAGAAAGAAAGAAAAGTTGGAGAAAGAGAGAATGAATGAAAGAAACAAAGAAATGTTGGGCAGAAGGAAAAAAGTAAAAAAGAAAGTAAGAAAGAAAAAAGAAAGCATTGACGGAAGATAGGAAGAAAGAAAGAAAGAAAGAAAGAAAGAAAGAAAAAAGCATTGATGGAAGATAGGAAGAAAGAAAGAAAGAAAAAAGAAATCATTGATGAAAAGATAGGATGAAAGAAAGAAAAGAAAGAAAGAAAGAAAGAAAGAAAACATTGACGGAATATAGGAAGAAAGAAAGAAAGAAAGAAAGAAAGCATTGACGGGAAGATAGGAAGAAAGAAAGAAAGAAAGAAAGAAAGAAAACATTGACGGAAGATAGGAAGACAGAAAGAAAGAAAGAAAAGAAAAAAAGCATTGACGGAAGATAGGAAGACAGAAAGAAAGAAAGAAAAGAAAAAAGCATTGACGGAAGATAGGAATAAAGTAAGAAAGAAAGAAAGAAAGTGGGAGAAAGAGAGAATGAATGAAAGAAGAAAAGAAATGTTGGGGCAGAAGGAAGAAGAAAGAAAGAAAGTAAGAAAGAAAAAAGAAAGCATAGACGGATGATAGGAAGAAGAAGAGAAAGAAAGAAAGAAAAATAAAAGAAAGTGTTGACGGAAGATTGAAAGAAAAGAAAGAAAAGCATTGACGGAAGATAGGAAAGAAGAAAGAAAGAAAGAAAGAAAGAAAGAAAGAAAGAAAGAAAGAAAGAAAGAAAGAAAGAAAGAAAGAAAGAAAGAAAGAAAAATAAAGCATTGATGGAAGATAGGAAGAAAAAGAAAGAAAGAAAGAAAGAAAGTAAGTAAGTAAGTAAGAAAGAAAGAAAGATAGAAAGAAAGAAAGAAAGCATTGACGGAATATAGGAAGAAAGAAAGAAAGAAATAAGAAAAAAGCATTGACGGAAGATAGGAAGAAAGAAAGAAAGAAAGAAAGTAAGAAACTAAGTTAGTAAGTAAGCAAGCATTAACGGAAGATAGGAAGAAAGAAAGAAAGAAAGAAAGAAAGAAAAAAGAAAGCATTGACGGAAGAAAGGAAGAAAGAAAGAAAAGAAAAAAAGATAGAAAGCATTGACAGAAGATAGAAAGAAAGAGAAAAAGAAAGAAAGAAAGAAAGAAAGAAATGACGGAAAGATAGAAAGAAAGGAAGAAAGAAAGAAAGAAAGAAAGCATTGACGAGATATAGGATAAAAGAAAGAAAGAAAGAAAGAAAGCATTGACGGAAGATAGGAAGAAAGAAAGAAGGAAAGAAAGAAAGAAAGAAGAATGAATGAATGAATGAAAGAAAGAAAGTGGGAGAAAAAGAGAATGAATGAAAGAAAGAAATGGTGGGCAGAAGGAAAAAAAAAGAAAGAAAGAAAGAAAGAAAAAAGAAAGCATTGATGGAAGATAGGAAGAAAGAAAGAAAGGAAGAAAGAAAGAAAGAAAGCATTGACAGAAGATAGGAAGAAAGAAAGAAAGAAAGAAAGAAAGAAAGAAAGAAAAAAAGAAAGAAAGCATTGACGGAAGATAGAAAGAGAGAAAGAAAAAAAGAAAGCATTGACGGAAGATAGGATGAAAGAAAGAAAGAAAGAAAGAAAAGCATTGACGGAAGATAGGAAAGGAGAAAGAAAAGAAAGAAAGAAAGAAAGAAAGAAAGAAAGAAAGCATTGACGGAAGATAGGAAGAAAGAAAGAAAGAAAGAAAGAAAGAAAGAAAGAAAACATTGACGGAAGATAGGAAGACAGAAAGAAAGAAAGAAAAGAAAAAAAGCATTGACGGAAGATAGGAAGAAAGAAAGAAAGAAAGAAAGAAAGAAAGCATTGACGAAAGATACGATGAAAGAATGAAAGAAAGAAAGAAAGAAATGTTGGGCAGAAGGAAAAAGAAAAAAAGAAAGTAAGAAAGAAAAAAGAAAGCATTGACGGAAGATAGGAAGGAAGAAAGAAAGAAAGTGGGAGAAAGAGAGAATGAATGAAAGAAACAAAGAAATGTTGGGCAGAAGGAAAAAGAAAAAAAGAAAAGTAAGAAAGAAAAAAAGAAAGCATTGACGGAAGATAGGAAGATAGAAAGAAAGAATAAGAAAACATTGACGGAAGATAGGAAGAAAGAAAGAAAGAAAGAAAAAAGCATTGATGGAAGAAAGGAAGAAAGAAAGAAAGAAAAAAAGAAAGCATTGATGAAAGATAGGATGAAAGAAAGAAAGAAAGCAAAAAAGAAAGCATTGACGGACAATAGGAATAAAGAAAGAAAGAAAGAAAGAAAGTGGGTGAAAGAGAGAATGAATGAAAGAAGAAAGAAAAGTTGGGGAGATGGAAAAAGAAAGAAAGAAAGAAAGTAAAAAAGAAAAAAGAAAGCATTTACGGAAGATAGGAAGAAAGAAAGAAAGAAAGAAAGAAAGAAAGAAAAATGATAGAAAGCGTTGACGGAAGATAGAAAGAAAGAAAGAAAGCATTGACGGAAGATAGGAAAGAAGAAATAAAGAAAGAAAGAAAGAAAGAAAGAAAGAAAGAAAAAAGAAAGCATTGATGGAAGATAGGAAGGAAAAGAAAGAAAGAAAGAAAGAAAGAAAGATAGAATGAAAAAAAGAAAGCATTGACGGAATATAGGAAGAAAGAAAGAAAGAAAAAAAGAAAAAAGCATTGACGGAAGATAGGAAGAAAGAAAGAAAGAAAGAAAGAAAGAAAGAAAGAAAGAAAGAAAGAAAGAAAGAAAGAAAGAAAGAAAAAAGAAAGCATTGACGGAAGATAGAAAGAAAGAAAGAAAGAAAGAAAGAAAGAAAGAAAAAAGAAAGCATTGACGGAAGATAGGAAGAAAGAAAGAAAGAAAGAAAGCATTGACGGAAGATAGGAAGAAAGAAAGAAAGAAAGAAAGAAAGAAAGAAAGAAAGAAAGAAAGAAAGAAAGAAAGAAAGAAAGAAAGAAAGAAAGAAAGAAAGAAAGAAAGAAAGAAAGAAAGTGGGAGAAAGAGAAAATAATGAAAGAAAGAAAGAAATGGTGGGCAGAAGGAAAAAGAAAGAAAGAAAGAAAGAAAGAAAGAAAGCATTGACGGAAGATAGGAAGAAAGAAAGAAAGAAAAAAGAAGGAAAGCATTGACGGAAGATAGAAAGAAAGATAGAAAAAAGAAAGAAAGAAAGAAAGAAAGCATTGACGGAAGATATGATGAAAGAAAGAAAGAAAGAAAGAAAGAAAGCATTGACGGAAGATAGGAAGAAAAAAGAAAGAAAGAAAGAAAGAAAGAAAGAAAGTGGGAGAAAGAGAGAATTAATGAAAGAAAGAAAGAAATGGTGGGCAGAAGGAAAAAGAAAGAAAGAAAGAAAGAAAGAAAGAAAGAAAGAAAGAAAGAAAGAAAGCATTGACGGAAGATAGGAATAAAGAAAGAAAGAAAGAAAGAAAGAAAGAAAGAAAGAAAGAAAGAAAGCATTGACGGAAGATAGGATGAAAGAAAGAAAGAAAGAAAGAAAGAAAACATTGACGGAAGATAGGAAGAAAGAAAGAAAGAAAGAAGAAAGCATTGACGGAAGAAAGGAAGAAAGAAAGAAAGAAAAAAAGAAAGCATTGATGAAAGACAGGATGAAAGAAAGAAAGAAAAAAAAAAGAAAACATTGACGGACGATAGGAATAAGAAAGAAAGAAAGAAAGAAAGTGGGAGAAAGAGAAAATGAATGAAAGAAGAAAGAAATGTTGGGGAGATGGAAAAAGAAAGAAAGAAAGAAAGAAAAAAAGGAAAAAGAAAGCATTTACGGAAGATAGGAAGAAAGAAAGAAAGAAAGAAAGAAAAATGAAAGAAAGCGTTGACGGAAGATAGAAAGAAAGAAAGAAAGCATTGACGGAAGATAGGAAAGAAGAAAGAAAGAAAGAAAGAAAGAAAGAAAGAAAGAAAGAAAGAAAGAAAGAAAAAAGAAAGCATTGATGGAAGATAGGAAGAAAAAGTAAGAAAGAAAGAAAGAAAGAAAGTAAGAAAGAAAGAAAGAAAGATAGAATGAAAGAAAGAAAGCATTGACGGAATATAGGAAGAAAGAAAGAAAGAAAAAAAGAAAAAAGCATTGACGGAAGATAGGAAGAAAGAAAGAAAGAAAGAAAGAAACTAAGTTAGTACGTAAGCAAACATTGATGGAAGATAGGAAGAAAGAAAGAAAGAAAGAAAGAAAGAAAGAAAGAAAGAAAGAAAGAAAGAAAGAAAGAAAGAAAGAAAGAAAGAAAGAAAGAAAGAAAAAAGAAAGCATTGACGGAAGATAGGAAGAAAGAAAGAAAGAAAGAAAGAAAGAAAGAAAGAAAGTGGGAGAAAGAGAAAAAGAATGAAAGAAAGAAAGAAATGGTGGGCAGAAGGAAAAAGAAAGAAAGAAATAAAGAAAGCATTGACGGAAGATAGGAAGAAAAAAGAAAGAAAGAAAGAAAGAAAGAAAGAAAGAAAGTGGGAGAAAGAGAGAATTAATGAAAGAAAGAAAGAAATGGTGGGCAGAAGGAAAAAGAAAGAAAGAAAGAAAGAAAGAAAGAAAGAAAGAAAGAAAGCATTGACGGAAGATAGGAAGAAAGAAAGAAAGAAAGAAAGAAAGAAAGAAAGAAAGAAAGAAAGAAAGAAAGAAAGAAAGAAAGCATTGACGGAAGATAGGATGAAAGAAAGAAAGAAAGAAAGAAAGAAAACATTGACGGAAGATAGGAAGAAAGAAAGAAAGAAAGAAAAAAGCATTGACGGAAGAAAGGAAGAAAGAAAGAAAGAAAAAAAGAAAGCATTGATGAAAGATAGGATGAAAGAAAGAAAGAAAAAAAAAAGAAAACATTGACGGACGATAGGAATAAAGAAAGAAAGAAAGAAAGAAAGTGGGAGAAAGAGAGAATGAATGAAAGAAGAAAGAAATGTTGGGGAGATGGAAAAAGAAAGAAAGAAAGAAAGAAAAAAAGGAAAAAGAAAGCATTTACGGAAGATAGGAAGAAAGAAAGAAAGAAAGAAAGAAAAATGAAAGAAAGCGTTGACGGAAAATAGAAAGAAATAAAGAAAGCATTGACGGAAGATAGGAAAGAAGAAAGAAAGAAAGAAAGAAAGAAAGAAAGAAAGAAAGAAAGAAAGAAAGAAAAAAGAAAGAAAGAAAGAAAAAAGAAAGCATGGATGGAAGATAGGAAGAAAAAGTAAGAAAGAAAGAAAGAAAGTAAGAAAGAAAGAAAGAAAGAAAGATAGAATGAAAGAAAGAAAGCATTGACGGAATATAGGAAGAAAGAAAGAAAGAAAAAAAGAAAAAAGCATTGACGGAAGATAGGAAGAAAGAAAAAGAAGAAAGAAAGAAACTAAGTTAGTAAGTAAGCAAACATTGACGGAAGATAGGAAGAAAGAAAGAAAGAAAGAAAGAAAGAAAGAAAGAAAGAAAGAAAGAAAGAAAGAAAGAAAGAAAGAAAGAAAGAAAGAAAGAAAGAAAAAAGAAAGAAAGAAAGAAAAAAGAAAGCATGGATGGAAGATAGGAAGAAAAAGTAAGAAAGAAAGAAAGAAAGTAAGAAAGAAAGAAAGAAAGAAAGATAGAATGAAAGAAAGAAAGCATTGACGGAATATAGGAAGAAAGAAAGAAAGAAAAAAAGAAAAAAGCATTGACGGAAGATAGGAAGAAAGAAAGAAAGAAAGAAAGAAAGAAACTAAGTTAGTAAGTAAGCAAACATTGACGGAAGATAGGAAGAAAGAAAGAAAGAAAGAAAGAAAGAAAGAAAGAAAGAAAGAAAGAAAGAAAGAAAGAAAGAAAGAAAGAAAGAAAGAAAAAAGAAAGCATTGACGGAAGATAGGAAGAAAGAAAGAAAGAAAGAAAGAAAGAAAGCATTGACGGAAGATAGGAAGACAGAAAGAAAGAAAAAAAAGAAAAAAGCATTGACGTTAGATAGGAAGAAAGAAAGAAAGAAAGAAAGAAAGAAAGAAAGAAAGAAAGAAAGAAAGAAAGAAAGAAAGAAAGAAAGCATTGACGAAAGATATAATGAAAGAAAGAAAGAAAGAAAGAAAGAAAGAAAGATAGAAAGAAAGAAAGAAAGAAAGAAAGAAAGCATTGATGGAAGATAGGAAAGGAGAAAGAAAGAAAGAAAGAAAGAATGAAAGAAAGTAAGCAAGCATTGATGGAAGATTGGAAGAAAGACAGAAAAAAAAAGAAAGCATTGACGAAAGATAGGATGAAAGAAAGAAAGAAAGAAAAAAAGGAGGAAGGAAAGAAAGCATTGACGGAAGATAGGAAGGAAGAAAGAAAGAAAGAAAGAAAGTGGGAGAAAGAGAAAATGAATGAAAGAAAGAAAGAAATGGCGGGCAGAAGGAAAAAGAAAGAAAGAAATAAAGAAAGCATTGACGGAAGATAGTAAGAAAGAAAGAAAGAAAAAAGAAGGAAAGCATTGACGGAAGATAGTAAGAAAGAAAGAAAGAAAGAAAGAAAGAAAGAAAGAAAGAAAAAAAGGAAAATAAGCATTGACGAAAGATACGATGAAAGAAAGAAAGAAAGAAAGAAAGATAGAAAGAAAGTAAGCAAGAATTGATGGAAGATAGGAAGAAAGACAGAAAGAAAGAAAAAAAAAGAAAGCATTGACGAAAGATAGGATGAAAGAAAGAAAGAAAGAAAGAAGGAAGGAAAGAAAGCATTGACGGAAGATAGGAAGAAAGAAAGAAAGAAAGAAAGAAAAGAGAAAGAAAGCATTGACAGAAGATAGAAAGAAAGATAAAAGAAAGAAAGAAAGAAGGGAAGAAATCAATGACGGAAGATAGGAAGAAAGAAAGAAAGAAAGGAAGAAGGAAAGAAAGAAAGAAAGACAGCATTGACAAGAGATAGGATGAAAGAAAGAAAGAAAGAAAGAAAGAAAGAAAGAGAGAGAGAAAGAAAGAAAGAAAGCATTGACGGAAGAGAGAAAGAAAGAAAGAAAGATAGAAGGAAAGAAAGAAAGAAAGACAGCATTGACAAGAGATAGGATGAAAGAAAGAAAGAAAGAAAGAAAGAAAGAAAGAAAGAAAGAAAGAAAGAAAGAAAGAAAGAAAGAAAGAAAGAAAGAAAGAAAGAAAGCATTGACGGATGATAAGAAGAAAGAAAGAAAGAAAGAAAGAAAGTGGGAGAAAGAGAAAATGAATGAAAGAAAGAAAGAAATGGTGGGCAGAAGGAAAAAGAAAGAAAGAAATAAAGAAAGCATTGACGGAAGATAGTAAGAAAGAAAGAAAGAAAAAAGAACGAAAGCATTGACGGAAGATAGAAAGAAAGAAAGAAAAAACAAATAAATAAATAAATAAATAAAGCAATGACGGAAGATAGGAAGGAAGAAAGAAAGAAAAGAAAGAAGGAAGGAAAGAAAGAAAGAAAGAAAGCATTGAGAAGAGAGGATGAAAGAAAGAAAGAAAGAAAGAAAGAAAGAAAGAAAGAAAGAAAGAAAGAAAGAAAGAAAGAAAGAAAGAAAGCATTGACGGAAGATAGGAAGAAAGAAAGAAAGAAAGAAAGAAAGAAAGTGGGAGAAAGAGAAAATAAGGAAAGAAAGAAAGAAATGGTGGGCAGAAGGAAAAAGAAAGAAAGAAAGAAAGAAAGAAAGAAAGAAAGAAAGCATTGACGGAAGATAGGAAGAAAGAAAGAAAGAAAAAAGAAGGAAAGCATTGACGGAGATAGAAAGAAAGATAGAAAAAAGAAAGAAAGAAAGAAAGAAAGCATTGACGGAAGATATGATGAAAGAAAGAAAGAAAGAAAGAAAGAAAGAAAGAAAGAAAGAAAGCATTGACGGAAGATAGGAAGAAAAAAGAAAGAAAGAAAGAAAGAAAGAAAGAAAGAAAGAAAGTGGGAGAAAGAGAGAATTAATGAAAGAAAGTAAGAAATGGTGGGCCGAAGGAAAAAGAAAGAAAGATAGAAAGAAAGAAAGAAAGAAAGCATTGACGGAAGATAGGAAGAAAGAAAGAAAGAAAGAAAGAAGCATTGACGGAAGATAGGATGAAAGAAAGAAAGAAAGAAAACATTGACGGAAGATAGGAAGAAAGAAAGAAAGAAAGAAAAAAGCATTGATGGAAGAAAGGAAGAAAGAAAGAAAGAAAAAAAGAAAGCATTGATGAAAGATAGGATGAAAGAAAGAAAGAAAGAAAAAAAGAAAACATTGACGGACGATAGGAATAAAGAAAGAAAGAAAGAAAGAAAGTGGGAGAAAGAGAGAATGAATGAAAGAAGAAAGAAATGTTGGGGAGATGGAAAAAGAAAGAAAGAAAGTAAAAAAGAAAAAAGAAAGCATTTACGGAAGATAGGAAGAAAGAAAGAAAGAAAGAAAGAAAAATGATAGAAAGCGTTGACGGAAGATAGAAAGAAAGAAAGAAAGCATTGACGGAAGATAGGAAAGAAGAAAGAAAGAAAGAAAGAAAGAAAGAAAGAAAGAAAGAAAGAAAAAAGAAAGCATTGATGGAAGATAGGAAGAAAAAGAAAGAAAGAAAGAAAGAAAGATAGAATGAAAAAAAGAAAGCATTGACGGAATTTTGGGAAGAAAGAAAGAAAGAAAAAAAGAAAAAAGCATTGACGGAAGATAGGAAGAAAGAAAGAAAGAAAGAAAGAAACTAAGTTAGTAAGTAAGCAAACATTGAGGGAAGATAGGAAGAAAGAAAGAAAGAAAGAAAGAAAGAAAGACAGAAAGAAAGAAAAAAGAAAGCATTGACGGAAGATAGGAAGAAAGAAAGAAAGAAAGAAAGAAAGAAAGCATTGACGGAAGATAGGAAGAAAGTAAGAAAGAAAGAAAGAAAGAAAGAAAGAAAGAAAGAAAGAAAGAAAGAGAGAAAGTGGGAGAAAGAGAAAATAATGAAAGAAAGAAAGAAATGTTGGGCAGAAGGAAAAAGAAAGAAAGAAAGAAAGAAAGCATTGACGGAAGATAGGAAGAAAGAAAGAAAGAAAAAAGAAGGAAAGCATTGACGGAAGATAGAAAGAAAGATAGAAAAAAGAAAGAAAGAAAGAAAGAAAGAAAGCATTGACGGAAGATAGGAAGAAAAAAGAAAGAAAGAAAGAAAGAAAGAAAGTGGGAGAAAGAGAGAATTAATGAAAGAAAGAAAGAAATGGTTGGCAGAAGGAAAAAGAAAGAAAGAAAGAAAGAAAGAAAGAAAGAAAGAAAGAAAGCATTGTCGGAAGATAGGAAGAAAGAAAGAAAGAAAGAAAGAAAGAAAGAAAGCATTGACGGAAGATAGGATGAAAGAAAGAAAGAAAGAAAGAAAGAAAACATTGACGGAAGATAGGAAGAAAGAAAGAAAGAAAGAAAGAAAGAAAACATTGACGGAAGATAGGAAGAAAGAAAGAAAGAAAGAAAAAAGCATTGACGGAAGAAAGGAAGAAAGAAAGAAAGAAAAAAAGAAAGCATTGATGAAAGATAGGATGAAAGAAAGAAAGAAAGAAAGGAAGAAAGAAAGAAAGCATTGACGGAAGATAGGAAGAAAAAGAAAGAAAGAAAGAAAGAAAGAAAGAAAGAAAGTGGGAGAAAGAGAGAATTAATGAAAGAAAGAAAGAAATGGTGGGCAGAAGAAAAAAGAAAGAAAGAAAGGAAGAAAAAAAAAGAAAACATTGATGGAAGATAGGAAGAAAGAAAGAAAGAAAGAAAGAAAGAAAGAAAGAAAGAAAAGAAAGAAAGAAAGAAAGAAAGAAAGCATTGACGGAAGATAGGAAGAAAGAAAAGAAAGAAAAAAGATGGAAAGCATTGACGGAAGATAGAAAAGAAAGATAGAAAAAAGAAAGAAAGAAAGAAAGAAAGAAAGCATTGACGGAAGATAGGAAGAAAAAAGAAAGAAAGAAAGAAAGAAAGAAGTGGGAGAAAGAGAGAATTAATGAAAGAAAGAAAGAAATGGTGGGCAGAGGAAAAAGAAAGAAAGAAAGAAAGAAAGAAAGAAAGAAAGAAAGAAAGAAAGCATTGACGGAAGATAGGAAGAAAGAAAAAAGAAAGAAAGAAAGAAAGCAAGCATTGACGGAAGATAGGATGAAAGAAAGAAAGAAAGAAAGAAAGAAAACATTGACGGAAGATAGGAAGAAAGAAAGAAAGAAAGAAAGAAAGAAAACATTGACGGAAGATAGAAAGAAAGAAAGGAAAGAAAGAAAAAGCATTGACCGGAAGAAAGGAAGAAAGAAAGACAGAAAAAAAGAAAGCATTGATGAAAGATAGGATGAAAGAAAGAAAGAAAGAAAGAAAGAAAGCATTGACGGAAGATAGGAAGAAAAAAAGAAAGAAAGAAAGAAAGAAAGAAAGTGGGAGAAAGAGAGAATTAATGAAAGAAAGAAAGAAATGGTGGGCAGAAGAAAAAAAGAAAGAAAGAAAGAAGAAAGAAAAAAAGAAAAACATTGATGGAAGATAGGAAGAAAGAAAGAAAGAAAGAAAGAAAGAAAGAAAGAAAGAAAGAAAGAAAAAAAGAAAAAAGCATTGACGGAAGATAGGAAGAAAGAAAGAAAGAAAGAAAGAAAGAAACTAAGTTAGTAAGTAAGCAAACATTGACGGAAGATAGGAAGAAAGAAAGAAAGAAAGAAAGAAAGAAAGTGGGAGAAAGAGAGAAATTAATGAAAGAAAGAAAGAAATGGTGGGCAGAAGGAAAAAGAAAGAAAGATAGAAAGAAAGAAAGAAAGAAAGCATTGACGGAAGATAGGAAGAAAGAAAGAAAGAAAGAAAGAAAGAAAGAAAGAAAGAAAGAAAGCATTGACGGAAGATAGGATGAAAAGAAAGAAAGAAGAAAGAAAGCATTGACGGAAGATAGGAAGAAAGAAAGAAAGAAAGAAAACATTGACGGAAGATAGGAAGAAAGAAAGAAAGAAAGAAAAAAGCATTGATGGAAGAAAGGAAGAAAGAAAGAAAGAAAAAAAGAAAGCATTGATGAAAGATAGGATGAAAGAAAGAAAGAAAGCAAAAAAGAAAGCATTGACGGACGATAGGAATAAAGAAAGAAAGAAAGAAAGAAAGTGGGTGAAAGAGAGAATGAATGAAAGAAGAAAGAAAAGTTGGGGAGATGGAAAAAGAAAGAAAGAAAGAAAGTAAAAAAGAAAAAAGAAAGCATTTACGGAAGATAGGAAGAAAGAAAGAAAGAAAGAAAGAAAGAAAGGAAAAATGATAGAAAGCGTTGACGGAAGATAGAAAGAAAGAAAGAAAGCATTGACGGAAGATAGGAAAGAAGAAATAAAGAAAGAAAGAAAGAAAGAAAGAAAGAAAAAAGAAAGCATTGATGGAAGATAGGAAGGAAAAGAAAGAAAGAAAGAAAGATAGAATGAAAAAAAGAAAGCATTGACGGAATATAGGAAGAAAGAAAGAAAGAAAAAAAGAAAAAAGCATTGACGGAAGATAGGAAGAAAGAAAGAAAGAAAGAAAGAAAGAAAGAAAGAAAGAAAGAAAGAAAGAAAGAAAGAAAAAAGAAAGCATTGACGGAAGATAGAAAAAAAGAAAGAAAGAAAGAAAGAAAGAAAAAAGAAAGCATTGACGGAAGATAGGAAGAAAGAAAGAAAGAAAGAAAGCATTGACGGAAGATAGGAAGAAAGAAAGAAAGAAAGAAAGAAAGAAAGAAAGAAAGAAAGAAAGAAAGAAAGAAAGAAAGAAAGAAAGAAAGAAAGAAAGAAAGAAAGAAAGAAAGAAAGTGGGAGAAAGAGAAAATAATGAAAGAAAGAAAGAAATGGTGGGCAGAAGGAAAAAGAAAGAAAGAAAGAAAGAAAGAAAGAAAGCATTGACGGAAGATAGGAAGAAAGAAAGAAAGAAAAAAGAAGGAAAGCATTGACGGAAGATAGAAAGAAAGATAGAAAAAAGAAAGAAAGAAAGAAAGAAAGCATTGACGGAAGATATGATGAAAGAAAGAAAGAAAGAAAGAAAGAAAGCATTGACGGAAGATAGGAAGAAAAAAGAAAGAAAGAAAGAAAGAAAGAAAGAAAGTGGGAGAAAGAGAGAATTAATGAAAGAAAGAAAGAAATGGTGGGCAGAAGGAAAAAGAAAGAAAGAAAGAAAGAAAGAAAGAAAGAAAGAAAGAAAGAAAGAAAGCATTGACGGAAGATAGGAATAAAGAAAGAAAGAAAGAAAGAAAGAAAGAAAGAAAGAAAGAAAGAAAGCATTGACGGAAGATAGGATGAAAGAAAGAAAGAAAGAAAGAAAGAAAACATTGACGGAAGATAGGAAGAAAGAAAGAAAGAAAGAAGAAAGCATTGACGGAAGAAAGGAAGAAAGAAAGAAAGAAAAAAAGAAAGCATTGATGAAAGACAGGATGAAAGAAAGAAAGAAAAAAAAAAGAAAACATTGACGGACGATAGGAATAAAGAAAGAAAGAAAGAAAGAAAGTGGGAGAAAGAGAGAATGAATGAAAGAAGAAAGAAATGTTGGGGAGATGGAAAAAGAAAGAAAGAAAGAAAGAAAAAAAGGAAAAAGAAAGCATTTACGGAAGATAGGAAGAAAGAAAGAAAGAAAGAAAGAAAAATGAAAGAAAGCGTTGACGGAAGATAGAAAGAAAGAAAGAAAGCATTGACGGAAGATAGGAAAGAAGAAAGAAAGAAAGAAAGAAAGAAAGAAAGAAAGAAAGAAAGAAAGAAAGAAAGAAAAAAGAAAGCATTGATGGAAGATAGGAAGAAAAAGTAAGAAAGAAAGAAAGAAAGAAAGTAAGAAAGAAAGAAAGAAAGATAGAATGAAAGAAAGAAAGCATTGACGGAATATAGGAAGAAAGAAAGAAAGAAAAAAAGAAAAAAGCATTGACGGAAGATAGGAAGAAAGAAAGAAAGAAAGAAAGAAACTAAGTTAGTACGTAAGCAAACATTGATGGAAGATAGGAAGAAAGAAAGAAAGAAAGAAAGAAAGAAAGAAAGTGGGAGAAAGAGAGAATTAATGAAAGAAAGAAAGAAATGGTGGGCAGAAGGAAAAAGAAAGAAAGAAAGAAAGAAAGAAAGAAAGAAAGAAAGAAAGCATTGACGGAAGATAGGAAGAAAGAAAGAAAGAAAGAAAGAAAGAAAGAAAGAAAGAAAGAAAGAAAGAAAGAAAGAAAGAAAGAAAGAAAGAAAGAAAGCATTGACGGAAGATAGGATGAAAGAAAGAAAGAAAGAAAGAAAGAAAACATTGACGGAAGATAGGAAGAAAGAAAGAAAGAAGAAAAAAGCATTGATGGAAGAAAGGAAGAAAGAAAGAAAGAAAAAAAGAAAGCATTGATGAAAGATAGGATGAAAGAAAGAAAGAAAAAAAAAAAGAAAACATTGACGGACGATAGGAATAAAGAAAGAAAGAAAGAAAGAAAGTGGGAGAAAGAGAGAATGAATGAAAGAAGAAAGAAATGTTGGGGAGATGGAAAAAGAAAGAAAGAAAGAAAGGAAAAAAAGGGAAAAAGAAAAGCATTTACGGAAGATAGGAAGAAAGAAAGAAAGAAAGAAAGAAAAATGAAAGAAAGCGTTGACGGAAAATAGAAAGAAATAAAGAAAGCATTGACGGAAGATAGGAAAGAAGAAAGAAAGAAAGAAAGAAAGAAAGAAGAAAGAAAGAAAGAAAGAAAGAATGAAAAAAGAAAAGAAAGAAAGAAAAAAGAAAGCATGGATGGAAGATAGGAAGAAAAAGTAAGAAAGAAAGAAAGAAAGTAAGAAAGAAAGAAAGAAAGAAAGATAGAATGAAAGAAAGAAAGCATTGACGGAATATAGGAAGGAAAGAAAGAAAGAAAAAAAGAAAAAAGCATTGACGGAAGATAGGAAGAAAGAAAGAAAGAAAGAAAGAAAGAAACTAAGTTAGTAAGTAAGCAAAACATTGACGGAAGATAGGAAGAAAGAAAGAAAGAAAGAAAGAAAGAAAGAAAGAAAGAAAGAAAGAAAGAAAGAAAGAAAGAAAGAAAGAAAGAAAGAAAAAAGAAAGCATTGACGGAAGATAGGAAGAAAGAAAGAAAGAAAGAAAGAAAGAAAGCATTGACGGAAGATAGGAAGACAGAAAGAAAGAAAAAAAAAGAAAAAAGCATTGACGTTAGATAGGAAGAAAGAAGAAAGAAAGAAAGAAAGAAAGAAAGAAAGAAAGAAAGAAAGAAAGAAAGCATTGACGAAAGATATAATGAAAGAAAGAAAGAAAGAAAGAAAGAAAGATAGAAAGAAAGAAAGAAAGAAAGAAAGAAAGCATTGATGGAAGATAGGAAAGGAGAAAGAAAGAAAGAAAGAAAGAATGAAAGAAAGTAAGCAAGCATTGATGGAAGATTGGAAGAAAGACAGAAAAAAAAAGAAAGCATTGACGAAAAGATAGGATGAAAGAAAGAAAGAAAGAAAAAAAGGAGGAAGAAAGAAAGCATTGACGGAAGATAGGAAGGAAGAAAGAAAGAAAGAAAGAAAGTGGGAGAAAGAGAAAATGAATGAAAGAAAGAAAGAAATGGCGGGCAGAAGGAAAAAGAAAGAAAGAAATAAAGAAAGCATTGACGGAAGATAGTAAGAAAGAAAGAAAGAAAAAAGAAGGAAAGCATTGACGGAAGATAGTAAGAAAGAAAGAAAGAAAGAAAGAAAGAAAGAAAGAAAAAAAAGGAAAATAAGCATTGACGAAAGATTCGATGAAGAAATAAAGAATGAAAGAAAGATAGAAAGAAAGTAAGCAAGAATTGATGGAAGATAGGAAGAAAGACAGAAAGAAAGAAAAAAAAAGAAAGCATTGACGAAAGATAGGATGAAAGAAAGAAAGAAAGAAAGAAGGAAGGAAAGAAAGCATTGACGGAAGATAGGAAGAAGAAAAGAAAGAAAGAAAGAAAAGAGAAAGAAAGCATTGACAGAAGATAGAAAGAAAGAAAAAAGAAAGAAAGAAAGAAGGGAAGAAATCAATGACGGAAGATAGGAAGAAAGAAAGAAAGAAAGGAAGAAGGAAAGAAAGAAAGGAAAGACAGCATTGACAAGAGATAGGGATGAAAGAAAGAAAGAAAGAAGAAAGAAAGAAAGAGAGAAAGAAAGAAAGAAAGCATTGACGGAAGAGAGAAAGAAAGAAAGAAAGATAGAAGGAAAGAAAGAAAGAAAGACAGCATTGACAAGAGATAGGATGAAAGAAAGAAAGAAGAAAGAAAGAAAGAAAGAAAGAAAAGAAAGAAAGAAAGAAAGAAAGAAAGAAAGAAAGAAAGCATTGACGGATGATAAGAAGAAGAAGAAAGGAAAGAAAGAAAGTGGGAGAAAGAGAAAATGAATGAAAGAAAGAAAGAAATGGTGGGCAGAAGGAAAAAGAAAGAAAGAAATAAAGAAAGCATTGACGGACAGATAGTAAGAAAGAAAGAAAGAAAAAAGAACGAAAGCATTGACGGAAGATAGAAAGAAAGAAAGAAAAAAGAAATAAATAAATAAATAAATAAAGCAATGACGGAAGATAGGAAGGAAGAAAGAAAGAAAGAAAGAAGGAAGGAAAGAAAGAAAGAAAGAAAGCATTGACAAGAGAGGATGAAAGAAAGAAAGAAAGAAAGAAAGAAAGAAAGAAAGAAAGAAAGAAAGAAAGGAAAGCATTGACGGAAGATAGGAAAGAAGAAAGAAAGAAAGAAAGAAAGAAAGAAAGAAAGTGGGGAGAAAGAGAAAATAAGGAAAGAAAGAAAGAAATGGTGGGCAGAAGGAAAAAGAAAGAAAGAAAGAAAGAAAGAAAGAAAGAAAGAAAGCATTGACGGAAGATAGGAAGAAAGAAAGAAAGAAAAAAGAAGGAAAGCATTGACGGAAGATAGAAAGAAAGATAGAAAAAAGAAAGAAAGAAAGAAAGAAAGCATTGACGGAAGATATGATGAAAGAAAGAAGAAAGAAAAGAAAGAAAGAAAGAAAGAAAGGAAAGAAAGAAAGCATTGACGGAAGATAGGAAGAAAAAAGAAAGAAAGAAAGAAAGAAAGAAGGGAAGAAAGAAAGTGGGGAGAAAGAGAGAATTAATGAAAGAAAGTAAGAAATGGTGGGCCGAAGGAAAAAAGAAAGAAAGATAGAAAGAAAGAAGAAAGAAAGCATTGACGGAAGATAGGAAGAAAAGAAAGAAAGAAAGAAAGAAAGCATTGACGGAAGATAGGATGAAAGAAAGAAAGAAAGAAAGAAAGAAAGCATTGACGGAAGATAGGAAGAAAGAAAGAAGAAAGAAAACATTGACGGAAGATAGGAAGAAAAAAAGAAAGAAAGAAAAAAGCATTGATGAAGAAAGGAAGAAAGAAAGAAAGAAAAAAAGAAAGCATTGATGAAAGATAGGATGAAAGAAAGAAAGAAAGAAAAAAAGAAAACATTGACGGACGATAGGAATAAAGAAAGAAAGAAAGAAAGAAAGTGGGAGAAAGAGAGGAATGAATGAAAGAAGAAGAAATGTTTGGGGAGATGGAAAAAGAAAGAAAGAAAGTAAAAAAGAAAAAAGAAAGCATTTACGGAAGATAGGAAGAAAGAAAGAAAGAAAGAAAAGAAAAATGATAGAAAGCGTTGACGGAAGATAGAAAGAAAGAAAGAAAGCATTGACGGAAGATAGGAAAGAAGAAAGAAAGAAAGAAAGAAAGAAAGAAAAAAGAAAGCATTGATGGAAGATAGGAAGAAAAAGAAAGAAAGAAAGAAAGAAAGATAGAATGAAAAAAAGAAAGCATTGACGGAATTTTGGGAAGAAAGAAATGAAAGAAAAAAAGAAAAAAGCATTGACGGAAGATAGGAAGAAAGAAAGAAAGAAAGAAAGAAACTAAGTTAGTAAGTAAGCAAACATTGAGGGAAGATAGGAAGAAAGAAAGAAAGAAAGAAAGAAAGAAAGAAAGACAGAAAGAAAGAAAAAAGAAAGCAATGACGGAAGATAGGAAGAAAGAAAGAAAGAAAGAAAGAAAGAAAGCATTGACGGAAGATAGGAAGAAAGTAAGAAGAAAGAAAGAAAGAAAGAAAGAAAGAAAGAAAGAAAGAGAGAAAGTGGGAGAAAGAGAAAATAATGAAAGAAAGAAAAGAAATGTTGGGCAGAAGGAAAAGAAAGAAAGAAAGAAAGAAAGCATTGACGGAAGATAGGAAGAAAGAAAGAAAGAAAAAAGAAGGAAAGCATTGACGGAAGATAGAAAGAAAGATAGAAAAAAGAAAGAAAGAAAAGAAAGAAAGAAAGCATTGACGGAAGATAGGAAGAAAAAAGAAAGAAAGAAAGAAAGAAAGAAAGTGGGAGAAAGAGAGAATTAATGAAAGAAAGAAAGAAATGGTTGGCAGAAGGAAAAAGAAAGAAAGAAAGAAAGAAAGAAAGAAAGAAAGAAAGAAAAGAAAGAAAGAAAGAAAGCATTGTCGGAAGATAGGAAGAAAGAAAGAAAGAAAGAAAGAAAGAAAGAAAGAAAGCATTGACGGAAGATAGGATGAAAGAAAGAAAGAAAGAAAGAAAGAAAACATTGACGGAAGATAGGAAGAAAGAAAGAAAGAAAGAAAGAAAGAAAACATTGACGGAAGATAGGAAGAAAGAAAGAAAGAAAGAAAAAAGCATTGACGGAAGAAAGGAAGAAAGAAAGAAGAAAAAAAGAAAGCATTGATGAAAGATAGGATGAAAGAAAGAAAGAAAGAAAGAAAGAAAGAAGAAAGCATTGACGGAAGATAGGAAGAAAAAAGAAAGAAAGAAAGAAAGAAAGAAAGAAAGAAAGAAAGTGGGAGAAAGAGAGAATTAATGAAAGAAAGAAAGAAATGGTGGGCAGAAGAAAAAAGAAAGAAAGAAAGAAAGAAAAAAAAAGAAAACATTGATGGAAGATAGGAAGAAGAAAGAAAGAAAGAAAGAAAGAAAGAAAGAAAGAAAGAAAGAAAGAAAGAAAGAAAGAAAGAAAGCATTGACGGAAGATAGGGAAAAAGAAAGAAAGAAAGAAAAAGAAAAGCATTGACGGAAGATAGAAAGAAAGAAAGAAAAAAGAAAGAAAGGAAAGAAAGAAAGCATTGACGGAATATAGGATGAAAGAAAGAAAGAAAGAAAGAAAGCATTGACGGAAGATAGGGAAGAAAGAAAGAAAGAAAGTGGGAGAAAGAGAGAATGAATGAAAGAAACAAAGAAATGTTGGGCAGAAAGGAAAAAAGAAGAAAGAAAGAAAGTAAGAAAGAAAAAAAAAAGCATTGACTGAAGATAGGAAGAAAGAAAGAAAAAAGAAAGAAAGCGTTGACGGAAGATAGGAAAGAAGAAAGAAAAAAAGAAAGAAAGCAGAAAGCATTGACGAAAGATAGGAAGAAAAAGAAAGAAAGAAAGATAGAAAGAAAGTAAGAAAGAAAGAAAGAAAGAAAGAAAGAAAGAAAGAAAGAAAGAAAAAGCATTGAGGGAAGATAGGAAGAAGAAAGAAAGAAAGATAGAAAGAAAGTAAGAAAGAAAGAAGGAAAGAAAGAAAGAAAGAAAGAAAAAAGCATTGAGGGAAGATAGGAAGGAAAGAAAGAAAGAAAGAAGGAAAGAAAGAAAGAAAGAAAGAAAGCATTGAAGGAAGATAGGAAGACAGAAAGACAGAAAAAAAAAGAAAAAAGGCATTGACGGAAGATAGGAAGAAAGAAAGAAAGAAAGAAAGAAAGAAAGAAAGCTTGACGAAAGATATGATGAAAGAAAGAAAGAAAGAAAGAAAGAAAGAAAGAAAGCATTGGACGGAAGATAGAAAGAAAGAAAGGAAAGATAGAAAGAAAGAAAGAAAGAAAGAAAGAAAGAAAGACAGCATTGACAAGAGATAGGATGAAAGAAAGAAAGAAAGAAAGAAAGAAAGAAAGAAAGAAAGAAAGATAGATAGAAAGCATTGACGGATGATAAGAAGAAAGAAAGAAAGAAAGAAGAAAGTGGGAGAAAGAGAAAATGAATGAAAGAAAGAAAGAAATGGTGGGCAGAAAGGAAAAAGAAAGAAAGAAAGAAAGAAAGCATTGACGGAAGATAGTAAGAAAGAAAGAAAGAAAAAAGAAGGAAAGCATTGACGGAAGATAGAAAGAAAGAAAGAAAAAAGAAAAAAAGAAAGAAAGAAATAAAGCAATGACGGAAGATAGGAAGGAAGAAAGAAAGAAAGAAAGAAGGAAGGAAAGAAAGAAAAGAAGAAAGAAAGCATTGACAAGAGATAGGATGAAAGAAAGAAAGAAAGAAAGAAAGAAAGAAAGAAAGAAAGAAAGAAAGAAAGAAAGAAAGAAAGAAAGAAAGAAAGAAAGAAAGCATTTACGGAAGATAGGAAGAAAGAAAGAAAGAAAGAAAGAAGAAAGAAAGAAAGTGGAAGAAAGAGAAAATAATGAAAGAAAGAAAGAAATGGTGGGCAGAAGGAAAAAGAAAGAAAGAAAGAAAGAAAGAAAGAAAGAAAGAAAGAAAGCATTGACGGAAGATAGGAAGAAAGAAAGAAAGAAAAAAGAAGGAAAGCATTGACGGAAGATAGAAAGATAGAAAAAAGAAAGAAAGAAAGAAAGAAAGCATTCACGGAAGATAGGAAGAAAAAAGAAAGAAAGAAGAAAGAAAGAAAGAAAGAAAGAAAGAAAGAAAGAAAGAAAGAAAGCATTGACGGAAGATAGGAAGAAAAAAGAAGAAAGAAAGAAAGAAAGAAAGAAAGAAAGAAAGAAAGAAAGAAAGAAAGTGGGAGAAAGAGAGAATTAATGAAAGAAAGAAAGAAATGGTGGGCAGAAGGAAAAAGAAAGAAAGATAGAAAGAAAGAAAGAAAGCATTGACGGAAGATAGGAAGAAAGAAAGAAAGAAAGAAAGAAAGAAAGAAAGAAAGAAAGCATTGACGGAAGATAGGAAGAAAGAAAGAAAAAAAGAAAACATTGACGGAAGATAGGAAGAAAGAAAGAAAGAAAGAAAAAAGCATTGATGGAAGAAAGGAAGAAAGACTGAAAGAAAAAAAGAAAGCATTGATGAAAGATAGGATGAAAGAAAGAAAGAAAGAAAAAAAGAAAACATTGACGGACGATAGGAATAAAGAAAGAAAGAAAGAAAGAAAGTGGGAGAAAGAGAGAATGAATGAAAGAAGAAAGAAATGTTGGGGAGATGGAAAAAGAAAGAAAGAAAGAAAGTAAAAAAGAAAAAGAAAGCATTTACGGAAGATAGGAAGAAAGAAAGAAAGAAAGAAAGAAAAATGATAGAAAGCGTTGACGGAAGATAGAAAGAAAGAAAGAAAGCATTGACGGAAGATAGGAAAGAAGAAAGAAAGAAAGAAAGAAAGAAAGAAAGAAAGAAAGAAAGAAAGAAAGAAAGAAAGAAAGAAAGAAAGAAAAAAGAAAGCATTGATGGAAGATAGGAAGAAAAAGAAAGAAAGAAAGAAAGATAGAATGAAAAAAAGAAAGCATTGACGGAATTTTGGGAAGAAAGAAAGAAAGAAAAAAAAGAAAAAGCATTGACGGAAGATAGGAAGAAAGAAAGAAAGAAAGAAACTAAGTTAGTAAGTAAGCAAACATTGAGGGAAGATAGGAAGAAAGAAAGAAAGAAAGAAAGAAAGAAAGAAAGACAGAAAGAAAGAAAAAGAAAGCATTGACGGAAGATAGGAAGAAAGAAAGAAAGAAAGAAAGAAAGAAAGCATTGACGGAAGATAGGAAGAAAGAAAGAAAGAAAGAAAGAAAGAAAGAAAGAAAGAAAGAAAGAAAGAAAGAAAGAGAGAAAGTGGGAGAAAGAGAAAGTAATGAAAGAAAGAAAGAAATGGTGGGCAGAAGAAAAAGAAAGAAAGAAAGAAGAAAGCATTGACGGAAGATTGGAAGAAAGAAAGAAAGAAAAAAGAAGGAAAGCATTGACGGAAGATAGAAAGAAAGATGGAAAAAAGAAAGAAAGAAAGAAAGAAAGAAAGAAAGCATTGACGGAAGATAGGAAGAAAAAAGAAAGAAAGAAAGAAAGAAAGAAAGTGGGAGAAAGAGAGAATTAATGAAAGAAAGAGAAAGAAATGGTGGGCAGAAGTAAAAAGAAAGAAAGAAAGAAAGAAAGAAAGAAAGAAAGAAAGAAAGAAAGAAAGAAAGAAAGCATTGACGGAAGATAGGAAGAAAGAAAGAAAGAAAGAAAGAAAGAAAGAAAGAAAGAAAGAAAGAAAGAAAGAAAGAAAGAAAGCATTGACGGAAGATAGGATGAAAGAAAGAAGGAAAGAAAGAAAGAAAACATTGACGGAAGATAGGAAGAAAGAAAGAAAGAAAGAAAGAAAGAAAACATTGACGGAAGATAGGAAGAAAGAAAGAAAGAAAGAAAAAAGCATTGACGGAAGAAAGGAAGAAAGAAAGAAAGAAAAAAAGAAAGCATTGATGAAAGATAGGATGAAAGAAAGAAAGAAAGAAAGAAAGAAAGCATTGACGGAAGATAGGAAGAAAAAAGAAAGAAAGAAAGAAAGAAAGAAAGAAAGTGGGAGAAAGAGAGAATTAATGAAAGAAAGAAAGAATTGGAGGGCAGAAGGAAAAAGAAAGAAAGAAAGAAAGAAAGAAAGAAAGCATTGACGGAAGATAGGAAAAAAGAAAGAAAGAAAGAAAGAAAGAAAGAAAGAAAGCATTGACGGAAGATAGGATGAAAGAAAGAAAGAAAGAAAGAAAGAAAACATTGACGGAATAGGAAGAAAGAAAGAAAGAAAGAAAAAAGCATTGACGGAAGAAAGGAAGAAAGAAAGAAAGAAAAAAAGAAAGCATTGATGAAAGATAGGATGAAAGAAAGAAAAAAAAAAGAAAACATTGATGGACGATAGGAATAAAGAAAGAAAGAAAGAAAGAAAGTGCGAGAAAGAGAATGAATGAAAGAAGAAAGAAATGTTGGGGAGATGGAAAAAGAAAGAAAGAAAGAAAGTAAAAAAGAAAAAAAGAAAGCATTTACGGAAGATAGGAAGAAAGAAAAAAAGAAAGAAAGAAAAATGAAAGAAAGCGTTGACGGAAGATAGAAAGAAAGAAAGAAAGCATTGACGGAAGATAGGAAAGAAGAAAGAAAGAAAGAAAGAAAGAAAGAAAGAAAGAAAGAAAAAAGAAAGCATTGATGGAAGATAGGAAGAAAAAGTAAGTAAGAAAGAAAGAAAGTAAGAAAGAAAGAAAGAAAGAAAGATAGAATGAAAGAAAGAAAGCATTGACGGAATATAGGAAGAAAGAAAGAAAGAAAAAAGAAAAAAGCATTGACGGAAGATAGGAAGAAATAAAGAAAGAAAGAAAGAAAGAAACTAAGTTAGTAAGTAAGCAAACATTGATGGAAGATAGGAAGAAAGAAAGAAAGAAAGAAAGAAAGAAAGAAAGAAAGAAAGAAAGAAAGAAAGAAAGAAAGAAAGAAAGAAAGAGAGAAAGAAAGAAAGAAAGAAAGAAAAAAGAAAGCATTGACGGAAGATAGGAAGAAAGAAAGAAAGAAAGAAAGAAAGAAAGCATTGACGGAAGATAGGAAGACAGAAAGAAAGAAAAAAAAGAAAAAAGCATTGACGGAAGATAGGAAGAAAGAAAGAAAGAAAGAAAGAAAGAAAGAAAGAAAGAAAGAAAGAAAGAAAGAAAGATAGAAAGAAAGAAAGAAAGAAAGAAAGAAAGAAAGCATTGATGGAAGATAGGAAAGGAGAAAGAAAGAAAGAAAGAAAGAATGAAAGAAAGTAAGCAAGTATTGATGGAAGATAGGAAGAAAGACAGAAAGAAAAAAAAAGAAAGCATTGACGGAAGATAGGAAGGAAGAAAGAAAGAAAGAAAGAAAGAAAGTGGGAGAAAGAGAAAATGAAAGAAAGAAAGAAAGAAATGGTGGGCAGAAGGAAAAAGAAAGAAAGAAATAAAGAAAGCATTGACGGAAGATAGGAAGAAAGAAAGAAAGAAAAAAGAAGGAAAGCATTGACGGAAGATAGTAAGAAAGAAAGAAAGAAAGAAAGAAAGAAAGAAAGAAAGAAAGAAAGAAAGAAAGCATTGACGGAAGATAGGATGAAAGAAAGAAAGAAAGAAAGAAAGAAAGAAAACATTGACGGAAGATAGGAAGAAAGAAAGAAAGAAAGAAAAAAGCATTTACGGAAGAAAGGAAGAAAGAAAGAAAGAAAAAAAGAAAGCATTGATGAAAGATAGGATGAAAGAAAGAAAAAAAAAAGAAAACATTGATGGACGATAGGAATAAAGAAAGAAAGAAAGAAAGAAAGTGCGAGAAAGAGAGAATGAATGAAAGAAGAAAGAAATGTTGGGGAGATGGAAAAAGAAAGAAAGAAAGAAAGTAAAAAAGAAAAAAAGAAAGCATTTACGGAAGATAGGAAGAAAGAAAAAAAGAAAGAAAGAAAAATGAAAGAAAGCGTTGACGGAAGATAGAAAGAAAGAAAGAAAGCATTGACGGAAGATAGGAAAGAAGAAAGAAAGAAAGAAAGAAAGAAAGAAAGAAAGAAAGAAAGAAAAAAGAAAGCATTGATGGAAGATAGGAAGAAAAAGTAAGAAAGAAAGAAAGAAAGTAAGAAAGAAAGAAAGAAAGAAAGAAAGATAGAATGAAAGAAAGAAAGCATTGACGGAATATAGGAAGAAAGAAAGAAAGAAAAAAAGAAAAAAGCATTGACGGAAGATAGGAAGAAATAAAGAAAGAAAGAAAGAAAGAAACTAAGTTAGTAAGTAAGCAAACATTGATGGAAGATAGGAAGGAAGAAAGAAAGAAAGAAAGAAAGAAAGAAAGAAAGAAAGAAAGAAAGAAGGAAAGAAAGAAAGAAAGAGAGAAAGAAAGAAAGAAAGAAAGAAAGAAAGAAAGAAAGAAAAAAGAAAGCATTGACGGAAGATAGGAAGAAAGAAAGAAAGAAAGAAAGAAAGCATTGATGGAAGATAGGAAGACAGAAAGAAAGAAAAAAAAGAAAAAAGCATTGACGGAAGATAGGAAGAAAGAAAGAAAGAAAGAAAGAAAGAAAGAAAGAAAGAAAGAAAGAAAGAAAGAAAGAAAGCATTGATGAAAGATATAATGAAAGAAAGAAAGAAAGAAAGAAAGATAGAAAGAAAGAAAGAAAGAAAGAAAGAAAGAAAGAAAGAAAGCATTGATGGAAGATAGGAAAGGAGAAAGAAAGAAAGAAAGAAAGAATGAAAGAAAGTAAGCAAGTATTGATGGAAGATAGGAAGAAAGACAGAAAGAAATAAAAAGAAAGCATTGACGGAAGATAGGAAGGAAGAAAGAAAGAAAGAAAGAAAGAAAGTGGAAGAAAGAGAAAATGAAAGAAAGAAAGAAAGAAATGGTGGGCAGAAGGAAAAAGAAAGAAAGAAATAAAGAAAGCATTGACGGAAGATAGTAAGAAAGAAAGAAAGAAAAAAGAAGGAAAGCATTGACGGAAGATAGTAAGAAAGAAAGAAAGAAAGAAAGAAAGAAAGAAAGAAAGAAAGAAAGAAAGAAAGAAAAAAAGGAAAATAAGCATTGACGAAAGATACGATGAAAGAAAGAAAGAAAGAATGAAAGATAGAAAGAAAGTAAGCAAGCATTGATGGAAGATAGGAAGAAAGACAGAAAGAAAGAAAAAAAAAGAAAGCATTGACAAAAGATAGGATGAAAGAAAGAAAGAAAGAAAGAAGGAAGGAAAGAAAGCATTGACGGAAGATAGGAAGAAAGAAAGAAAGAAAGAAAAGAGAAAGAAAGCATTGACAGAAGATAGAAAGAAAGAAATAAAGAAAAAGAAAGAAGGGAAGAAATCAATGACGGAAGATAGGAAGAAAGAAAGAAAGAAAGGAAGAAGGAAAGAAAGAAAGAAAGAAAGAAAGACAGCATTGACAAGAGATAGGATGAAAGAAAGAAAGAAAGAAAGAAAGAAAGAAAGAAAGAAAGAAAGAAAGAAAGAAAGAAAGAAAGAAAGAAAGAAAGAAAGAAAGCATTGACGGATGATAAGAAGAAAGAAAGAAAGAAAGAAAGAAAGAAAGTGGGAGAAAGAGAAAATGAATGAAAGAAAGAAAGAAATGGTGGGCAGAAGGAAAAAGAATGAAAGAAATAAAGAAAGCATTGACGGAAGATAGTAAGAAAGAAAGAAAGAAAGAAAGAAAGAAAGCATTGACGGATGATAAGAAGAAAGAAAGAAAGAAAGAAAGAAAGAAAGTGGGAGAAAGAGAGAATTAATGAAAGAAAGAAAGAAATGGTGGGCAGAAGGAAAAAGAAAGAAAGAAAGAAAGAAAGAAAGAAAAAAGAAAACATTGATGGAAGATAGGAAGAAAGAAAGAAAGAAAGAAAGAAAGAAAGAAAGAAAGAAAGAAAGAAAGAAAGAAAGAAAGAAAGAAAGAAAGCATTGACGGAAGATAGGAAGAAAGAAAGAAAGAAAGTGGGAGAAAGAGAGAATGAATGAAAGAAACAAAGAAATGTTGGGCAGAAGGAAAAAGAAAGAAAGAAAGAAAGAAAGAAAAAAAGGAAAATAAGCATTGACGAAAGATACGATGAAAGAAAGAAAGAAAGAAAGATAGAAAGTAAGCAAGCATTGATGGAAGATAGGAAGAAAGACAGAAAGAAAGAAAAAAAAAGAAAGCATTGACAGAAGATAGAAAGAAAGAAAAAAAGAAAGAAAGAAAGAAGGGAAGAAATCAATGACGGAAGATAGGAAGAAAGAAAGAAAGAAAGGAAGAAGGAAAGAAAGAAAGAAAGAAAGAAAGACAGCATTGACAAGAGATAGGATGAATGAAAGAAAGAAAGAAAGAAAGAAAGAAAGAAAGAAAGAAAGAAAGAAAGCATTGACGGATGATAAGAAGAAAGAAAGAAAGAAAGAAAGAAAGAAAGAAAGAAAGAAAGAAAGTGGGAGAAAGAGAAAATGAATGAAAGAAAGACAGAAATGGTGGGCAGAAGGAAAAAGAAAGAAAGAAAGAAATAAAGCATTGATGGAAGATAGTAAGAAAGAAAGAAAGAAAAAAGAAGGAAAGCATTGAAGGAAGATAGTAAGAAAGAAAGAAAGAAAGAAAGAAAGAAAGAAAGAAAGAAAGAAAGAAAGAAAGAAAGAAAGAAAGAAAGAAAAAAAGGAAAATAAGCATTGACGAAAGATACGATGAAAGAAAGAAAGAAAGAAAGAAAGATAGAAAGAAAGTAAGCAAACATTGATGGAAGATAGGAAGAAAGACAGAAAGAAAGAAAAAAAAGAAAGCATTGACGAAAGATAGGATGAAAGAAAGAAAGAAAGAAAGAAGGAAGGAAAGAAAGCATTGACGGAAGATAGGAAGAAAGAAAGAAAGAAATAAAAGAGAAAGAAAGCATTGACAGAAGATAGAAAGAAAGATAAAAAGAAAGAAAGAAAGAAGGGAAGAAATCAATGACGGAAGATAGGAAGAAAGAAAGAAAGAAAGGAAGAAGGAAAGAAAGAAAGAAAGAAAGAAAGAAAGCATTGACGAGAGATAGGATAAAAGACAGAAAGAAAGAAAGAAAGGTAGCTTTGTCGGAAGATAGGAAGAATGAAAAAAGAAAGAAAGAAAGAAAGAAAGAAAGAAAAAAGAAAGCATTGATGGAAGATAGGAAGAAAAAGTAAGAAAGAAAGAAAGAAAGAAAGAAAGAAAGAAAGAAAGATAGAATGAAAGAAAGAAAGCATTGACGGAATATAGGAAGAAAGAAAGAAAGAAAAAAAGAAAAAAGCATTGACGGAAGATAGGAAGAAAGAAAGAAAGAAAGAAAGAAAGAAACTAAGTTAGTAAGTAAGCAAACATTGACGGAAGATAGGAAGAAAGAAAGAAAGAAAGAAAGAAAGAAAGAAAGAAAGAAAGAAAGAAAGAACGAAAGAAAGAAAGAAAGAAAGAAAAAAGAAAGCATTGACGGAAGATAGGAAGAAAAAAAGAAAGAAAGAAAGAAAGAAAGCATTGACGGAAGATAGGAAGACAGAAAGAAAGAAAAAAAAGAAAAAAGCATTGACGGAAGATAGGAAGAAAGAAAGAAAGAAAGAAAGATAGAAAGAAAGAAAGAAAGAAAGAAAGAAAGAAAGCATTGACGAAAGATATAATGAAAGAAAGAATGAAAGAAAGAAAGATAGAAAGAAAGAAAGAAAGAAAGAAAGAAAGGAGGAAGGAAAGAAAGCATTGACGGAAGATAGGAAGGAAGAAAGAAAGAAAGAAAGAAAGTGGGAGAAAGAGAAAATGAATGAAAGAAAGAAAGAAATGGTGGGCAGAAGGAAAAAGAAAGAAAGAAATAAAGAAAGCATTGACGGAAGATAGTAA
>JBAJHW010000018.1:9961388-9976388 GCA_037013535.1 Intellagama lesueurii | reverse complement strand
GAAAGAAATAAAGAAAGATAGAAAGAAAGTAAGCAAGCATTGATGGAAGATAGGAAGAAAGACAGAAAGAAAGAAAAAAAAGAAAGCATTGACAAAAGATAGGATGAAAGAAAGAAAGAAAGAAAGAAGGAAGGAAAGAAAGCATTGACGGAAGATAGGAAGAAAGAAAGAAAGAAAGAAAGAAAAGAGAAAGAAAGCATTGACAGAAGATAGAAAGAAAGAAAAAAAGAAAGAAAGAAAGAAGGGAAGAAATCAATGACGGAAGATAGGAAGAAAGAAAGAAAGAAAGGAAGAAGGAAAGAAAGAAAGAAAGAAAGAAAGCATTGACGACAGATAGGATAAAAGACAGACAGAAAGAAAGAAAGAAAGCATTGACGGAAGATAGGAAGAATGAAAAAAGAAAGAAAGAAAGAAAGAAAGAAAGAAAGTGGGAGAAAGAGAGAATTAATGAAAGAAAGAAAGAAATGGTGGGCAGAAGGAAAAAGAAAGAAAGAAAGAAAGAAAGAAAAAAGAAAACATTGATGGAAGATAGGAAGAAAGAAAGAAAGAAAGAAAGAAAGAAAGAAAGAAAGAAAGAAAGAAAGAAAGCATTGACGGAAGATAGGGAAAAAGAAAGAAAGAAAAAAAAAGAAAGCATTGACGGAAGATAGAAAGAAAGAAAGAAAAAAGAAAGAAAGAAAGAAAGCATTGACGGAAGATAGGATGAAAGAAAGAAAGAAAGAAAGAAAGAAAGCATTGACGGAAGATAGGAAGAAAGAAAGAAAGAAAGTGGGAGAAAGAGAGAATGAATGAAAGAAACAAAGAAATGTTGGGCAGAAGGAAAAAGAAAGAAAGAAAGAAAGAAAGAAAGAAAAAAAAAAGCATTGACCGAAGATAGGAAGAAAGAAAGAAAAAAGAAAGAAAGCGTTTACGGAAGATAGGAAAGAAGAAAGAAAAAAAGAAAGAAAGCAGAAAGCATTGAAGAAAGATAGGAAGAAAAAGAAAGAAAGAAAGATAGAAAGAAAGTAAGAAAGAAAGAAAGAAAGAAAGAAAGAAAAAAGCATTCAGGGAAGATAGGAATAAAGAAAGAAAGAAAGATAGAAAGAAAGTAAGAAAGAAAGAAGGAAAGAAAGAAAGAAAGAAAGAAAGAAAAAAAGCATTGAGGGAAGATAGGAAGAAAGAAAGAAAGAAAGAAAGAAAGAAAGAAGGAAAGAAAGAAAGAAAGAAAGCATTGACGGAAGATAGGAAGACAGAAAGACAGAAAAAAAGAAAAAAGCATTGACGGAAGATAGGAAGAAAGAAACAAAGAAAGAAAGAAAGAAATCATTGACGAAAGATACGATGAAAGAAAGAAAGAAAGAAAGAAAGAAAGCATTGACGGAAGATAGAAAGAAAGAAAGAAAGAAAGAAAGAAAGAAAGAAAGAAAGAAAGAAAGAAAGAAAGAAAGCATTGACGGACGATAAGAAGAAAGAAAGAAAGAAAGAAAGATAGTGGGAGAATGAGAAAATGAATGAAAGAAAGAAAGAAATGGTGGGCAGAAGGAAAAAGAAAGAAAGAAATAAAGAAAGCATTGACGGAAGATAGTAAGAAAGAAAGAAAGAAAAAAGAAGGAAAGCATTGACGGAAGATAGAAAGAAAGAAAGAAAAAAGAAAGAAAGAAAGAAAGAAATAAAGCAATGACGGAAGATAGGAAGGAAGAAAGAAAGAAAGAAAGAAAGAAAGCATTGACGGAAGATAGGAAGAAAGAAAGAAAGAAAGAAAGAAAGAAAGAAAGCATTGACGGAAGATAGGATGAAAGAAAGAAAGAAAGAAAGAAAGAAAGCATTGACGGAAGATAGGAAGAAAGAAAGAAAGAAAGAAAACATTGACGGAAGATAGGAAGAAAGAAAGAAAGAAAAAAACATTGATGGAAGAAAGGAAGAAAGAAAGAAAGAAAAAAAGAAAGCATTGATGAAAGATAGGATGAAAGAAAGAAAGAAAGAAAAAAAGAAAACATTGACGGACGATAGGAATAAAGAAAGAAAGAAAGAAAGAAAGTGGGAGAAAGAGAGAATGAATGAAAGAAGAAAGAAATGTTGGGGAGATGGAAAAAGAAAGAAAGAAAGAAAGTAAAAAAGAAAAAAGAAAGCATTTACGGAAGATAGGAAGAAAGAAAGAAAGAAAGAAAGAAAGAAAAATGATAGAAAGCGTTGACGGAAGATAGAAAGAAAGAAAGAAAGCATTGACGGAAGATAGGAAAGAAGAAAGAAAGAAAGAAAGAAAGAAAGAAAGAAAGAAAGAAAGAAAGAAAGAAAGAAAGAAAGAAAAAAGAAAGCATTGATGGAAGATAGGAAGAAAAAGAAAGAAAGAAAGAAAGAAAGATAGAATGAAAAAAAGAAAGCATTGACGGAATATAGGAAGAAAGAAAGAAAGAAAAAAGAAAAAAGCATTGACGGAAGATAGGAAGAAAGAAAGAAAGAAAGAAAGAAACTAAGTTAGTAAATAAGCAAACATTGAGAGAAGATTGGAAGAAAGAAAGAAAGAAAGAAAGAAAGAAAGAAAGAAAGAAAGAAGAAAGAAAGAAAGAAAAAAGAAAGCATTGACGGAAGATAGGAAGAAAGAAAGAAAGAAAGAAAGAAAGAAAGAAAAAAGAAAGCATTGACGGAAGATAGGAAGAAAGAAAGAAAGAAAGAAAGAAAGAAAGCATTGACGGAAGATAGGAAGAAAGAAAGAAAGAAAGAAAGAAAGAAAGAAAGAAAGAAAGAAAGTGGGAGAAAGAGAAAATAATGAAAGCAAGAAAGAAATGGTGGGCAGAAGGAAAAAGAAAGAAAGAAAGAAAGAAAGAAAGAAAGAAAGCATTGACGGAAGATAGGAAGAAAGAAAGAAAAAAGAAGGAAAGCATTGACCTAAGATAGAAAGAAAGATAGAAAAAAGAAGAAAGAAAGAAAGAAAGCATTGACGGAAGATATGATGAAAGAAAGAAAGAAAGAAAGAAAGAAAGAAAGCATTGACGGAAGATAGGAAGAAAAAAGAAAGAAAGAAAGAAAGAAAGAAAGTGAGAGAAAGAGAGAATTAATGAAAGAAAGAAAGAAATGGTGGGCGGAAGGAAAAAGAAAGAAAGAAAGAAAGAAAGAAAGCATTGACGGAAGATAGGAGAAAGAAAGAAAGAAAGAAAGAAAGCATTGACGGAAGATAGGATGAAAGAAAGAAAGAAAGAAAGAAAGAAAACATTGACGGAAGATAGGAAGAAAGAAACAAAGAAAGAAAAAAGCATTGACGGAAGAAAGGAAGAAAGAAAGAAAAAAAAAGCATTGATGAAAGATAGAATGAAAGAAAGAAAGAAATAAAAGAAAACATTGACGGACGATAGGAATAAAGAAAGAAAGAAAGAAAGAAAGTGGGAGAAAGAGAGCATGAATGAAAGAAGAAAGAAATGTTGGGGAGATGGAAAAAGAAAGAAAGAAAGAAAGTAAAAAAGAAAAAAGAAAGCATTTACGGAAGATAGGAAGAAAGAAAGAAAGAAAGAAAGAAAAATGAAAGAAAGCGTTGACGGAAGATAGAAAGAAAGAAAGAAAGCATTGACGGAAGATAGGAAAGAAAGAAAGAAAGAAAGAAAGAAAGAAAGAAAGAAAGAAAGAAAGAAAGAAAGAAAGAAAGAAAAAAGAAAGCATTGATGGAAGATAGGAAGAAAAAGTAAGAAATAAAGAAAGAAAGTAAGTAAGAAAGAAAGAAAGAAAGATAGAATGAAAGAAAGAAAGCATTGACGGAATATAGGAAGAAAGAAAGAAAGAAAAAAAGAAAAAAGCATTGACGGAAGATAGGAAGAAAGAAAGAAAGAAAGAAAGAAAGAAACTAAGTTAGTAAGTAAGCAAACATTGACGGAAGATAGGAAGAAAGAAAGAAAGAAAGAAAGAAAGAACGAAAGAAAGAAAGAAAGAAAGAAAGAAAAAAGAAAGCATTGACGGAAGATAGGAAGAAAAAAAGAAAGAAAGAAAGAAAGAAAGCATTGACGGAAGATATGAAGACAGAAAGAAAGAAAAAAAAGAAAAAAAGCATTGACGGAAGATAGGAAGAAAGAAAGAAAGAAAGATAGAAAGAAAGAAAGAAAGAAAGAAAGAAAGCATTGACGAAAGATATAATGAAAGAAAGAATGAAAGAAAGAAAGATAGAAAGAAAGAAAGAAAGAAAGAAAGAAAGCATTGATGGAAGATAGGAAAGGAGAAAGAAAGAAAGAAAGAAAGAAAGAATGAAAGAAAGTAAGCAAGCATTGATGGAAGATAGGAAGAAAGACAGAAAAAAAAAAAGCATTGACGAAAGATAGGATGAAAGAAAGAAAGAAAGAAAGAAAGGAGGAAGGAAAGAAAGCATTGACGGAAGATAGGAAGGAAGAAAGAAAGAAAGAAAGAAAGAAAGTGGGAGAAAGAGAAAATGAATGAAAGAAAGAAAGAAATGTTGGGCATAAGGAAAAAGAAAGAAAGAAATAAAGAAAGCATTGACGGAAGATAGTAAGAAAGAAAGAAAGAAAAAAGAAGGAAAGCATTGACGGAAGATAGTAAGAAAGAAAGAAAGAAAGAAAGAAAGAAAGAAAGAAAGAAAGAAAGAAAGAAAGAAAGAAAGAAAGAAAGAAAGAAAGAAAAAAGAAAGCATTGATGGAAGATAGGAAGAAAAAGAAAGAAAGAAAGAAAGAAAGATAGAATGAAAAAAAGAAAGCTTTGACGGAATATAGGAAGAAAGAAAGAAAGAAAAAAAGAAAAAAGCATTGACGGAAGATAGGAAGAAAGAAAGAAAGAAAGAAACTAAGTTAGTAAATAAGCAAACATTGAGAGAAGATTGGAAGAAAGAAAGAAAGAAAGAAAGAAAGAAAGAAAGAAAGAAAGAAAGAAAGAAAGAAAAAAGAAAGCATTGACGGAAGATAGGAAGAAAGACAGAAAGAAAGAAAGAAAGAAAGAAAGAAAAAAGAAAGCATTGACGGAAGATAGGAAGAAAGAAAGAAAGAAAGAAAGAAAGAAAGCATTGACGGAAGATAGGAAGAAAGAAAGAAAGAAAGAAAGAAAGAAAGAAAGAAAGAAAGAAAGAAAGAAAGAAAGAAAGAAAGAAAGAAAGCATTGACGGAAGATAGGAAGAAAGAAAGAAAAAAGTAGGAAAGCATTGACGGAAGATAGAAAGAAAGATAGAAAAAAGAAAGAAAGAAAGAAAGAAAGCATTGACGGAAGATATGATGAAAGAAAGAAAGAAAGAAAGAAAGAAAGAAAGCATTGACGGAAGATAGGAAGAAAAAAGAAAGAAAGAAAGAAAGAAAGAAAGTGAGAGAAAGAGAGAATTAATGAAAGAAAGAAAGAAATGGTGGGCGGAAGGAAAAAGAAAGAAAGAAAGAAAGAAAGAAAGCATTGACGGAAGATAGGAAGAAAGAAAGAAAGAAAGAAAGAAAGCATTGACGGAAGATAGGATGAAAGAAAGAAAGAAAGAAAGAAAGAAAACATTGACGGAAGATAGGAAGAAAGAAACAAAGAAAGAAAAAAGCATTGACGGAAGAAAGGAAGAAAGAAAGAAAAAAAAAGCATTGATGAAAGATAGAATGAAAGAAAGAAAGAAATAAAAGAAAAACATTGACGGACGATAGGAATAAAGAAAGAAAGAAAGAAAGAAAGTGGGGAGAAAGAGAGCATGAATGAAAGATGAAAGAAATGTTGGGGAGATGGAAAAAGAAAGAAAGAAAGAAAGTAAAAAAAGAAAAAAGAAAGCATTTACGGAAGATAGGAAGAAAGAAAGAAAGAAAAGAAAGAAAGAAAAATGAAAGAAAGCGTTGACGGAAGATAGAAAGAAAGAAAGAAAGCATTGACGGAAGATAGGAAAGAAAGAAAGAAAGAAAGAAAGAAAGAAAGAAAGAAAGAAAGAAAGAAAGAAAGAAAGAAAGAAAGAAAGAAAGAAAGAAAGAAAGAAAGAAAAAAGAAAGCATTGATGGAAGATAGGAAGGAAAAGTAAGAAATAAAGAAAGAAAGTAAGAAAGAAAGAAAGAAAGAAAGATAGAATGAAAGAAAGAAAGCATTGACGGAATATAGGAAGAAAGAAAGAAAGAAAAAAAGAAAAAAGCATTGACGGAAGATAGGAAGAAAGAAAGAAAGAAAGAAAGAAAGAAACTAAGTTAGTAAGTAAGCAAACATTGACGGAAGATAGGAAGAAAGAAAGAAAGAAAGAAAGAAAGAAAGAACGAAAGAAAGAAAGAAAGAAAGAAAAAAGAAAGCATTGACGGAAGATAGGAAGAAAAAAAGAAAGAAAGAAAGAAAGAAAGCATTGACGGAAGATATGAAGACAGAAAGAAAGAAAAAAAAAGAAAAAAGCATTGACGGAAGATAGGAAGAAAGAAAGAAAGAAAGATAGAAAGAAAGAAAGAAAGAAAGAAAGAAAGCATTGACGAAAGATATAATGAAAGAAAGAATGAAAGAAAGAAAGATAGAAAGAAAGAAAGAAAGAAAGAAAGAAAGAAAGAAAGAAAGCATTGATGGAAGATAGGAAAGGAGAAAGAAAGAAAGAAAGAAAGAAAGAATGAAAGAAAGTAAGCAAGCATTGATGGAAGATAGGAAGAAAGACAGAAAAAAAAAAGCATTGACGAAAGATAGGATGAAAGAAAGAAAGAAAGAAAGAAAGGAGGAAGGAAAGAAAGCATTGACGGAAGATAGGAAGGAAGAAAGAAAGAAAGAAAGAAAGAAAGTGGGAGAAAGAGAAAATGAATGAAAGAAAGAAAGAAATGGTGGGCATAAGGAAAAAGAAAGAAAGAAATAAAGAAAGCATTGACGGAAGATAGTAAGAAAGAAAGAAAGAAAAAAGAAGGAAAGCATTGACGGAAGATAGTAAGAAAGAAAGAAAGAAAGAAAGAAAGAAAGAAAGAAAGAAAGAAAGAAAGAAAGAAAGAAAGAAAAAAAGGAAAATAAGCATTGACGAAAGATACGATGAAAGAAAGAAAGAAAGAAAGATAGAAAGAAAGTAAGCAAGCATTGATGGAAGATAGGAAGAAAGACAGAAAGAAAGAAAAAAAGAAAGCATTGACGAAAGATAGAATGAAAGAAAGAAAGAAAGAAAGAAAAGAGAAAGAAAGCATTGACAGAAGATAGAAAGAAAGAAAAAAAGAAAGAAAGAAAGAAGGGAAGAAATCAATGACGGAAGATAGGAAGAAAGAAAGAAAGAAAGGAAGAAGGAAAGAAAGAAAGAAAGAAAGAAAGACAGCATTGACAAGAGATAGGATGAAAGAAAGAAAGAAAGAAAGAAAGAAAGAAGAAAGAAAGAAAGAAAGAAAGAAAGAAAGCATTGACGGATGATAAGAAGAAAGAAAGAAAGAAAGAAAGAAAGTGGGAGAATGAGAAAATGAATGAAAGAAAGAAAGAAATGGTGGGCAGAAGGAAAAAGAAAGAAAGAAATAAAGAAAGCATTGACGGAAGATAGTAAGAAAGAAAGAAAGAAAAAAGAAGGAAAGCATTGACGGAAGATAGAAAGAAAGAAAGAAAAAAGAAAGAAAGAAAGAAATAAATAAAGCAATGACGGAAGATAGGAAGGAAGAAAGAAAGAAAGAAAGAAAGAAAGCATTGACGGAAGATAGGAAGAAAGAAAGAAAGAAAGAAAGAAAGAAAGAAAGCATTGACGGAAAATAGGATGAAAGAAAGAAAGAAAGAAAGAAAGAAAGAAAGAAAGCATTGACGGAAGATAGGAAGAAAGAAAGAAAGAAAACATTGACGGAAGATAGGAAGAAAGAAAGAAAGAAAAAAGCATTGATGGAAGAAAGGAAGAAAGAAAGAAAGAAAAAAGAAAGCATTGATGAAAGATAGGAAGAAAGAAAGAAAGAAAGAAAAAAAGAAAACATTGACGGACGATAGGAATAAAGAAAGAAAGAAAGAAAGAAAGTGGGAGAAAGAGAGAATGAATGAAAGAAGAAAGAAATGTTGGGGAGATGGAAAAAGAAAGAAAGAAATAAAGTAAAAAAGAAAAAAGAAAGCATTTACGGAAGATAGGAAGAAAGAAAGAAAGAAAGAAAGAAAAATGATAGAAAGCGTTGACGGAAGATAGAAAGAAAGAAAGAAAGCATTGACGGAAGATAGGAAAGAAGAAAGAAAGAAAGAAAGAAAGAAAGAAAGAAAGAAAGAAAGAAAGAAAGAAAGAAAGAAAGAAAGAAAAAAGAAAGCATTGATGGAAGATAGGAAGAAAAAGAAAGAAAGAAAGAAAGAAAGATAGAATGAAAAAAAGAAAGCATTGACGGAATATAGGAAGAAAGAAAGAAAGAAAAAAAGAAAAAAGCATTGACGAAGGCATTGACGAAAGATAGAATGAAAGAAAGAAAGAAAGAAAGAAAAGAGAAAGAAAGCATTGACAGAAGATAGAAAGAAAGAAAAAAAGAAAGAAAGAAAGAAGGGAAGAAATCAATGACGGAAGATAGGAAGAAAGAAAGAAAGAAAGGAAGAAGGAAAGAAAGAAAGAAAGAAAGAAAGACAGCATTGACAAGAGATAGGATGAAAGAAAGAAAGAAAGAAAGAAAGAAAGAAAGAAAGAAAGAAAGAAAGAAAGAAAGAAAGCATTGACGGATGATAAGAAGAAAGAAAGAAAGAAAGAAAGCATTGACGGAAGATAGTAAGAAAGAAAGAAAGAAAAAAGAAGGAAAGCATTGACGGAAGATAGTAAGAAAGAAAGAAAGAAAGAAAGAAAGAAAGAAAGAAAGAAAGAAAGAAAGAAAGAAAGAAAGAAAAAAAGGAAAATAAGCATTGACGAAAGATACGATGAAAGAAAGAAAGAAAGAAAGAAAGATAGAAAGAAAGTAAGCAAGCATTGATGGAAGATAGGAAGAAAGACAGAAAGAAAAAAAAAGAAAGCATTGACGAAAGATAGGATGAAAGAAAGAAAGAAAGAAAGAAGGAAGGAAAGAAAGCATTGACGGAAGATAGGAAGAAAGAAAGAAAGAAAGAAAAGAGAAAGAAAGCATTGACAGAAGATAGAAAGAAAGAAAAAAAGAAAGAATGAAAGAAGGGAAGAAATCAATGACAGAAGATAGTAAGAAAGAAAGAAAGAAAGGAAGAAGGAAAGAAAGAAAGAAAGAAAGCATTGACGAGAGATAGGATAAAAGACAGAAAGAAAAAAAGAAAGGTAGCATTGACGGAAGATAGGAAGAATGAAAAAAGAAAGAAAGAAAGAAAGAAAGAAAGAAAGAAAGAAAGAAAGTGGGAGAAAGAGAGAATTAATGAAAGAAAGAAAGAAATGGTGGGCAGAAGGAAAAAGAAAGAAAGAAAGAAAGAAAGAAAAAAGAAAATATTGATGGAAGATAGGAAGAAAGAAAGAAAGAAAGAAAGAAAGAAAGAAAGAAAGAAAGAAAGAAAGCATTGACGGAAGATAGGGAAAAAGAAAGAAAGAAAAAAAAAAGAAAGCATTGACGGAAGATAGAAAGAAAGAAAGAAAAAAGAAAGAAAGAAAGAAAGAAAGAATGAAAGAAAGTAAGCAAGCATTGATGGAAGATAGGAAGAAAGACAGAAAAAAAAGAAAAGAAAGCATTGACGAAAGATAGGATGAAAGAAAGAAAGAAAGAAAGAAAGGAGGAAGGAAAGAAAGCATTGACGGAAGATAGGAAGGAAGAAAGAAAGAAAGAAAGAAAGAAAGTGGGAGAAAGAGAAAATGAATGAAAGAAAGAAAGAAATGGTGGGCAGAAGGAAAAAGAAAGAAAGAAATAAAGAAAGCATTGACGGAAGATAGTAAGAAAGAAAGAAAGAAAAAAGAAGGAAAGCATTGACGGAAGATAGTAAGAAAGAAAGAAAGAAAGAAAGAAAGAAAGAAAAAAAGGAAAATAAGCATTGACGAAAGATACGATGAAAGAAAGAAAGAAAGAAAGATAGATAGAAAGAAAGTAAGCAAGCATTGATGGAAGATAGGAAGAAAGACAGAAAGAAAGAAAAAAAGAGAAAGCATTGACGAAAGATAGGATGAAAGAAAGAAAGAAAGAAAGAAAAGAGAAAGAAAGCATTGACAGAAGATAGAAAGAAAGAAAAAAAGAAAGAAAGAAAGAAGGGAAGAAATCAATGACGGAAGATAGGAAGAAAGAAAGAAAGAAAGGAAGAAGGAAAGAAAGAAAGAAAGAAAGAAAGACAGCATTGACAAGAGATAGGATGAAAGAAAGAAAGAAAGAAAGAAAGAAAGAAAGAAAGAAAGCATTGACGGATGATAAGAAGAAAGAAAGAAAGAAAGAAAGAAAGAAAGTGGGAGAAAGAGAAAATGAATGAAAGAAAGACAGAAATGGTGGGCAGAAGGAAAAAGAAAGAAAGAAATAAATAAAGCATTGACGGAAGATAGTGAGAAAGAAAGAAAGAAAAAAGAAGGAAAGCATTGACGGAAGATAGTAAGAAAGAAAGAAAGAAAGAAAGAAAGAAAGAAAGAAAGAAAAAAAGGAAAATAAGCATGACGAAAGATACGATAAAAGAAAGAAAGAAATAAAGAAAGATAGAAAGAAAGTAAGCAAGCATTGATGGAAGATAGGAAGAAAGACAGAAAGAAAGAAAAAAAAGAAAGCATTGACGAAAGATAGGATGAAAGAAAGAAAGAAAGAAAGAAGGAAGGAAAGAAAGCATTGACGGAAGATAGGAAGAAAGAAAGAAAGAAAGAAAGAAAAGAGAAAGAAAGCATTGACAGAAGATAGAAAGAAAGAAAAAAAGAAAGAAAGAAAGAAGGGAAGAAATCAATGACGGAAGATAGGAAGAAAGAAAGAAAGAAAGGAAGAAGGAAAGAAAGAAAGAAAGAAAGAAAGCATTGACGAGAGATAGGATAAAAGACAGACAGAAAGAAAGAAAGAAAGCATCGACGGAAGATAGGAAGAATGAAAAAAGAAAGAAAGAAAGAAAGAAAGAAAGAAAGTGGGAGAAAGAGAGAATTAATGAAAGAAAGAAAGAAATGGTGGGCAGAAGGAAAAAGAAAGAAAGAAAGAAAGAAAGAAAAAAGAAAACATTGATGGAAGATAGGAAGAAAGAAAGAAAGAAAGAAAGAAAGAAAGAAAGAAAGAAAGAAAGAAAGAAAGAGAAAGAAAGAAAGAAAGAAAGCATTGACGGAAGATAGGGAAATAGAAAGAAAAAAAAAAGCATTGACGGAGGATAGAAAGAAAGAAAGAAAAAAGAAAGAAAGAAAGAAAGCATTGACGGAAGATAGGATGAAAGAAAGAAAGAAAGAAAGAAAGAAAGAAAGCATTGACGGAAGATAGGAAGAAAGAAAGAAAGAAAGTGGGAGAAAGAGAGAATGAATGAAAGAAACAAAGAAATGTTGGGCAGAAGGAAAAAGAAAGAAAGAAAGAAAGTAAGAAAGAAAAAAAAAGCATTGACCGAAGATAGGAAGAAAGAAAGAAAAAAGAAAGAAAGCGTTTACGGAAGATAGGAAAGAAGAAAGAAAAAAAGAAAGAAAGCAGAAAGCATTGAAGAAAGATAGGAAGAAAAAGAAAGAAAGAAAGATAGAAAGAAAGTAAGAAAGGAAGAAAGAAAGAAAGAAAGAAAAAAGCATTGAGGGAAGATAGGAATAAAGAAAGAAAGAAAGATAGAAAGAAAGTAAGAAAGAAAGAAGGAAAGAAAGAAAGAAAGAAAGAAAGAAAAAAGCATTGAGGGAAGATAGGAAGAAAGAAAGAAAGAAAGAAAGAAAGAAAGAAGGAAAGAAAGAAAGAAAGAAAGCATTGACGGAAGATAGGAAGACAGAAAGACAGAAAAAAAGAAAAAAGCATTGACGGAAGATAAGAAGAAAGAAACAAAGAAAGAAAGAAAGAAAGCATTGACGAAAGATACGATGAAAGAAAGAAAGAAAGAAAGAAAAAAAGAAAGCATTGACGGAAGATAGAAAGAAAGAAAGAAAGAAAGAAAGAAAGAAAGAAAGAAAGAAAGAAAGAAAGAAAGAAAGAAAGAAAGAAAGCATTGACGGATGATAAGAAGAAAGAAAGAAAGAAAGAAAGAAAGTGGGAGAATGAGAAAATGAATGAAAGAAAGAAAGAAATGGTGGGCAGAAGGAAAAAGAAAGAAAGAAATAAAGAAAGCATTGACGGAAGATAGTAAGAAAGAAAGAAAGAAAAAAGAAGGAAAGCATTGACGGAAGATAGAAAGAAAGAAAGAAAAAAGAAAGAAAGAAAGAAAGAAATAAAGCAATGACGGAAGATAGGAAGGAAGAAAGAAAGAAAGAAAGAAAGAAAGAAAGAAAGCATTGACGGAAGATAGGAAGAAAGAAAGAAAGAAAGAAAGAAAGAAAGAAAGAAAGAAAGAAAGCATTGACGGAAGATAGGATGAAAGAAAGAAAGAAAGAAAGAAAGAAAGCATTGACGGAAGATAGGAAGAAAGAAAGAAAGAAAGAAAACATTGACGGAAGATAGGAAGAAAGAAAGAAAGAAAAAAGCATTGATGGAAGAAAGGAAGAAAGAAAGAAAGAAAAAAAGAAAGCATTGATGAAAGATAGGATGAAAGAAAGAAAGAAAGAAAAAAAGAAAACATTGACGGACGATAGGAATAAAGAAAGAAAGAAAGAAAGAAAGTGGGAGAAAGAGAGAATGAATGAAAGAAGAAAGAAATGTTGGGGAGATGGAAAAAGAAAGAAAGAAAGAAAGTAAAAAAGAAAAAAGAAAGCATTTACGGAAGATAGGAAGAAAGAAAGAAAGAAAGAAAGAAAAATGATAGAAAGCGTTGACGGAAGATAGAAAGAAAGAAAGAAAGCATTGACGGAAGATAGGAAAGAAGAAAGAAAGAAAGAAAGAAAGAAAGAAAGAAAGAAAGAAAGAAAGAAAGAAAGAAAGAAAGAAAGAAAGAAAAAAGAAAGCATTGATGGAAGATAGGAAGAAAAAGAAAGAAAGAAAAAAAGAAAGATAGAATGAAAAAAAGAAAGCATTGACGGAATATAGGAAGAAAGAAAGAAAGAAAAAAAGAAAAAAGCATTGACGGAAGATAGGAAGAGAGAAAGAAAGAAAGAAAGAAACTAAGTTAGTAAATAAGCAAACATTGAGAGAAGATTGGAAGAAAGAAAGAAAGAAAGAAAGAAAGAAAGAAAGAAAGAAAGAAAGAAAGAAAAAAGAAAGCATTGACGGAAGATAGGAAGAAAGAAAGAAAGAAAGAAAGAAAGAAAGAAAGAAAGAAAGAAAAAAGAAAGCATTGACGGAAGATAGGAAGAAAGAAAGAAAGAAAGAAAGAAAGCATTGACGGAAGATAGGGAGAAAGAAAGAAAGAAAGAAAGAAAGAAAGAAAGAAAGAAAGAAAGAAAGAAAGAAAGAAAGAAAGAAAGAAAGAAAGAAAGAAAGAAAGAAAGAAAGAAAGAAAGTGGGAGAAAGAGAAAATAATGAAAGAAAGAAAGAAATGGTGGGCAGAAGGAAAAAGAAAGAAAGAAAGAAAGAAAGAAAGAAAGAAAGAAAGCATTGACGGAAGATAGGAAGAAAGAAAGAAAAAAGAAGGAAAGCATTGACGGAAGATAGAAAGAAAGATAGAAAAAAGAAAGAAAGAAAGAAAGAAAGAAAGAAAGAAAGCATTGACGGAAGATAGGAAGAAAAAAGAAAGAAAGAAAGAAAGAAAGAAAGTGAGAGAAAGAGAGAATTAATGAAAGAAAGAAAGAAATGGTGGGCGGAAGGAAAAAGAAAGAAAGAAAGAAAGAAAGAAAGCATTGACGGAAGATAGGAAGAAAGAAAGAAAGAAAGAAAGAAAGAAAGAAAGCATTGACGGAAGATAGGATGAAAGAAAGAAAGAAAGAAAGAAAGAAAACATTGACGGAAGATAGGAAGAAAGAAACAAAGAAAGAAAAAAGCATTGACGGAAGAAAGGAAGAAAGAAAGAAAAAAAAAAGCATTGATGAAAGATAGGATGAAAGAAAGAAAGAAAAAAAGAAAACATTGACGGACGATAGGAATAAAGAAAGAAAGAAAGAAAGAAAGTGGGAGAAAGAGAGCATGAATGAAAGAAGAAAGAAATGTTGGGGAAATGGAAAAAGAAAGAAAGAAAGAAAGTAAAAAAGAAAAAAGAAAGCATTTACGGAAGATAGGAAGAAAGAAAGAAAGAAAGAAAGAAAAATGAAAGAAAGCGTTGACGGAAGATAGAAAGAAAGAAAGAAAGCATTGACGGAAGATAGGAAAGAAAGAAAGAAAGAAAGAAAGAAAGAAAGAAAGAAAGAAAGAAAAAAGAAAGCATTGATGGAAGATAGGAAGAAAAAGTAAGAAAGAAAGAAAGAAAGTAAGAAAGAAAGAAAGAAAGAAAGATAGAATGAAAGAAAGAAAGCATTGACGGAATATAGGAAGAAAGAAAGAAAGAAAAAAAAGAAAAAAGCATTGACGGAAGATAGGAAGAAAGAAAGAAAGAAAGAAAGAAAGAAACTAAGTTAGTAAGTAAGCAAACATTGACGGAAGATAGGAAGAAAGAAAGAAAGAAAGAAAGAAAGAAAGAACGAAAGAAAGAAAGAAAGAAAAAAGAAAGCATTGACGGAAGATAGGAAGAAAAAAAGAAAGAAAGAAAGAAAGAAAGCATTGACGGAAGATATGAAGACAGAAAGAAAGAAAAAAAAGAAAAAAGCATTGACGGAAGATAGGAAGAAAGAAAGAAAGAAAGATAGAAAGAAAGAAAGAAAGAAAGAAAGAAAGCATTGACGAAAGATATAATGAAAGAAAGAATGAAAGAAAGAAAGATAGAAAGAAAGAAAGAAAGAAAGAAAGAAAGCATTGATGGAAGATAGGAAAGGAGAAAGAAAGAAAGAAAGAAAGAAAGAATGAAAGAAAGTAAGCAAGCATTGATGGAAGATAGGAAGAAAGACAGAAAAAAAAAGAAAGCATTGACGAAAGATAGGATGAAAGAAAGAAAGAAAGAAAGAAAGGAGGAAGGAAAGAAAGCATTGACGGAAGATAGGAAGGAAGAAAGAAAGAAAGAAAGAAAGAAAGTGGGAGAAAGAGAAAATGAATGAAAGAAAGAAAGAAATGGTGGGCATAAGGAAAAAGAAAGAAAGAAATAAAGAAAGCATTGACGGAAGATCGTAAGAAAGAAAGAAAGAAAAAAGAAGGAAAGCATTGACGGAAGATAGTAAGAAAGAAA
>JBAJHW010000018.1:9928888-9956388 GCA_037013535.1 Intellagama lesueurii | reverse complement strand
GGAAAGAAAGCATTGACGGAAGATAGGAAGGAAGAAAGAAAGAAAGAAAGAAAGAAAGTGGGAGAAAGAGAAAATGAATGAAAGAAAGAAAGAAATGGTGGGCATAAGGAAAAAGAAAGAAAGAAATAAAGAAAGCATTGACGGAAGATAGTAAGAAAGAAAGAAAGAAAAAAGAAGGAAAGCATTGACGGAAGATAGTAAGAAAGAAAGAAAGAAAGAAAGAAAGAAAGAAAGAAAGAAAGAAAGAAAGAAAGAAAGAAAGAAAGAAAGAAAGAAAGAAAAAAAGGAAAATAAGCATTGACGAAAGATACGATGAAAGAAAGAAAGAAAGAAAGAAAGATAGAAAGAAAGTAAGCAAGCATTGATGGAAGATAGGAAGAAAGACAGAAAGAAAGAAAAAAAAGAAAGCATTGACGAAAGATAGAATGAAAGAAAGAAAGAAAGAAAGAAAAGAGAAAGAAAGCATTGACAGAAGATAGAAAGAAAGAAAAAAAGAAAGAAAGAAAGAAGGGAAGAAATCAATGATGGAAGATAGGAAGAAAGAAAGAAAGAAAGGAAGAAGGAAAGAAAGAAAGAAAGAAAGAAAGACAGCATTGACAAGAGATAGGATGAAAGAAAGAAAGAAAGAAAGAAAGAAAGAAAGAAAGAAAGCATTGACGGATGATAAGAAGAAAGAAAGAAAGAAAGAAAGAAAGTGGGAGAATGAGAAAATGAATGAAAGAAAGAAAGAAATGGTGGGCAGAAGGAAAAAGAAAGAAAGAAATAAAGAAAGCATTGACGGAAGATAGTAAGAAAGAAAGAAAGAAAAAAGAAGGAAAGCATTGACGGAAGATAGAAAGAAAGAAAGAAAAAAGAAAGAAAGAAAGAAATAAATAAAGCAATGACGGAAGATAGGAAGGAAGAAAGAAAGAAAGAAAGAAAGAAAGAAAGCATTGACGGAAGATAGGAAGAAAGAAAGAAAGAAAGAAAGAAAGAAAGAAAGAAAGAAAGAAAGAAAGAAAGAAAGAAAGAAAGCATTGACGGAAAATAGGATGAAAGAAAGAAAGAAAGAAAGAAAGCATTGACGGAAGATAGGAAGAAAGAAAGAAAGAAAGAAAACATTGACGGAAGATAGGAAGAAAGAAAGAAAGAAAAAAGCATTGATGGAAGAAAGGAAGAAAGAAAGAAAGAAAAAAAGAAAGCATTGATGAAAGATAGGATGAAAGAAAGAAAGAAAGAAAAAAAGAAAACATTGACGGACGATAGGAATAAAGAAAGAAAGAAAGAAAGAAAGTGGGAGAAAGAGAGAATGAATGAAAGAAGAAAGAAATGTTGGGGAGATGGAAAAAGAAAGAAAGAAATAAAGTGAAAAAGAAAAAAGAAAGCATTTACGGAAGATAGGAAGAAAGAAAGAAAGAAAGAAAGAAAAATGATAGAAAGCGTTGACGGAAGATAGAAAGAAAGAAAGAAAGCATTGACGGAAGATAGGAAAGAAGAAAGAAAGAAAGAAAGAAAGAAAGAAAGAAAGAAAGAAAGAAAGAAAGAAAGAAAGAAAGAAAAAAGAAAGCATTGATGGAAGATAGGAAGAAAAAGAAAGAAAGAAAGAAAGAAAGATAGAATGAAAAAAAGAAAGCATTGACGGAATATAGGAAGAAAGAAAGAAAGAAAAAAAGAAAAAAGCATTGACGGAAGATAGGAAGAAAGAAAGAAAGAAAGAAAGAAAGAAACTAAGTTAGTAAATAAGCAAACATTGAGAGAAGATTGGAAGAAAGAAAGAAAGAAAGAAAGAAAGAAAGAAAGAAAGAAAGAAAGAAAGAAAGAAAGAAAGAAAGAAAAAAGAAAGCATTGACGGAAGATAGGAAGAAAGAAAGAAAGAAAGAAAGAAAGAAAGAAAGAAAGAAAGAAAAAAGAAAGCATTGACGGAAGATAGGAAGAAAGAAAGAAAGAAAGAAAGAAAGAAAGCATTGACGGAAGATAGGAAGAAAGAAAGAAAGAAAGAAAGAAAGAAAGAAAGAAAGAAAGAAAGAAAGAAAGAAAGAAAGAAAGAAAGAAAGAAAGTGGGAGAAAGAGAAAATAATGAAAGAAAGAAAGAAATGGTGGGCAGAAGGAAAAAGAAAGAAAGAAAGAAAGAAAGAAAGCATTGACGGAAGATAGGAAGAAAGAAAGAAAAAAGAAGGAAAGCATTGACGGAAGATAGAAAGAAAGATAGAAAAAAGAAAGAAAGAAAGAAAGAAAGCATTGACGGAAGATATGATGAAAGAAAGAAAGAAAGAAAGAAAGCATTGACGGAAGATAGGAAGAAAAAAGAAAGAAAGAAAGAAAGAAAGAAAGTGAGAGAAAGAGAGAATTAATGAAAGAAAGAAAGAAATGGTGGGCGGAAGGAAAAAGAAAGAAAGAAAGAAAGAAAGAAAGCATTGACGGAAGATAGGAAGAAAGAAAGAAAGAAAGAAAGAAAGAAAGCATTGACGGAAGATAGGATGAAAGAAAGAAAGAAAGAAAGAAAGAAAACATTGACGGAAGATAGGAAGAAAGAAACAAAGAAAGAAAAAAGCATTGACGGAAGAAAGGAAGAAAGAAAGAAAAAAAAAGCATTGATGAAAGATAGGATGAAAGAAAGAAAGAAAAAAAGAAAACATTGACGGACGATAGGAATAAAGAAAGAAAGAAAGAAAGAAAGTGGGAGAAAGAGAGAATGAATGAAAGAAGAAAGAAATGTTGGGGAGATGGAAAAAGAAAGAAAGAAAGAAAGTAAAAAAGAAAAAAGAAAGCATTTACGGAAGATAGGAAGAAAGAAAGAAAGAAAGAAAGAAAAATGAAAGAAAGCGTTGACGGAAGATAGAAAGAAAGAAAGAAAGCATTGACGGAAGATAGGAAAGAAAGAAAGAAAGAAAGAAAGAAAGAAAGAAAGAAAGAAAGAAAGAAAGAAAGAAAGAAAGAAAGAAAGAAAGAAAGAAAAAAGAAAGCATTGATGGAATATAGGAAGAAAAAGAAAGAAAGAAAGAAAGAAAGTAAGAAAGAAAGAAAGAAAGAAAGATAGAATGAAAGAAAGAAAGCATTGATGGAATATAGGAAGAAAGAAAGAAAGAAAAAAAGAAAAAAGCATTGACGGAAGATAGGAAGAAAGAAAGAAAGAAAGAAAGAAAGAAAGAAACTAAGTTAGTAAGTAAGCAAACATTGACGGAAGATAGGAAGAAAGAAAGAAAGAAAGAAAGAAAGAAAGAAAGAAAGAAAGAACGAAAGAAAGAAAGAAAGAAAGAAAAAAGAAAGCATTGACGGAAGATAGGAAGAAAAAAAGAAAGAAAGAAAGAAAGAAAGCATTGACGGAAGATATGAAGACAGAAAGAAAGAAAAAAAAGAAAAAAGCATTGACGGAAGATAGGAAGAAAGAAAGAAAGAAAGATAGAAAGAAAGAAAGAAAGAAAGAAAGAAAGCATTGACGAAAGATATAATGAAAGAATGAAAGAAAGAAAGATAGAAAGAAAGAAAGAAAGAAAGAAAGAAAGCATTGATGGAAGATAGGAAAGGAGAAAGAAAGAAAGAAAGAAAGAATGAAAGAAAGTAAGCAAGCATTGATGGAAGATAGGAAGAAAGACAGAAAAAAAAAGAAAGCATTGACGAAAGATAGGATGAAAGAAAGAAAGAAAGAAAGAAAGGAGGAAGGAAAGAAAGCATTGACGGAAGATAGGAAGGAAGAAAGAAAGAAAGAAAGAAAGAAAGTGGGAGAAAGAGAAAATGAATGAAAGAAAGAAAGAAATGGTGGGCATAAGGAAAAAGAAAGAAAGAAATAAAGAAAGCATTGACGGAAGATAGTAAGAAAGAAAGAAAGAAAAAAGAAGGAAAGCATTGACGGAAGATAGTAAGAAAGAAAGAAAGAAAGAAAGAAAGAAAGAAAGAAAGAAAGAAAGAAAGAAAGAAAGAAAGAAAGAAAAAAAGGAAAATAAGCATTGACGAAAGATACGATGAAAGAAAGAAAGAAAGAAAGATTGAAAGAAAGTAAGCAAGCATTGATGGAAGATAGGAAGAAAGACAGAAAGAAAGAAAAAAAAGAAAGCATTGACGAAAGATAGAATGAAAGAAAGAAAGAAAGAAAGAAAAGAGAAAGAAAGCATTGACAGAAGATAGAAAGAAAGAAAAAAAGAAAGAAAGAAAGAAGGGAAGAAATCAATGACGGAAGATAGGAAGAAAGAAAGAAAGAAAGGAAGAAGGAAAGAAAGAAAGAAAGAAAGACAGCATTGACAAGAGATAGGATGAAAGAAAGGAAGAAAGAAAGAAAGAAAGAAAGAAAGAAAGAAAGAAAGAAAGAAAGAAAGCATTGACGGATGATAAGAAGAAAGAAAGAAAGAAAGAAAGAAAGAAAGAAAGTGGGAGAAAGAGAAAATGAATGAAAGAAAGACAGAAATGGTGGGCAGAAGGAAAAAGAAAGAAAGAAAGAAATAAAGGATTGACGGAAGATAGTAAGAAAGAAAGAAAGAAAAAAGAAGGAAAGCATTGACGGAAGATAGTAAGAAAGAAAGAAAGAAAGAAAGAAAGAAAGAAAGAAAGAAAGAAAGAAAGAAAGAAAAAAAGGAAAATAAGCATTGACGAAAGATACGATGAAAGAAAGAAAGAAAGAAAGATAGAAAGAAAGTAAGCAAGCATTGAGGGAAGATAGGAATAAAGAAAGAAAGAAAGATAGAAAGAAAGTAAGAAAGAAAGAAAGAAAGAAAGAAAGAAAGAAAGAAAGAAAGAAAGAAAGAAAGCATTGACGGAAGATAGGGAAAAAGAAAGAAAGAAAAAAAAAGAAAGCATTGACGGAAGATAGAAAGAAAGAAAGAAAAAAGAAAGAAAGAAAGAAAGAAAGAATGAAAGAAAGTAAGCAAGCATTGATGGAAGATAGGAAGAAAGACAGAAAGAAAAAAAAAGAAAGCATTGACGAAAGATAGGATGAAAGAAAGAAAGAAAGAAAGAAAGGAGGAAGGAAAGAAAGCATTGACGGAAGATAGGAAGGAAGAAAGAAAGAAAGAAAGAAAGAAAGTGGGAGAAAGAGAAAATGAATGAAAGAAAGAAAGAAATGGTGGGCAGAAGGAAAAAGAAAGAAAGAAATAAAGAAAGCATTGACGGAAGATAGTAAGAAAGAAAGAAAGAAAAAAGAAGGAAAGCATTGACGGAAGATAGTAAGAAAGAAAGAAAGAAAGAAAAAAAGGAAAATAAGCATTGACGAAAGATACGATGAAAGAAAGAAAGAAAGAAAGATAGAAAGAAAGTAAGCAAGCATTGATGGAAGATAGGAAGAAAGAAAGAAAGAAAGAAAAAAAAAGAAAGCATTGACGAAAGATAGGATGAAAGAAAGAAAGAAAGAAAGAAAAGAGAAAGAAAGCATTGACAGAAGATAGAAAGAAAGAAAAAAAGAAAGAAAGAAAGAAGGGAAGAAATCAATGACGGAAGATAGGAAGAAAGAAAGAAAGAAAGGAAGAAGGAAAGAAAGAAAGAAAGAAAGAAAGACAGCATTGACAAGAGATAGGATGAAAGAAAGAAAGAAAGAAAGAAAGAAAGAAAGCATTGACGGATGATAAGAAGAAAGAAAGAAAGAAAGAAAGAAAGTGGGAGAAAGAGAAAATGAATGAAAGAAAGACAGAAATGGTGGGCAGAAGGAAAAAGAAAGAAATAAATAAATAAAGCATTGACGGAAGATAGTGAGAAAGAAAGAAAGAAAAAAGAAGGAAAGCATTGACGGAAGATAGTAAGTAAGAAAGAAAGAAAGAAAGAAAGAAAGAAAGAAAGAAAGAAAGAAAGAAAGAAAGAAAGAAAAAAAGGAAAATAAGCATTGACGAAAGATACGATGAAAGAAAGAAAGAAATAAAGAAAGATAGAAAGAAAGTAACCAAGCATTGATGGAAGATAGGAAGAAAGACAGAAAGAAAGAAAAAAAAGAAAGCATTGACGAAAGATAGGATGAAAGAAAGAAAGAAAGAAAGAATGAAGGAAAGAAAGCATTGACGGAAGATAGGAAGAAAGAAAGAAAGAAAGAAAGAAAAGAGAAAGAAAGCATTGACAGAAGATAGAAAGAAAGAAAAAAAGAAAGAAAGAAAGAAGGGAAGAAATCAATGACGGAAGATAGGAAGAAAGAAAGAAAGAAAGGAAGAAGGAAAGAAAGAAAGAAAGAAAGAAAGCATTGACGAGAGATAGGATAAAAGACAGAAAGAAAGAAAGAAAGAAAGCATTGACGGAAGATAGGAAGAATGAAAAAAGAAAGAAAGAAAGAAAGAAAGAAAGAAAGTGGGAGAAAGAGAGAATTAATGAAAGAAAGAAAGAAATGGTGGGCAGAAGGAAAAAGAAAGAAAGAAAGAAAGAAAGAAAAAAGAAAACATTGATGGAAGATAGGAAGAAAGAAAGAAAGAAAGAAAGAAAGAAAGAAAGAAAGAAAGAAAGAAAGCAAGCAAGCATTGACGGAAGATAGGGAAAAAGAAAGAAAGAAAAAAAAAGAAAGCATTGACGGAAGATAGAAAGAAAGAAAGAAAAAAGAAAGAAAGAAAGAAAGCATCGACGGAAGATAGGATGAAAGAAAGAAAGAAAGAAAGAAAGCATTGACGGAAGATAGGAAGAAAGAAAGAAAGAAAGTGGGAGAAAGAGAGAATGAATGAAAGAAACAAAGAAATGTTGGGCAGAAGGAAAAAGAAAGAAAGAAAGAAAGAAAGAAAGAAAGAAAGAAAGAAAGAAAGAAAGAAAGAAAGAAAGAAAGAAAGAAAGCATTGACGGAAGATAGGGAAAAAGAAAGAAAGAAAAAAAAAGAAAGCATTGACGGAAGATAGAAAGAAAGAAAGAAAAAAGAAAGAAAGAAAGAAAGCATTGACGGAAGATAGGAAGAAAGAAAGAAAGAAAGAAAGAAAGAAAGAAAGAAAGAAAGAAAGAAAGCATTACGGAAGATAGGGAAAAAGAAAGAAAGAAAAAAAAAAGAAAGCATTGACAGAAGATAGGATGAAAGAAAGAAAGAAAGAAAGAAAGAAAGCATTGACGGAAGATAGGAAGAAAGAAAGAAAGAAAGTGGGAGAAAGAGAGAATGAATGAAAGAAACAAAGAAATGTTGGGCAGAAGGAAAAAGAAAGAAAGAAAGAAAGTAAGAAAGAAAAAAAAAGCATTGACCGAAGATAGGAAGAAAGAAAGAAAAAAGAAAGAAAGCGTTGACGGAAGATACGATGAAAGAAAGAAAGAAAGAAAGAAAGAAAGAAAGAAGGAAAGAAAGAAAGAAAGAGAGAAAGAAAGAAAGAAAGCATTGACGGAAGATAGAAAGAAAGAAAGAAAGAAAGATAGAAAGAAAGAAAGAAAGAAAGAAAGAGAGAAAGAAAGAAAGAAAGCATTGACGGAAGATAGAAAGAAAGAAAGAAAGATAGAAAGAAAGAAAGAAAGAAAGAAAAAAGCATGGAGGGAAGATAGGAAGAAAGAAAGAAAGAAAGATAGAAAGAAAGTAAGAAAGAAAGAAGGAAAGAAAGAAAGAAAGAAAGAAAGAAAAAAGCATTGAGGGAAGATAGGAAGAAAGAAAGAAAGAAAGAAAGAAAGAAAGAAGGAAAGAAAGAAAGAAAGAAAGCATTGACGGAAGATAGGAAGACAGAAAGACAGAAAAAAAGAAAAAAGCATTGACGGAAGATAGGAAGAAAGAAAGAAAGAAAGAAAGAAAGAAAGCATTGACGAAAGATACGATGAAAGAAAGAAAGAAAAAAGAAAGAAAGAAAGAAAGAGAGAAAGAAAGAAAGAAATCATTGACGGAAGATAGAAAGAAAGAAAGAAAGATAGAAAGAAAGAAAGAAAGAAAGACAGCATTGACAAGAGATAGGATGAAAGAAAGAAAGAAAGAAAGAAAGAAAGAAAGAAAGAAAGAAAGAAAGAAAGCATTGACGGATGATAAGAAGAAAGAAAGAAAGAAAGAAAGAAAGAAAGTGGGAGAAAGAGAAAATGAATGAAAGATAGAAAGAAATGTTGGGCAGAAGGAAAAAGAAAGAAAGAAATAAAGAAAGCATTGACGGAAGATAGTAAGAAAGAAAGAAAGAAAAAAGAAGGAAAGCATTGACGGAAGATAGAAAGAAAGAAAGAAAAAAAGAAAGAAAGAAAGAAAGAAATAAAGCAATGACGGAAGATAGGAAGGAAGAAAGAAAGAAAGAAAGAAAGAAGAAAGAAAGAAAGAAAGAAAGAAGAAAGCATTGACGGAAGATAGGAAGAAAGAAAGAAAGAAAGAAAGAAAGTGGGAGAAAGAGAAAATAATGAAAGAAAGAAAGAAATGGTGGGCAGAAGGAAAATGAAAGAAAGAAAGAAAGAAAGAAAGAAAGAAAGCATTGACGGAAGATAGGAAGAAAGAAAGAAAGAAAAAAGAAGGAAAGCATTGACGGAAGATAGAAAGAAAGATAGAAAAAAGAAAGAAAGAAAGAAAGAAAGCATTGACGGAAGATAGGAAGAAAAAAGAAAGAAAGAAAGAAAGAAAGAAAGAAAGAAAGAAAGAAAGAAAGAAACAAAGTGGGAGAAAGAGAGAATTAATGAAAGAAAGAAAGAAATGGTGGGCAGAAGGAAAAAGAAAGAAAGATAGAAAGAAAGAAAGAAGAAAGCATTGACGGAAGATAGGAAGAAAGAAAGAAAGAAAGAAAGAAAGAAAGCATTGACGGAAGATAGGATGAAAGAAAGAAAGAAAGAAAGAAAGAAAGAAAGCATTGACGGAAGATAGGAAGAAAGAAAGAAAGAAAGAAAACATTGACGGAAGATAGGAAGAAAGAAAGAAAGAAAGAAAAAAGCATTGATGGAAGAAAGGTAGAAAGAAAGAAAGAAAAAAGAAAGCATTGATGAAAGATAGGATGAAAGAAAGAAAGAAAGAAAAAAAGAAAACATTGACGGACGATAGGAATAAAGAAAGAAAGAAAGAAGAAAGTGGGAGAAAGAGAGAATGAATGAAAGAAGAAAGAAATGTTGGGGAGATGGAAAAAGAAAGAAAGAAATAAAGTAAAAAAGAAAAAAGAAAGCATTTACGGAAGATAGGAAGAAAGAAAGAAAGAAAGTGGGAGAAAGAGAGAATGAATGAAAGAAACAAAGAAATGTTGGGCAGAAGGAAAAAGAAAGAAAGAAAGAAAGTAAGAAAGAAAAAAAACAGCATTGACCGAAGATAGGAAGAAAGAAAGAAAAAAGAAAGAAAGCGTTGACGGAAGATACGATGAAAGAAAGAAAGAAAGAAAGAAAGAAGGAAAGAAAGAAAGAAAGAGAGAAAGAAAGAAAGAAAGAAAGCATTGACGGAAGATAGAAAGAAAGAAAGAAAGAAAGATAGAAAGAAAGAAAGAAAGAAAGAGAGAGAGAAAGAAAGAAAGAAAGCATTGACGGAAGATAGAAAGAAAGAAAGAAAGATAGAAAGAAAGAAAGAAAGAAAGAAAAAAGCATGGAGGGAAGATAGGAAGAAAGAAAGAAAGAAAGATAGAAAGAAAGTAAGAAAGAAAGAAGGAAAGAAAGAAAGAAAGAAAGAAAGAAAAAAGCATTGAGGGAAGATAGGAAGAAAGAAAGAAAGAAAGAAAGAAAGAAAGAAGGAAAGAAAGAAAGAAAGAAAGCATTGACGGAAGATAGGAAGACAGAAAGACAGAAAAAAAAGAAAAAAGCATTGACGGAAGATAGGAAGAAAGAAAGAAAGAAAGAAAGAAAGAAAGAAAGCATTGACGAAAGATACGATGAAAGAAAGAAAGAAAGAAAGAAAGAAAGAAAGAAAGAAAGAAAGAGAGAAAGAAAGAAAGAAATCATTGACGGAAGATAGAAAGAAAGAAAGAAAGATAGAAAGAAAGAAAGAAAGAAAGACAGCATTGACAAGAGATAGGATGAAAGAAAGAAAGAAGAAAGAAAGAAAGAAAGAAAGAAAGAAAGAAAGTAAGAAAGAAAGAAAGAAAGAAAGAAGAAGAAAGCATTGACGGATGATAAGAAGAAAGAAAGAAAGAAAGAAAGAAAGTGGGAGAAAGAGAAAATGAATGAAAGAAAGAAAGAAATGTTGGGCAGAAGGAAAAAGAAAGAAAGAAAAATGAAAGCATTGACGGAAGATAGTAAGAAAGAAAGAAAGAAAAAAGAAGGAAAGCATTGACGGAAGATAGAAAGAAAGAAAGAAAAAAGAAAGAAAGAAAGAAAGAAATAAAGCAATGACGGAAGATAGGAAGGAAGAAAGAAAGAAAGAAAGAAAGAAAGAAAGAAAGAAAGAAAGAAAGAAAGAAAGAAAGCATTGACGGAAGATAGGAAGAAAGAAAGAAAGAAAGAAAGAAAGTGGGAGAAAGAGAAAATAATGAAAGAAAGAAAGAAATGGTGGGAAGAAGGAAAAAGAAAGAAAGAAAGAAAGAAAGAAAGCATTGACGGAAGATAGGAAGAAAGAAAGAAAGAAAAAAGAAGGAAAGCATTGACGGAAGATAGAAAGAAAGATAGAAAAAAGAAAGAAAGAAAGAAAGAAAGCATTGACGGAAGATATGATGAAAGAAAGAAAGAAAGAAAGAAAGAAAGCATTGACGGAAGATAGGAAGAAAAAAGAAAGAAAGAAAGAAAGAAAGAAAGAAAGAAAGAAAGAAAGAAAGAAAGAAACAAGTGGGAGAAAGAGAGAATTAATGAAAGAAAGAAAGAATGGTGGGCAGAAGGAAAAAGAAAGAAAGATAGAAAGAAAGAAAGAAAGAAGCATTGACGGAAGATAGGAAGAAAGAAAGAAAGAAAGAAAGAAAGAAAGAAAGCATTGACGGAAGATATAATGAAAGAAAGAAAGAAAGAAAGAAAGAAAGAAAGAAAGAAAGCATTGACGGAAGATAGGAGGAAAGAAAGAAAGAAAGAAAACATTGACGGAAGATAGGAAGAAAGAAAGAAAGAAAGAAAAAAGCATTGACGGAAGAAAGGTAGAAAGAAAGAAAGAAAAAAAGAAAGCATTGATGAAAGATAGGATGAAAGAAAGAAAGAAAGAAAAAAAGAAAACATTGACGGACGATAGGAATAAAGAAAGAAAGAAAGAAAGGAAGTGGGAGAAAGAGAGAATGAATGAAAGAAGAAAGAAATGTTGGGGAGATGGAAAAAGAAAGAAAGAAATAAAGTAAAAAAGAAAAAAGAAAGCATTTACGGAAGATAGGAAGAAAGAAAGAAAGAAAGAAAGAAAAATGATAGAAAGCGTTGACGGAAGATAGAAAGAAAGAAAGAAAGCATTGACGGAAGATAGGAAAGAAGAAAGAAAGAAAGAAAGAAAGAAAGAAAGAAAGAAAGAAAGAAAGAAAGAAAGAAAGAAAAAAGAAAGCATTGATGGAAGATAGGAAGAAAAAGAAAGAAAGAAAGAAAGAAAGATAGAATGAAAAAAAGAAAGCATTGACGGAATATAGGAAGAAAGAAAGAAAGAAAAAAAGAAAAAAGCATTGACGGAAGATAGGAAGAAAGAAAGAAAGAAAGAAAGAAAGAAAGAAAGAAACTAAGTTAGTAAGTAAGCAAACATTGAGGGAAGATAGGAAGAAAGAAAGAAAGAAAGAAAGAAAGAAAGAAAGAAAGAAAGAAAGAAAGAAAGAAAGCATTGACGGAAGATAGGAAGAAAGAAAGAAAGAAAGAAAGAAAGAAAGAAAGAAAGTGGGAGAAAGAGAAAAATAATGAAAGAAAGAAAGAAATGGTGGGCAGAAGGAAAAAGAAAGAAGAAAGAAAGAAAGAAAGCATTGACGGAAGATAGGAAGAAAGAAAGAAAGAAAAAAGATGGAAAGCATTGACGGAAGATAGAAAGAAAGATAGAAAAAAGAAACAAACAAAGAAAGAAAGCATTGACGGAAGATATGATGAAAGAAAGAAAGAAAGAAAGAAAGAAAGAAAGAAAGCATTGACGGAAGATAGGAAGACAGAAAGAAAGAAAGAAAGAAAGAAAGAAAGAAAGAAAGAAAGAAAGCATTGACGGAAGATAGGATGAAAGAAAGAAAGAAAGAAAGAAAGAAAACATTGACGGAAGATAGGAAGAAAGAAAGAAAGAAAGAAAAAAGCATTGACGGAAGAAAGGAAGAAAGAAAGAAAGAAAAAAAGAAAGCATTGATGAAAGATAGGATGAAAGAAAGAAAGAAAGAAAAAAGAAAACATTGACAGACGATAGGAATAAAGAAAGAAAGGAAGAAAGAAAGAAAGTGGGAGAAAGAGAGAATGAATGAAAGAAGGAAGAAATGTTGGGGAGATGGAAAAAGAAAGAAAGAAAGAAAGTAAAAAGAAAAAAGAAAGCATTTACGGAAGATAGGAAGAAAGAAAGAAAGAAAGAAAGAAAAATGAAAGAAAGCGTTGACGGAAGATAGAAAGAAAGAAAGAAAGCATTGACGGAAGATAGGAAAGAAGAAAGAAAGAAAGAAAGAAAGAAAGAAAGAAAGAAAGAAAGAAAGAAAGAAAGAAAGAAAGAAAGAAAAAAGAAAGCATTGATGGAAGATACGAAGAAAAAGTAAGAAAGAAAGAAAGAAAGTAAGAAAGAAAGAAAGAAAGAAAGATAGAATGAAAGAAAGAAAGCATTGACGGAATATAGGAAGAAAGAAAGAAAGAAAAAAAGAAAAAAGCATTGACGGAAGATAGGAAGAAATAAAGAAAGAAAGAAAGAAACTAAGTTAGTAAGTAAGCAAACATTGACGGAAGATAGGAAGAAAGAAAGAAAGAAAGAAAGAAAGAAAGAAAGAAAGAAAGAAAGAAAGAAAGAAAGAAAGAAAGAAAGAAAGAAAAAAGAAAGCAATGACGGAAGATAGGAAGAAAGAAAGAAAGAAAGAAAGAAAGAAAGAAAGCATTGACGGAAGATAGGAAGAAAGAAAGAAAGAAAGAAAGAAAGAAAGAAAGAAAGAAAGAAAGAAAGAAAGAAAGAAAGAAAGAAAGAAAGAAAGAAAGAAAGAAAGAAAAAAGCATTGAGGGAAGATAGGAAGAAAGAAAGAAAGAAAGATAGAAAGAAAGTAAGAAAGAAAGAAGGAAAGAAAGAAAGAAAGAAAGAAAGAAAAAAGCATTGAGGGAAGATAGGAAGAAAGAAAGAAAGAAAGAAAGAAAGAAAGAAGGAAAGAAAGAAAGAAAGAAAGCATTGACGGAAGATAGGAAGACAGAAAGACAGAAAAAAAGAAAAAAGCATTGACGGAAGATAGGAAGAAAGAAAGAAAGAAAGAAAGAAAGAAAGCATTGACGAAAGATACGATGAAAGAAAGAAAGAAAGAAAGAAAGAAAGAAAGAAAGAGAGAAAGAAAGAAAGAAAGCATTGACGGAAGATAAAAAGAAAGAAAGAAAGATAGAAAGAAAGAAAGAAAGAAAGAAAGCATTGACGAAAGATACGATGAAAGAAAGAAAGAAAGAAAGAAAGAAAGAAAGAGAGAAAGAAAGAAAGAAAGCATTGACGGAAGATAGAAAGAAAGAAAGAAAGAAAGAAGAAAAAAAGAAGAAAGAAAGAAAGAAAGAGAGAAAGAAAGAAAGAAAGCATTGACGGAAGATAGAAAGAAAGAAAGAAAGAAAGAAAGAAAGAAAGAAAGAAAGAAAGAAAGAAAGAAAGAAAGAAAGAAAGAAAGAAAGAAATCATTGACGGATGATAAGAAGAAAGAAAGAAAGAAAGAAAGAAAGTGGGAGAAAGAGAAAATGAATGAAAGAAAGAAAGAAATGTTGGGCAGAAGGAAAAAGAAAGAAAGAAATAAAGAAAGCATTGACGGAAGATAGTAAGAAAGAAAGAAAGAAAAAAGAAGGAAAGCATTGACGGAAGATAGAAAGAAAGAAAGAAAAAAGAAAGAAAGAAATAAATAAATAAAGCAATGACGGAAGATAGGAAGGAAGAAAGAAAGAAAGAAAGAAAGAAAGAAAGAAAGAAAGAAAGAAAGAAAGAAAGAAAGAAAGAAAGCATTGACGGAAGATAGGACGAAAGAAAGAAAGAAAGAAAGAAAGTGGGAGAAAGAGAAAATAATGAAAGAAAGAAAGAAATGGTGGGCAGAAGGAAAAAGAAAGAAAGAAAGAAAGAAAGAAAGCATTGACGGAAGATAGGAAGAAAGAAAGAAAGAAAGAAAGAAAGAAAGAAAGAAAGAAAGAAAGAAAGAAAGAAAGAAAGAAAGAAAGAAAGTGGGAGAAAGAGAAAATAATGAAAGAAAGAAAGAAATGGTGGGCAGAAGGAAAAAGAAAGAAAGAAAGAAAGAAAGAAAGCATTGACGGAAGATAGGAAGAAAGAAAGAAAGAAAGAAAAATGAAAGAAAGCGTTGACGGAAGATAGAAAGAAAGAAAGAAAGCATTGACGGAAGATAGGAAAGAAGAAAGAAAGAAAGAAAGAAAGAAAGAAAGAAAGAAAGAAAGAAAGAAAGAAAGAAAGAAAGAAAGAAAAAAGAAAGCATTGATGGAAGATAGGAAGAAAAAGTAAGAAAGAAAGAAAGAAAGTAAGAAAGAAAGAAAGAAAGAAAGATAGAATGAAAGAAAGAAAGCATTGACGGAATATAGGAAGAAAGAAAGAAAGAAAAAAAGAAAAAAGCATTGACGGAAGATAGGAAGAAATAAAGAAAGAAAGAAAGAAACTAAGTTAGTAAGTAAGCAAACATTGACGGAAGATAGGAAGAAAGAAAGAAAGAAAGAAAGAAAGAAAGAAAGAAAGAAAGAAAGAAAGAAAGAAAGAAAGAAAGAAAAAAGAAAGCAATGACGGAAGATAGGAAGAAAGAAAGAAAGAAAGAAAGAAAGAAAGCATTGACGGAAGATAGGAAGAAAGAAAGAAAGAAAGTAAGAAAGAAAGAAAGAAAGAAAGAAAGAAAGAAAGAAAGAAAGAAAGAAAAAAGCATTGAGGGAAGATAGGAAGAAAGAAAGAAAGAAAGTAAGAAAGAAAGAAAGAAAGAAAGAAGGAAAGAAAGAAAGAAAGAAAGAAAAAAGCATTGAGGGAAGATAGGAAGAAAGAAAGAAAGAAAGTAAGAAAGAAAAAAAGAAAGAAAGAAAGAAAGAAAGAAAGCATTGACGGAAGATAGGAAGAAAGAAAGAAAGAAGTAAGAAAGAAAGAAAGAAAGAAAGAAGGAAAGAAAGAAGAAAGAAAGAAAAAAGCATTGAGGGAAGATAGGAAGAAAGAAAGAAAGAAAGAAAGAAGGAAAGAAAGAAAGAAAGAAAGCATTGACGGAAGATAGGAAGACAGAAAACAAGAAAGAAAGATAGAAAGAAAGAAAGAAAGAAAGAAAGACAGCATTGACAAGAGATAGGATGAAAGAAAGAAAGAAAGAAAGAAAGAAAGAAAGAAAGAAAGAAAGAAAGAATGAAAGAAAGAAAGCATTGACGGAATATAGGAAGAAAGAAAGAAAGAAAAAAAGAAAAAAGCATTGACGGAAGATAGGAAGAAATAAAGAAAGAAAGAAAGAAACTAAGTTAGTAAGTAAGCAAACATTGACGGAAGATAGGAAGAAAGAAAGAAAGAAAGAAAGAAAGAAAGAAAGAAAGAAAGAAAGAAAGAAAAAAGAAAGCAATGACGGAAGATAGGAAGAAAGAAAGAAAGAAAGAAAGAAAGAAAGCATTGACGGAAGATAGGAAGAAAGAAAGAAAGAAAGTAAGAAAGAAAGAAAGAAAGAAAGAAAGAAAGAAAGAAAGAAAAAAGCATTGAGGGAATATAGGAAGAAAGAAAGAAAGAAAGATAGAAAGAAAGTAAGAAAGAAAGAAGGAAAGAAAGAAAGAAAGAAAGAAAAAAGCATTGAGGGAAGATAGGAAGAAAGAAAGAAAGAAAGAAAGAAGGAAAGAAAGAAAGAAAGAAAGCATTGACGGAAGATAGGAAGACAGAAAGACAGAAAAAAAGAAAAAAGCATTGACGGAAGATAGGAAGAAAGAAAGAAAGAAAGCATTGACGAAAGATACGATGAAAGAAAGAAAGAAAGAAAGAAAGAAAGAAAGAAAGAAAGAAAGAAAGAAAGAGAGAAAGAAAGAAAGAAAGCATTGACGGAAGATAGAAAGAAAGAAAGAAAGATAGAAAGAAAGAAAAAAAGAAAGAAAGACAGCATTGACAAGAGATAGGATGAAAGAAAGAAAGAAAGAAAGAAAGAAAGAAAGAAAGAAAGAAAGAAAGAAAGAAAGAAAGAAAGAAAGAAAGAAAGAAATCATTGACGGATGATAAGAAGAAAGAAAGAAAGAAAGAAAGAAAGTGGGAGAAAGAGAAAATGAATGAAAGAAAGAAAGAAATGTTGGGCAGAAGGAAAAAGAAAGAAAGAAATAAAGAAAGCATTGACGGAAGATAGTAAGAAAGAAAGAAAGAAAAAAGAAGGAAAGCATTGACGGAAGATAGAAAGAAAGAAAGAAAAAATAAATAAATAAATAAATAAATAAAGCAATGACGGAAGATAGGAAGGAAGAAAGAAAGAAAGAAAGAAAGAAAGAAAGAAAGAAAGAAAGAAAGAAAGAAAGAAAGAAAGAAAGAAAGAAAGCATTGACGGAAGATAGGACGAAAGAAAGAAAGAAAGAAAGAAAGTGGGAGAAAGAGAAAATAATGAAAGAAAGAAAGAAATGGTGGGCAGAAGGAAAAAGAAAGAAAGAAAGAAAGAAAGAAAGAAAGAAAGCATTGACGGAAGATAGGAAGAAAGAAAGAAAGAATGAAAGAAAGAAAGAAAGAAAGAAAGAAAGAAAGAAAGTGGGAGAAAGAGAAAATAATGAAAGAAAGAAAGAAATGGTGGGCAGAAGGAAAAAGAAAGAAAGAAAGAAAGAAAGAAAGCATTGACGGAAGATAGGAAGAAAGAAAGAAAAAAGAAGGAAAGCATTGACGGAAGATAGAAAGAAAGATAGAAAAAAAAAAGAAAGAAAGAAAGAAAGCATTGACGGAAGATAGGAAGAAAAAAGAAAGAAAGAAAGAAAGAAAGAAAGTGAGAGAAAGAGAGAATTAATGAAAGAAAGAAAGAAATGGTGGGCGGAAGGAAAAAGAAAGAAAGAAAGAAAGAAAGCATTGACGGAAGATAGGAAGAAAGAAAGAAAGAAAGAAAGAAAGAAAGAAAGCATAGACGGAAGATAGGATGAAAGAAAGAAAGAAAGAAAGAAAGAAAACATTGACGGAAGAAAGGAAGAAAGAAAGAAAAAAAATAGCATTGATGAAAGATAGGATGAAAGAAAGAAAGAAAAAAAGAAAACATTGACGGACGATAGGAATAAAGAAAGAAAGAAAGAAAGAAAGTGGGAGAAAGAGAGAATGAATGAAAGAAGAAAGAAATGTTGGGGAGATGGAGAAAGAAAGAAAGAAAGAAAGTAAAAAAGAAAAAAGAAAGCATTTACGGAAGATAGGAAGAAAGAAAGAAAGAAAGAAAGAAAAATGAAAGAAAGCGTTGACGGAAGATAGGAAGAAAGAAAGAAAGCATTGACGGAAGATAGGAAAGAAAGAAAGAAAGAAAGAAAGAAAGAAAGAAAGAAAAAAGAAAGCATTGATGGAAGATAGGAAGAAAAAGTAAGAAAGAAAGAAAGTAAGTAAGAAAGAAAGAAAGAAAGATAGAATGAAAGAAAGAAAGCATTAACGGAATATAGGAAGAAAGAAAGAAAGAAAAAAAGAAAAAAGCATTGACGGAAGATAGGAAGAAAGAAAGAAAGAAAGAAAGAAAGAAACTAAGTTAGTAAGTAAGCAAACATTGACGGAAGATAGGAAGAAAGAAAGAAAGAAAGAAAGAAAGAAAGAAAGAACGAAAGAAAGAAAGAAAGCATTGATGGAAGATAGGAAAGGAGAAAGAAAGAAAGAAAGAAAGAATGAAAGAAAGTAAGCAAGCATTGATGGAAGATAGGAAGAAAGACAGAAAAAAAAAGAAAGCATTGACGAAAGATAGGATGAAAGAAAGAAAGAAAGAAAGAAAGGAGGAAGGAAAGAAAGCATTGACGGAAGATAGGAAGGAAGAAAGAAAGAAAGAAAGAAAGAAAGTGGGAGAAAGAGAAAATGAATGAAAGAAAGAAAGAAATGGTGGGCAGAAGGAAAAAGAAAGAAAGAAATAAAGAAAGCATTGACGGAAGATAGTAAGAAAGAAAGAAAGAAAAAAGAAGGAAAGCATTGACGGAAGATAGTAAGAAAGAAAGAAAGAAAGAAAGAAAGAAAGAAAGAAAGAAAGAAAGAAAGAAAGAAAGAAAGAAAGAAAGAAAGAAAGAAAGAAAGGAAAATAAGCATTGACGAAAGATACGATGAAAGAAAGAAAGAAAGAAAGATAGAAAGAAAGTAAGCAAGCATTGATGGAAGATAGGAAGAAAGACAGAAAGAAAGAAAAAAAAGAAAGCATTGACGAAAGATAGAATGAAAGAAAGAAAGAAAGAAAGAAAAGAGAAAGAAAGCATTGACAGAAGATAGAAAGAAAGAAAAAAAGAAAGAAAGAAAGAAAGAAAGAAAGAAAGAAAGAAAGAAAGAAAGAAAGAAAGAAAGCATTGACGGAAGATAGAAAGAAAGAAAGAAAGCATTGACGGAAGATAGGAAAGAAGAAAGAAAGAAAGAAAGAAAGAAAGAAAGAAAGAAAGAAAGAAAAAAGAAAGCATTGATGGAAGATATGAAGAAAAAGTAAGTAAGAAAGAAAGAAAGTAAGAAAGAAAGAAAGAAAGAAAGATAGAATGAAAGAAAGAAAGCATTGACGGAATATAGGAAGAAAGAAAGAAAGAAAAAAAGAAAAAAGCACTGACGGAAGATAGGAAGAAATAAAGAAAGAAAGAAAGAAACTAAGTTAGTAAGTAAGCAAACATTGACGGAAGATAGGAAGAAAGAAAGAAAGAAAGAAAGAAAGAAAGAAAGAAAGAAAGAAAGAAAGAAAGAAAGAAAGAAAAAAGAAAGCAATGACGGAAGATAGGAAGAAAGAAAGAAAGAAAGAAAGAAAGAAAGAAAGAAAGCATTGACGGAAGATAGGAAGAAAGAAAGAAAGAAAGAAAGAAAGAAAGAAAGAAAGAAAGAAAGAAAGAAAGAAAGAAAGAAAGAAAGAAAAAAGCATTGAGGGAAGATAGGAAGAAAGAAAGAAAGAAAGATAGAAAGAAAGTAAGAAAGAAAGAAGGAAAGAAAGAAAGAAAGAAAGAAAGAAAGAAAAAAGCATTGAGGGAAGATAGGAAGAAAGAAAGAAAGAAAGAAAGAAAGAAGGAAAGAAAGAAAGAAAGAAAGCATTGACGGAAGATAGGAAGACAGAAAGACAGAAAAAAAGAAAAAAGCATTGACGGAAGATAGGAAGAAAGAAAGAAAGAAAGAAAGAAAGAAAGCATTGACGAAAGATACGATGAAAGAAAGAAAGAAAGAAAGAAAGAAAGAAAGAAAGAAAGAAAGAAAGAAAGAAAGAAAGAAAGAAAGAAAGAAAGAAAAAAGCATTGAGGGAAGATAGGAAGAAAGAAAGAAAGAAAGATAGAAAGAAAGTAAGAAAGAAAGAAGGAAAGAAAGAAAGAAAGAAAGAAAGAAAGAAAAAAGCATTGAGGGAAGATAGGAAGAAAGAAAGAAAGAAAGAAAGAAAGAAGGAAAGAAAGAAAGAAAGAAAGCATTGACGGAAGATAGGAAGACAGAAAGACAGAAAAAAAGAAAAAAGCATTGACGGAAGATAGGAAGAAAGAAAGAAACGAAAGAAAGAAAGAAAGCATTGACGAAAGATACGATGAAAGAAAGAAAGAAAGAAAGAAAGAAAGAAAGAAAGAAAGAGAGAAAGAAAGAAAGAAAGCATTGACGGAAGATAGAAAGAAAGAAAGAAAGATAGAAAGAAAGAAAGAAAGAAAGAAAGACAGCATTGGCAAGAGATAGGATGAAAGAAAGAAAGAAAGAAAGAAAGAAAGAAAGTGGGAGAAAGAGAAAATGAATGAAAGAAAGAAAGAAATGTTGGGCAGAAGGAAAAAGAAAGAAAGAAATAAAGAAAGCATTGACGGAAGATAGTAAGAAAGAAAGAAAGAAAAAAGAAGGAAAGCATTGACGGAAGATAGAAAGAAAGAAAGAAAAAAGAAATAAATAAATAAATAAATAAAGCAATGACGGAAGATAGAAAGGAAGAAAGAAAGAAAGAAAGAAAGAAAGAAAGAAAGAAAGAAAGAAAGAAAGAAAGAAAGAAAGATAGAAAGCATTGACGGAAGATAGGACGAAAGAAAGAAAGAAAGAAAGAAAGTGGGAGAAAGAGAAAATAATGAAAGAAAGAAAGAAATGGTGGGCAGAAGGAAAAAGAAAGAAAGAAAGAAAGAAAGAAAGAAAGAAAGAAAGCATTGACGGAAGATAGGAAGAAAGAAAGAAAGAAAGAAAGAAAGAAAGAAAGAAAGAAAGAAAGAAAGAAAGAAAGAAAGAAAGAAAGAAAGAAAGAAAGAAAGAAAGAAAGTGGGAGAAAGAGAAAATAATGAAAGAAAGAAAGAAATGGTGGGCAGAAGGAAAAAGAAAGAAAGAAAGAAAGAAAGAAAGAAAGAAAGAAAGAAAGCATTGACGGAAGATAGGAAGAAAGAAAGAAAGAAAGAAAGAAAGAAAAATGAAAGAAAGCGTTGACGGAAGATAGAAAGAAAGAAAGAAAGCATTGACGGAAGATAGGAAAGAAGAAAGAAAGAAAGAAAGAAAGAAAGAAAGAAAGAAAGAAAGAAAGAAAAAAGAAAGCATTGATGGAAGATAGGAAGAAAAAGTAAGAAAGAAAGAAAGAAAGTAAGAAAGAAAGAAAGAAAGAAAGATAGAATGAAAGAAAGAAAGCATTGACGGAATATAGGAAGAAAGAAAGAAAGAAAAAAAGAAAAAAGCATTGACGGAAGATAGGAAGAAATAAAGAAAGAAAGAAAGAAACTAAGTTAGTAAGTAAGCAAACATTAACGGAAGATAGGAAGAAAGAAAGAAAGAAAGAAAGAAAGAAAGAAAGAAAGAAAGAAAGAAAGAAAGAAAGAAAGAAAAAAGAAAGCAATTACGGAAGATAGGAAGAAAGAAAGAAAGAAAGAAAGAAAGAAAGAAAGAAAGCATTGACGGAAGATAGGAAGAAAGAAAGAAAGAAAGAAAGAAAGAAAGAAAGAAAGAAAGAAAGAAAGAAAGAAAGAAAAAAAGCATTGAGGGAAGATAGGAAGAAAGAAAGAAAGAAAGATAGAAAGAAAGTAAGAAAGAAAGAAGGAAAGAAAGAAAGAAAGAAAGAAAAAAGCATTGAGGGAAGATAGGAAGAAAGAAAGAAAGAAAGAAAGAAAGAAAGAAAGAAAGAAAGAAAGAAAGAAAGAAAGCATTGACGGAAGATAGGAAGACAGAAAGACAGAAAAAAAGAAAAAAGCATTGACGGAAGGTAGGAAGAAAGAAAGAAAGAAAGCATTGACGAAAGATACGATGAAAGAAAGAAAGAAAGAAAGAAAGAAAGAAAGAAAGAAAGAAAGAAAGAGAGAAAGAAAGAAAGAAAGCATTGACGGAAGATAGAAAGAAAGAAAGAAAGATAGAAAGAAAGAAAGAAAGAAAGAAAGACAGCATTGACAAGAGATAGGATGAAAGAAAGAAAGAAAGAAAGAAAGAAAGAAAGAAAGAAAGAAAGAAAGAAAGAAAGAAAGAAATCATTGACGGATGATAAGAAGAAAGAAAGAAAGAAAGAAAGAAAGTGGGAGAAAGAGAAAATGAATGAAAGAAAGAAAGAAATGTTGGGCAGAAGGAAAAAGAAAGAAAGAAATAAAGAAAGCATTGACGGAAGATAGTAAGAAAGAAAGAAAGAAAAAAGAAGGAAAGCATTGACGGAAGATAGAAAGAAAGAAAGAAAAAAGAAATAAATAAATAAATAAATAAAGCAATGACGGAAGATAGGAAGGAAGAAAGAAAGAAAGAAAGAAAGAAAGAAAGAAAGAAAGAAAGAAAGAAAGAAAGAAAGCATTGACGGAAGATAGGACGAAAGAAAGAAAGAAAGAAAGAAAGTGGGAGAAAGAGAAAATAATGAAAGAAAGAAAGAAATGGTGGGCAGAAGGAAAAAGAAAGAAAGAAAGAAAGAAAGAAAGAAAGAAAGAAAGCATTGACGGAAGATAGGAAGAAAGAAAGAAAGAATGAAAGAAAGAAAGAAAGAAAGAAAGAAAGAAAGAAAGTGGGAGAAAGAGAAAATAATGAAAGAAAGAAAGAAATGGTGGGCAGAAGGAAAAAGAAAGAAAGAAAGAAAGAAAGAAAGCATTGACGGAAGATAGGAAGAAAGAAAGAAAAAAGAAGGAAAGCATTGACGGAAGATAGAAAGAAAGATAGAAAAAAGAAAGAAAGAAAGAAAGAAAGAAAGCATTGACGGAAGATATGATGAAAGAAAGAAAGAAAGAAAGAAAGAAAGCATTGACGGAAGATAGGAAGAAAAAAGAAAGAAAGAAAGAAAGAAAGAAAGTGAGAGAAAGAGAGAATTAATGAAAGAAAGAAAGAAATGGTGGGCGGAAGGAAAAAGAAAGAAAGAAAGAAAGAAAGAAAGCATTGACGGAAGATAGGAAGAAAGAAAGAAAGAAAGAAAGAAAGAAAGCATTGACGGAAGATAGGATGAAAGAAAGAAAGAAAGAAAGAAAGAAAACATTGACGGAAGAAAGGAAGAAAGAAAGAAAAAAAATAGCATTGATGAAAGATAGGATGAAAGAAAGAAAGAAAAAAAGAAAACATTGACGGACGATAGGAATAAAGAAAGAAAGAAAGAAAGAAAGTGGGAGAAAGAGAGAATGAATGAAAGAAGAAAGAAATGTTGGGGAGATGGAGAAAGAAAGAAAGAAAGAAAGTAAAAAAGAAAAAAGAAAGCATTTACGGAAGATAGGAAGAAAGAAAGAAAGAAAGAAAGAAAAATGAAAGAAAGCGTTGACGGAAGATAGAAAGAAAGAAAGAAAGCATTGACGGAAGATAGGAAAGAAAGAAAGAAAGAAAGAAAGAAAGAAAGAAAGAAAGAAAGAAAAAAGAAAGCATTGATGGAAGATAGGAAGAAAAAGTAAGAAAGAAAGAAAGAAAGTAAGAAAGAAAGAAAGAAAGAAAGATAGAATGAAAGAAAGAAAGCATTGACGGAATATAGGAAGAAAGAAAGAAAGAAAAAAAGAAAAAAGCATTGACGGAAGATAGGAAGAAAGAAAGAAAGAAAGAAAGAAAGAAACTAAGTTAGTAAGTAAGCAAACATTGACGGAAGATAGGAAGAAAGAAAGAAAGAAAGAAAGAAAGAAAGAAAGAAAGAACGAAAGAAAGAAAGAAAGAAAGCATTGATGGAAGATAGGAAAGGAGAAAGAAAGAAAGAAAGAAAGAATGAAAGAAAGTAAGCAAGCATTGATGGAAGATAGGAAGAAAGACAGAAAGAAAAAAAAAGCATTGACGAAAGATAGGATGAAAGAAAGAAAGAAAGAAAGAAAGGAGGAAGGAAAGAAAGCATTGACGGAAGATAGGAAGGAAGAAAGAAAGAAAGAAAGAAAGAAAGTGGGAGAAAGAGAAAATGAATGAAAGAAAGAAAGAAATGGTGGGCATAAGGAAAAAGAAAGAAAGAAATAAAGAAAGCATTGACGGAAGATAGTAAGAAAGAAAGAAAGAAAAAAGAAGGAAAGCATTGACGGAAGATAGTAAGAAAGAAAGAAAGAAAGAAAGAAAGAAAGAAAGAAAGAAAGAAAGAAAGAAAGAAAAAAAGGAAAATAAGCATTGACGAAAGATACGATGAAAGAAAGAAAGAAAGAAAGATAGAAAGAAAGTAAGCAAGCATTGATGGAAGATAGGAAGAAAGACAGAAAGAAAGAAAAAAAAGAAAGCATTGACGAAAGATAGAATGAAAGAAAGAAAGAAAGAAAGAAAAGAGAAAGAAAGCATTGACAGAAGATAGAAAGAAAGAAAAAAAGAAAGAAAGAAAGAAGGGAAGAAATCAATGACGGAAGATAGGAAGAAAGGAAGAAGGAAAGAAAGAAAGAAAGAAAGAAAGACAGCATTGACAAGAGATAGGATGAAAGAAAGAAAGAAAGAAAGAAAGAAAGAAAGAAAGAAAGAAAGAAAGCATTGACGGATGATAAGAAGAAAGAAAGAAAGAAAGAAAGAAAGAAAGAAAGTGGGAGAAAGAGAAAATGAATGAAAGAAAGACAGAAATGGTGGGCAGAAGGAAAAAGAAAGAAAGAAAGAAATAAAGCATTGACGGAAGATAGTAAGAAAGAAAGAAAGAAAAAAGAAGGAAAGCATTGACGGAAGATAGTAAGAAAGAAAGAAAGAAAGAAAGAAAGAAAGAAAGAAAGAAAGAAAGAAAGAAAGAAAAAAAGGAAAATAAGCATTGACGAAAGATACGATGAAAGAAAGAAAGAAAGAAAGATAGATAGAAAGAAAGTAAGCAAGCATTGAGGGAAGATAGGAATAAAGAAAGAAAGAAAGATAGAAAGAAAGTAAGAAAGAAAGAAAGAAAGAAAGAAAGAAAGAAAGAAAGAAAGAAAGAAAGAAAGAAAGCATTGACGGAAGATAGAAAGAAAGAAAGAAAAAAGAAAGAAAGAAAGAAAGAAAGAATGAAAGAAAGTAAGCAAGCATTGATGGAAGATAGGAAGAAAGACAGAAAGAAAAAAAAAAGAAAGCATTGACGGAAGATAGAAAGAAAGAAAGAAAAAAGAAAGAAAGAAAGAAAGAAAGAATGAAAGAAAGTAAGCAAGCATTGATGGAAGATAGGAAGAAAGACAGAAAGAAAAACAAAAGAAAGCATTGACGAAAGAAAGGATGAAAGAAAGAAAGAAAGAAAGGAGGAAGGAAAGAAAGCATTGACGGAAGATAGGAAGGAAGAAAGAAAGAAAGAAAGAAAGAAAGTGGGAGAAAGAGAAAATGAATGAAAGAAAGAAAGAAATGGTGGGCAGAAGGAAAAAGAAAGAAAGAAATAAAGAAAGCATTGACGGAAGATAGTAAGAAAGAAAGAAAGAAAAAAGAAGGAAAGCATTGACGGAAGATAGTAAGAAAGAAAGAAAGAAAGAAAGAAAGAAAGAAAGAAAGGAAAATAAGCATTGACGAAAGATACGATGAAAGAAAGAAAGAAAGAAAGAAAGATAGAAAGTAAGCAAGCATTGATGGAAGATAGGAAGAAAGACAGAAAGAAAGAAAAAAAAAGAAAGCATTGACGAAAGATAGGATGAAAGAAAGAAAGAAAGAAAGAAAAGAGAAAGAAAGCATTGACAGAAGATAGAAAGAAAAAAAAAGAAAGAAAGAAAGAAGGGAAGAAATCAATGACGGAAGATAGGAAGAAAGAAAGAAAGGAAGGAAGATGGAAAGAAAGAAAGAAAGAAAGAAAGAAAGACAGCATTGACAAGAGATAGGATGAAAGAAAGAAAGAAAGAAAGAAAGAAAGAAAGCATTGACGGATGATAAGAAGAAAGAGAGAAAGAAAGAAAGAAAGTGGGAGAAAGAGAAAATGAATGAAAGAAAGACAGAAATGGTGGGCAGAAGGAAAAAGAAAGAAAGAAATAAATAAAGCATTGACGGAAGATAGTGAGAAAGAAAGAAAGAAAAAAGAAGGAAAGCATTGACGGAAGATAGTAAGAAAGAAAGAAAGAAAGAAAGAAAGAAAGAAAGAAAGAAAGAAAGAAAGAAAGAAAGAAAGAAAAAAAGGAAAATAAGCATTGACGAAAGATACGATGAAAGAAAGAAAGAAAGAAAGAAAGATAGAAAGAAAGTAAGCAAGCATTGATGGAAGATAGGAAGAAAGACAGAAAGAAAGAAAAAAAAGAAAGCATTGACGAAAGATAGGATGAAAGAAAGAAAGAAAGAAAGAAGGAAGGAAAGAAAGCATTGACGGAAGATAGGAAGAAAGAAAGAAAGAAAGAAAGAAAAGAGAAATAAAGCATTGAGAGAAGATAGAAAGAAAGAAAAAAAGAAAGAAAGAAAGAAGGGAAGAAATCAATGACGGAAGATAGGAAGAAAGAAAGAAAGAAAGGAAGAAGGAAAGAAAGAAAGAAAGAAAGAAAGCATTGACGAGAGATAGGATAAAAGACAGAAAGAAAGAAAGAAAGAAAGCATTGACGGAAGATAGGAAGAATGAAAAAAGAAAGAAAGAAAGAAAGAAAGAAAGAAAGTGGGAGAAAGAGAGAATTAATGAAAGAAAGAAAGAAATGGTGGGCAGAAGGAAAAAGAAAGAAAGAAAGAAAGAAAGAAAAAAGAAAACATTGATGGAAGATAGGAAGAAAGAAAGAAAGAAAGAAAGAAAGAAAGAAAGAAAGAAAGAAAGAAAGAAAGAAAGAAAGAAAGAAAGAAAGAAACAAAGTGGGAGAAAGAGAGAATTAATGAAAGAAAGAAAGAAATGGTGGGCAGAAGGAAAAAGAAAGAAAGATAGAAAGAAAGAAAGAAAGAAAGCATTGACGGAAGATAGGAAGAAAGAAAGAAAGAAAGAAAGAAAGAAAGAAAGCATTGACGGAAGATAGGATGAAAGAAAGAAAGAAAGAAAGAAAGAAAGAAAGAAAGCATTGACGGAAGATAGGAAGAAAGAAAGAAAGAAAGAAAACATTGACGGAAGATAGGAAGAAAGAAAGAAAGAAAGAAAAAAGCATTGATGGACGAAAGGTAGAAAGAAAGAAAGAAAAAAAGAAAGCATTGATGAAAGATAGGATGAAAGAAAGAAAGAAAGAAAAAAAGAAAACATTGACGGACGATAGGAATAAAGAAAGAAAGAAAGAAAGAAAGTGGGAGAAAGAGAGAATGAATGAAAGAAGAAAGAAATGTTGGGGAGATGGAAAAAGAAAGAAAGAAATAAAGTAAAAAAGAAAAAAGAAAGCATTTACGGAAGATAGGAAGAAAGAAAGAAAGAAAGAAAGAAAAATGATAGAAAGCGTTGACGGAAGATAGAAAGAAAGAAAGAAAGCATTGACGGAAGATAGGAAAGAAGAAAGAAAGAAAGAAAGAAAGAAAGAAAGAAAGAAAGAAAGAAAGAAAGAAAGAAAGAAAGAAAGAAAGAAAGAAAGAAAGAAAGAAAAAAGAAAGCATTGATGGAAGATAGGAAGAAAAAGAAAGAAAGAAAGAAAGAAAGATAGAATGAAAAAAAGAAAGCATTGACGGAATATAGGAAGAAAGAAAGAAAGAAAAAAAGAAAAAAGCATTGACGGAAGATAGGAAGAAAGAAAGAAAGAAAGAAAGAAAGAAAGAAAGAAAGAAAGAAAGAAAGACAGCATTGACAAGAGATAGGATGAAAGAAAGAAAGAAAGAAAGAAAGAAAGAAAGAAAGAAAGAAAGAAAGCATTGACGGATGATAAGAAGAAAGAAAGAAAGAAAGAAAGAAAGAAAGTGGGAGAAAGAGAAAATGAATGAAAGAAAGACAGAAATGGTGGGCAGAAGGAAAAAGAAAGAAAGAAAGAAATAAAGCATTGACGGAAGATAGTAAGAAAGAAAGAAAGAAAAAAGAAGGAAAGCATTGACGGAAGATAGTAAGAAAGAAAGAAAGAAAGAAAGAAAGAAAGAAAGAAAGAAAGAAAGAAAGAAAGAAAGAAAAAAAGGAAAATAAGCATTGACGAAAGATACGATGAAAGAAAGAAAGAAAGAAAGATAGATAGAAAGAAAGTAAGCAAGCATTGAGGGAAGATAGGAATAAAGAAAGAAAGAAAGATAGAAAGAAAGTAAGAAAGAAAGAAAGAAAGAAAGAAAGAAAGAAAGAAAGCATTGACGGAAGATAGAAAGAAAGAAAGAAAAAAGAAAGAAAGAAAGAAAGAAAGAATGAAAGAAAGTAAGCAAGCATTGATGGAAGATAGGAAGAAAGACAGAAAGAAAAAAAAAAGAA
>JBAJHW010000018.1:9898888-9918888 GCA_037013535.1 Intellagama lesueurii | reverse complement strand
AAAGAAAGAAAGAAAGAAAGAAAGAAACTAAGTTAGTAAGTAAGCAAACATTGACGGAAGATAGGAAGAAAGAAAGAAAGAAAGAAAGAAAGAAAGAAAGAAAGAACGAAAGAAAGAAAGAAAGAAAGCATTGATGGAAGATAGGAAGAAAGACAGAAAAAAAAAGAAAGCATTGACGAAAGATAGGATGAAAGAAAGAAAGAAAGAAAGAAAGGAGGAAGGAAAGAAAGCATTGACGGAAGATAGGAAGGAAGAAAGAAAGAAAGAAAGAAAGAAAGAAAGTGGGAGAAAGAGAAAATGAATGAAAGAAAGAAAGAAATGGTGGGCAGAAGGAAAAAGAAAGAAAGAAATAAAGAAAGCATTGACGGAAGATAGTAAGAAAGAAAGAAAGAAAAAAGAAGGAAAGCATTGACGGAAGATAGTAAGAAAGAAAGAAAGAAAGAAAGAAAGAAAGAAAGAAAGAAAGAAAGAAAGAAAGAAAGAAAGAAAGAAAGAAAGAAAGAAAGAAAGGAAAATAAGCATTGACGAAAGATACGATGAAAGAAAGAAAGAAAGATAGAAAGAAAGTAAGCAAGCATTGATGGAAGATAGGAAGAAAGACAGAAAGAAAGAAAAAAAAGAAAGCATTGACGAAAGATAGAATGAAAGAAAGAAAGAAAGAAAGAAAAGAGAAAGAAAGCATTGACAGAAGATAGAAAGAAAGAAAAAAAGAAAGAAAGAAAGAAAGAAAGAAAGAAAGAAAGAAAGAAAGAAAGAAAGAAAGCATTGACGGAAGATAGAAAGAAAGAAAGAAAGCATTGACGGAAGATAGGAAAGAAGAAAGAAAGAAAGAAAGAAAGAAAGAAAGAAAGAAAGAAAGAAAAAAGAAAGCATTGATGGAAGATATGAAGAAAAAGTAAGTAAGAACGAAAGAAAGTAAGAAAGAAAGAAAGAAAGAAAGATAGAATGAAAGAAAGAAAGCATTGACGGAATATAGGAAGAAAGAAAGAAAGAAAAAAAGAAAAAAGCATTGACGGAAGATAGGAAGAAATAAAGAAAGAAAGAAAGAAACTAAGTTAGTAAGTAAGCAAACATTGACGGAAGATAGGAAGAAAGAAAGAAAGAAAGAAAGAAAGAAAGAAAGAAAGAAAGAAAGAAAGAAAGAAAGAAAGAAAGAAAAAAGAAAGCAATGACGGAAGATAGGAAGAAAGAAAGAAAGAAAGAAAGAAAGAAAGCATTGACGGAAGATAGGAAGAAAGAAAGAAAGAAAGAAAGAAAGAAAGAAAGCATTGACGGAAGATAGGAAGAAAGAAAGAAAGAAAGAAAGAAAGAAAGAAAGAAAGAAAGAAAGAAAGAAAGAAAGAAAGAAAGAAAGAAAGAAAAAAGCATTGAGGGAAGATAGGAAGAAAGAAAGAAAGAAAGATAGAAAGAAAGTAAGAAAGAAAGAAGGAAAGAAAGAAAGAAAGAAAGAAAGAAAGAAAAAAGCATTGAGGGAAGATAGGAAGAAAGAAAGAAAGAAAGAAGGAAAGAAAGAAAGAAAGAAAGCATTGACGGAAGATAGGAAGACAGAAAGACAGAAAAAAAGAAAAAAGCATTGACGGAAGATAGGAAGAAAGAAAGAAAGAAAGAAAGAAAGAAAGCATTGACGAAAGATACGATGAAAGAAAGAAAGAAAGAAAGAAAGAAAGAAAGAAAGAGAGAAAGAAAGAAAGAAAGCATTGACGGAAGATAGAAAGAAAGAAAGAAAGATAGAAAGAAAGAAAGAAAGAAAGAAAGACAGCATTGGCAAGAGATAGGATGAAAGAAAGAAAGAAAGAAAGAAAGAAAGAAAGAAAGAAAGAAAGAAAGAAATCATTGACGGATGATAAGAAGAAAGAAAGAAAGAAAGAAAGAAAGTGGGAGAAAGAGAAAATGAATGAAAGAAAGAAAGAAATGTTGGGCAGAAGGAAAAAGAAAGAAAGAAATAAAGAAAGCATTGACGGAAGATAGTAAGAAAGAAAGAAAGAAAAAAGAAGGAAAGCATTGACGGAAGATAGAAAGAAAGAAAGAAAAAAGAAATAAATAAATAAAGAAATAAAGCAATGACTGAAGATAGGAAGGAAGAAAGAAAGAAAGAAAGAAAGAAAGAAAGAAAGAAAGAAAGAAAGAAAGAAAGAAAGAAAGAAAGAAAGAAAGAAAGCATTGACGGAAGATAGGACGAAAGAAAGAAAGAAAGAAAGAAAGTGGGAGAAAGAGAAAATAATGAAAGAAAGAAAGAAATGGTGGGCAGAAGGAAAAAGAAAGAAAGAAAGAAAGAAAGAAAGAAAGAAAGCATTGACGGAAGATAGGAAGAAAGAAAGAAAGAAAGAAAGAAAGAAAGAAAGAAAGAAAGAAAGAAAGAAAGAAAGAAAGAAAGAAAGTGGGAGAAAGAGAAAATAATGAAAGAAAGAAAGAAATGGTGGGCAGAAGGAAAAAGAAAGAAAGAAAGAAAGAAAGAAAGAAAGCATTGACGGAAGATAGGAAGAAAGAAAGAAAGAAAGAAAGAAAAATGAAAGAAAGCGTTGATGGAAGATAGAAAGAAAGAAAGAAAGCATTGACGGAAGATAGGAAAGAAGAAAGAAAGAAAGAAAGAAAGAAAGAAAGAAAGAAAGAAAGAAAGAAAGAAAGAAAGAAAGAAAGAAAGAAAGAAAGAAAAAAGAAAGCATTGATGGAAGATAGGAAGAAAAAGTAAGAAAGAAAGAAAGAAAGTAAGAAAGAAAGAAAGAAAGAAAGATAGAATGAAAGAAAGAAAGCATTGACGGAATATAGGAAGAAAGAAAGAAAGAAAAAAAGAAAAAAGCATTGACGGAAGATAGGAAGAAATAAAGAAAGAAAGAAAGAAACTAAGTTAGTAAGTAAGCAAACATTGACGGAAGATAGGAAGAAAGAAAGAAAGAAAGAAAGAAAGAAAGAAAGAAAGAAAAAAGAAAGCAATTACGGAAGATAGGAAGAAAGAAAGAAAGAAAGAAAGAAAGAAAGAAAGAAAGAAAGAAAGAAAGAAAGCATTGACGGAAGATAGGAAGAAAGAAAGAAAGAAAGAAAGAAAGAAAGAAAGAAAGAAAGAAAGAAAGAAAGAAAGAAAAAAAGCATTGAGGGAAGATATTAAGAAAGAAAGAAAGAAAGATAGAAAGAAAGTAAGAAAGAAAGAAGGAAAGAAAGAAAGAAAGAAAGAAAAAAGCATTGAGGGAAGATAGGAAGAAAGAAAGAAAGAAAGAAAGAAAGAAGGAAAGAAAGAAAGAAAGAAAGCATTGACGGAAGATAGGAAGACAGAAAGACAGAAAAAAAGAAAAAAGCATTGACGGAAGGTAGGAAGAAAGAAAGAAAGAAAGCATTGATGAAAGATACGATGAAAGAAAGAAAGAAAGAAAGAAAGAAAGAAAGAAAGAAAAAAGAAAGCATTGATGGAAGATAGGAAGAAAAAGTAAGAAAGAAAGAAAGAAAGTAAGAAAGAAAGAAAGAAAGAAAGATAGAATGAAAGAAAGAAAGCATTGACGGAATATAGGAAGAAAGAAAGAAAGAAAAAAAGAAAAAAGCATTGACGGAAGATAGGAAGAAATAAAGAAAGAAAGAAAGAAACTAAGTTAGTAAGTAAGCAAACATTGACGGAAGATAGGAAGAAAGAAAGAAAGAAAGAAAGAAAGAAAGAAAGAAAGAAAGAAAGAAAGAAAGAAAAAAGAAAGCAATGACGGAAGATAGGAAGAAAGAAAGAAAGAAAGAAAGAAAGCATTGACGGAAGATAGGAAGAAAGAAAGAAAGAAAGTAAGAAAGAAAGAAAGAAAGAAAGAAAGAAAGAAAGAAAGAAAGAAAGAAAGAAAAAAGCATTGAGGGAAGATAGGAAGAAAGAAAGAAAGAAAGATAGAAAGAAAGTAAGAAAGAAAGAAGGAAAGAAAGAAAGAAAGAAAGAAAAAATCATTGAGGGAAGATAGGAAGAAAGAAAGAAAGAAAGAAAGAAGGAAAGAAAGAAAGAAAGAAAGCATTGACGGAAGATAGGAAGACAGAAAGACAGAAAAAAAGAAAAAAGCATTGACGGAAGATAGGAAGAAAGAAAGAAAGAAAGCATTGACGAAAGATATGATGAAAGAAAGAAAGAAAGAAAGAAAGAAAGAAAGAAAGAAAGAAAGAAAGAGAGAGAGAAAGAAAGAAAGAAAGCATTGACGGAAGATAGAAAGAAAGAAAGAAAGATAGAAAGAAAGAAAGAAAGAAAGAAAGACAGCATTGACAAGAGATAGGATGAAAGAAAGAAAGAAAGAAAGAAAGAAAGAAAGAAAGAAAGAAAGAAAGAAAGAAAGAAAGAAAGAAAGAAAGAAATCATTGACGGATGATAAGAAGAAAGAAAGAAAGAAAGAAAGAAAGTGGGAGAAAGAGAAAATGAATGAAAGAAAGAAAGAAATGTTGGGCAGAAGGAAAAAGAAAGAAAGAAATAAAGAAAGCATTGACGGAAGATAGTAAGAAAGAAAGAAAGAAAAAAGAAGGAAAGCATTGACGGAAGATAGAAAGAAAGAAAGAAAAAATAAATAAATAAATAAATAAATAAAGCAATGACGGAAGATAGGAAGGAAGAAAGAAAGAAAGAAAGAAAGAAAGAAAGAAAGAAAGAAAGAAAGAAAGAAAGAAAGAAAGAAAGAAAGAAAGAAAGAAAGAAAGAAAGCATTGACGGAAGATAGGACGAAAGAAAGAAAGAAAGAAAGAAAGTGGGAGAAAGAGAAAATAATGAAAGAAAGAAAGAAATGGTGGGCAGAAGGAAAAAGAAAGAAAGAAAGAAAGAAAGAAAGAAAGAAAGAAAGCATTGACGGAAGATAGGAAGAAAGAAAGAAAGAATGAAAGAAAGAAAGAAAGAAAGAAAGAAAGAAAGTGGGAGAAAGAGAAAATAATGAAAGAAAGAAAGAAATGGTGGGCAGAAGGAAAAAGAAAGAAAGAAAGAAAGAAAGAAAGCATTGACGGAAGATAGGAAGAAAGAAAGAAAAAAGAAGGAAAGCATTGACGGAAGATAGAAAGAAAGATAGAAAAAAGAAAGAAAGAAAGAAAGAAAGCATTGACGGAAGATATGATGAAAGAAAGAAAGAAAGAAAGAAAGAAAGCATTGACGGAAGATAGGAAGAAAAAAGAAAGAAAGAAAGAAAGAAAGAAAGTGAGAGAAAGAGAGAATTAATGAAAGAAAGAAAGAAATGGTGGGCGGAAGGAAAAAGAAAGAAAGAAAGAAAGAAAGCATTGACGGAAGATAGGAAGAAAGAAAGAAAGAAAGAAAGAAAGAAAGCATAGACGGAAGATAGGATGAAAGAAAGAAAGAAAGAAAGAAAGAAAACATTGACGGAAGAAAGGAAGAAAGAAAGAAAAAAAATAGCATTGATGAAAGATAGGATGAAAGAAAGAAAGAAAAAAAGAAAACATTGACGGACGATAGGAATAAAGAAAGAAAGAAAGAAAGAAAGTGGGAGAAAGAGAGAATGAATGAAAGAAGAAAGAAATGTTGGGGAGATGGAGAAAGAAAGAAAGAAAGAAAGTAAAAAAGAAAAAAGAAAGCATTTACGGAAGATAGGAAGAAAGAAAGAAAGAAAGAAAGAAAAATGAAAGAAAGTGTTGACGGAAGATAGAAAGAAAGAAAGAAAGCATTGACGGAAGATAGGAAAGAAAGAAAGAAAGAAAGAAAGAAAGAAAGAAAGAAAAAAGAAAGCATTGATGGAAGATAGGAAGAAAAAGTAAGAAAGAAAGAAAGAAAGTAAGTAAGAAAGACAGAAAGAAAGATAGAATGAAAGAAAGAAAGCATTAACGGAATATAGGAAGAAAGAAAGAAAGAAAAAAAGAAAAAAGCATTGACGGAAGATAGGAAGAAAGAAAGAAAGAAAGAAAGAAAGAAACTAAGTTAGTAAGTAAGCAAACATTGACGGAAGATAGGAAGAAAGAAAGAAAGAAAGAAAGAATGAAAGAAAGTAAGCAAGCATTGATGGAAGATAGGAAGAAAGACAGAAAAAAAAAGAAAGCATTGACGAAAGATAGGATGAAAGAAAGAAAGAAAGAAAGAAAGGAGGAAGGAAAGAAAGCATTGACGGAAGATAGGAAGGAAGAAAGAAAGAAAGAAAGAAAGAAAGAAAGAAAGAAAGAAAGAAAGAAAGAAAGAAAGAAAGAAAAAAGCATTGAGGGAAGATAGGAAGAAAGAAAGAAAGAAAGATAGAAAGAAAGTAAGAAAGAAAGAAGGAAAGAAAGAAAGAAAGAAAGAAAGAAAGAAAAAAGCATTGAGGGAAGATAGGAAGAAAGAAAGAAAGAAAGAAGGAAAGAAAGAAAGAAAGAAAGCATTGACGGAAGATAGGAAGACAGAAAGACAGAAAAAAAGAAAAAAGCATTGACGGAAGATAGGAAGAAAGAAAGAAAGAAAGAAAGAAAGAAAGCATTGACGAAAGATACGATGAAAGAAAGAAAGAAAGAAAGAAAGAAAGAAAGAAAGAAAGAGAGAAAGAAAGAAAGAAAGCATTGACGGAAGATAGAAAGAAAGAAAGAAAGATAGAAAGAAAGAAAGAAAGAAAGAAAGACAGCATTGGCAAGAGATAGGATGAAAGAAAGAAAGAAAGAAAGAAAGAAAGAAAGAAAGAAAGAAAGAAAGAAAGAAATCATTGACGGATGATAAGAAGAAAGAAAGAAAGAAAGAAAGAAAGTGGGAGAAAGAGAAAATGAATGAAAGAAAGAAAGAAATGTTGGGCAGAAGGAAAAAGAAAGAAAGAAATAAAGAAAGCATTGACGGAAGATAGTAAGAAAGAAAGAAAGAAAAAAGAAGGAAAGCATTGACGGAAGATAGAAAGAAAGAAAGAAAAAAGAAATAAATAAATAAAGAAATAAAGCAATGACTGAAGATAGGAAGGAAGAAAGAAAGAAAGAAAGAAAGAAAGAAAGAAAGAAAGAAAGAAAGAAAGAAAGAAAGAAAGAAAGCATTGACGGAAGATAGGACGAAAGAAAGAAAGAAAGAAAGAAAGTGGGAGAAAGAGAAAATAATGAAAGAAAGAAAGAAATGGTGGGCAGAAGGAAAAAGAAAGAAAGAAAGAAAGAAAGAAAGAAAGAAAGAAAGCATTGACGGAAGATAGGAAGAAAGAAAGAAAGAAAGAAAGAAAGAAAGAAAGAAAGAAAGAAAGAAAGAAAGAAAGAAAGAAAGAAAGAAAGTGGGAGAAAGAGAAAATAATGAAAGAAAGAAAGAAATGGTGGGCAGAAGGAAAAAGAAAGAAAGAAAGAAAGAAAGAAAGAAAGCATTGACGGAAGATAGGAAGAAAGAAAGAAAGAAAGAAAGAAAGAAAAATGAAAGAAAGCGTTGATGGAAGATAGAAAGAAAGAAAGAAAGCATTGACGGAAGATAGGAAAGAAGAAAGAAAGAAAGAAAGAAAGAAAGAAAGAAAGAAAGAAAGAAAGAAAGAAAGAAAGAAAGAAAGAAAGAAAGAAAGAAAGAAAGAAAAAAGAAAGCATTGATGGAAGATAGGAAGAAAAAGTAAGAAAGAAAGAAAGAAAGTAAGAAAGAAAGAAAGAAAGAAAGATAGAATGAAAGAAAGAAAGCATTGACGGAATATAGGAAGAAAGAAAGAAAGAAAAAAAGAAAAAAGCATTGACGGAAGATAGGAAGAAATAAAGAAAGAAAGAAAGAAACTAAGTTAGTAAGTAAGCAAACATTGACGGAAGATAGGAAGAAAGAAAGAAAGAAAGAAAGAAAGAAAGAAAGAAAGAAAGAAAAAAGAAAGCAATTACGGAAGATAGGAAGAAAGAAAGAAAGAAAGAAAGAAAGAAAGAAAGAAAGAAAGAAAGAAAGCATTGACGGAAGATAGGAAGAAAGAAAGAAAGAAAGAAAGAAAGAAAGAAAGAAAGAAAGAAAGAAAGAAAGAAAAAAAGCATTGAGGGAAGATATTAAGAAAGAAAGAAAGAAAGATAGAAAGAAAGTAAGAAAGAAAGAAGGAAAGAAAGAAAGAAAGAAAGAAAAAAGCATTGAGGGAAGATAGGAAGAAAGAAAGAAAGAAAGAAAGAAAGAAGGAAAGAAAGAAAGAAAGAAAGCATTGACGGAAGATAGGAAGACAGAAAGACAGAAAAAAAGAAAAAAGCATTGACGGAAGGTAGGAAGAAAGAAAGAAAGAAAGCATTGACGAAAGATACGATGAAAGAAAGAAAGAAAGAAAGAAAGAAAGAAAGAAAGAAAAAAGAAAGCATTGATGGAAGATAGGAAGAAAAAGTAAGAAAGAAAGAAAGAAAGTAAGAAAGAAAGAAAGAAAGAAAGATAGAATGAAAGAAAGAAAGCATTGACGGAATATAGGAAGAAAGAAAGAAAGAAAAAAAGAAAAAAGCATTGACGGAAGATAGGAAGAAATAAAGAAAGAAAGAAAGAAACTAAGTTAGTAAGTAAGCAAACATTGACGGAAGATAGGAAGAAAGAAAGAAAGAAAGAAAGAAAGAAAGAAAGAAAGAAAGAAAGAAAGAAAGAAAGAAAGAAAGAAAAAAGAAAGCAATGACGGAAGATAGGAAGAAAGAAAGAAAGAAAGAAAGAAAGCATTGACGGAAGATAGGAAGAAAGAAAGAAAGAAAGTAAGAAAGAAAGAAAGAAAGAAAGAAAGAAAGAAAGAAAGAAAGAAAGAAAAAAGCATTGAGGGAAGATAGGAAGAAAGAAAGAAAGAAAGATAGAAAGAAAGTAAGAAAGAAAGAAGGAAAGAAAGAAAGAAAGAAAGAAAAAAGCATTGAGGGAAGATAGGAAGAAAGAAAGAAAGAAAGAAAGAAGGAAAGAAAGAAAGAAAGAAAGCATTGACGGAAGATAGGAAGACAGAAAGACAGAAAAAAAGAAAAAAGCATTGACGGAAGATAGGAAGAAAGAAAGAAAGAAAGCATTGACGAAAGATATGATGAAAGAAAGAAAGAAAGAAAGAAAGAAAGAAAGAAAGAAAGAAAGAAAGAAAGAGAGAAAGAAAGAAAGAAAGCATTGACGGAAGATAGAAAGAAAGAAAGAAAGATAGAAAGAAAGAAAGAAAGAAAGAAAGACAGCATTGACAAGAGATAGGATGAAAGAAAGAAAGAAAGAAAGAAAGAAAGAAAGAAAGAAAGAAAGAAAGAAAGAAAGAAAGAAAGAAATCATTGACGGATGATAAGAAGAAAGAAAGAAAGAAAGAAAGAAAGTGGGAGAAAGAGAAAATGAATGAAAGAAAGAAAGAAATGTTGGGCAGAAGGAAAAAGAAAGAAAGAAATAAAGAAAGCATTGACGGAAGATAGTAAGAAAGAAAGAAAGAAAAAAGAAGGAAAGCATTGACGGAAGATAGAAAGAAAGAAAGAAAAAATAAATAAATAAATAAATAAATAAAGCAATGACGGAAGATAGGAAGGAAGAAAGAAAGAAAGAAAGAAAGAAAGAAAGAAAGAAAGAAAGAAAGAAAGAAAGAAAGAAAGAAAGAAAGAAAGAAAGAAAGAAAGCATTGACGGAAGATAGGACGAAAGAAAGAAAGAAAGAAAGAAAGTGGGAGAAAGAGAAAATAATGAAAGAAAGAAAGAAATGGTGGGCAGAAGGAAAAAGAAAGAAAGAAAGAAAGAAAGAAAGAAAGAAAGCATTGACGGAAGATAGGAAGAAAGAAAGAAAGAATGAAAGAAAGAAAGAAAGAAAGAAAGAAAGAAAGTGGGAGAAAGAGAAAATAATGAAAGAAAGAAAGAAATGGTGGGCAGAAGGAAAAAGAAAGAAAGAAAGAAAGAAAGAAAGCATTGACGGAAGATAGGAAGAAAGAAAGAAAAAAGAAGGAAAGCATTGACGGAAGATAGAAAGAAAGATAGAAAAAAGAAAGAAAGAAAGAAAGAAAGCATTGACGGAAGATATGATGAAAGAAAGAAAGAAAGAAAGAAAGAAAGCATTGACGGAAGATAGGAAGAAAAAAGAAAGAAAGAAAGAAAGAAAGAAAGTGAGAGAAAGAGAGAATTAATGAAAGAAAGAAAGAAATGGTGGGCGGAAGGAAAAAGAAAGAAAGAAAGAAAGAAAGCATTGACGGAAGATAGGAAGAAAGAAAGAAAGAAAGAAAGAAAGAAAGCATAGACGGAAGATAGGATGAAAGAAAGAAAGAAAGAAAGAAAGAAAACATTGACGGAAGAAAGGAAGAAAGAAAGAAAAAAAATAGCATTGATGAAAGATAGGATGAAAGAAAGAAAGAAAAAAAGAAAACATTGACGGACGATAGGAATAAAGAAAGAAAGAAAGAAAGAAAGTGGGAGAAAGAGAGAATGAATGAAAGAAGAAAGAAATGTTGGGGAGATGGAGAAAGAAAGAAAGAAAGAAAGTAAAAAAGAAAAAAGAAAGCATTTACGGAAGATAGGAAGAAAGAAAGAAAGAAAGAAAGAAAAATGAAAGAAAGTGTTGACGGAAGATAGAAAGAAAGAAAGAAAGCATTGACGGAAGATAGGAAAGAAAGAAAGAAAGAAAGAAAGAAAGAAAGAAAGAAAGAAAGAAAAAAGAAAGCATTGATGGAAGATAGGAAGAAAAAGTAAGAAAGAAAGAAAGAAAGTAAGTAAGAAAGACAGAAAGAAAGATAGAATGAAAGAAAGAAAGCATTAACGGAATATAGGAAGAAAGAAAGAAAGAAAAAAAGAAAAAAGCATTGACGGAAGATAGGAAGAAAGAAAGAAAGAAAGAAAGAAAGAAACTAAGTTAGTAAGTAAGCAAACATTGACGGAAGATAGGAAGAAAGAAAGAAAGAAAGAAAGAATGAAAGAAAGTAAGCAAGCATTGATGGAAGATAGGAAGAAAGACAGAAAAAAAAAGAAAGCATTGACGAAAGATAGGATGAAAGAAAGAAAGAAAGAAAGAAAGGAGGAAGGAAAGAAAGCATTGACGGAAGATAGGAAGGAAGAAAGAAAGAAAGAAAGAAAGAAAGTGGGAGAAAGAGAAAATGAATGAAAGAAAGAAAGAAATGGTGGGCAGAAGGAAAAAGAAAGAAAGAAATAAAGAAAGCATTGACGGAAGATAGTAAGAAAGAAAGAAAGAAAAAAGAAGGAAAGCATTGACGGAAGATAGTAAGAAAGAAAGAAAGAAAGAAAGAAAGAAAGAAAGAAAGAAAGAAAGAAAGAAAGGAAAATAAGCATTGACGAAAGATACGATGAAAGAAAGAAAGAAAGAAAGATAGAAAGAAAGTAAGCAAGCATTGATGGAAGATAGGAAGAAAGACAGAAAGAAAGAAAAAAAAGAAAGCATTGACGAAAGATAGAATGAAAGAAAGAAAGAAAGAAAGAAAAGAGAAAGAAAGCATTGACAGAAGATAGAAAGAAAGAAAAAAAGAAAGAAAGAAAGAAAGAAAGAAAGAAAGAAAGAAAGAAAGCATTGACGGAAGATAGAAAGAAAGAAAGAAAGCATTGACGGAAGATAGGAAAGAAGAAAGAAAGAAAGAAAGAAAGAAAGAAAGAAAGAAAGAAAGAAAGAAAGAAAGAAAAAAGAAAGCATTGATGGAAGATATGAAGAAAAAGTAAGTAAGAAAGAAAGAAAGTAAGAAAGAAAGAAAGAAAGAAAGATAGAATGAAAGAAAGAAAGCATTGACGGAATATAGGAAGAAAGAAAGAAAGAAAAAAAGAAAAAAGCATTGACGGAAGATAGGAAGAAATAAAGAAAGAAAGAAAGAAACTAAGTTAGTAAGTAAGCAAACATTGACGGAAGATAGGAAGAAAGAAAGAAAGAAAGAAAGAAAGAAAGAAAGAAAGGAAGAAAGAAAGAAAAAAGAAAGCAATGACGGAAGATAGGAAGAAAGAAAGAAAGAAAGAAAGAAAGAAAGAAAGAAAGAAAGCATTGACGGAAGATAGGAAGAAAGAAAGAAAGAAAGAAAGAAAGAAAGAAAGAAAGAAAGAAAGAAAGAAAGAAAGAAAGAAAAAAGCATTGAGGGAAGATAGGAAGAAAGAAAGAAAGAAAGATAGAAAGAAAGTAAGAAAGAAAGAAGGAAAGAAAGAAAGAAAGAAAGAAAGAAAGAAAAAAGCATTGAGGGAAGATAGGAAGAAAGAAAGAAAGAAAGAAAGAAAGAAAGAAGGAAAGAAAGAAAGAAAGAAAGCATTGACGGAAGATAGGAAGACAGAAAGACAGAAAAAAAGAAAAAAGCATTGACGGAAGATAGGAAGAAAGAAAGAAAGAAAGAAAGAAAGAAAGCATTGACGAAAGATACGATGAAAGAAAGAAAGAAAGAAAGAAAGAAAGAAAGAAAGAAAGAGAGAAAGAAAGAAAGAAAGCATTGACGGAAGATAGAAAGAAAGAAAGAAAGATAGAAAGAAAGAAAGAAAGAAAGAAAGACAGCATTGGCAAGAGATAGGATGAAAGAAAGAAAGAAAGAAAGAAAGAAAGAAAGAAAGAAAGAAAGAAAGAAAGAAATCATTGACGGATGATAAGAAGAAAGAAAGAAAGAAAGAAAGAAAGTGGGAGAAAGAGAAAATGAATGAAAGAAAGAAAGAAATGTTGGGCAGAAGGAAAAAGAAAGAAAGAAATAAAGAAAGCATTGACGGAAGATAGTAAGAAAGAAAGAAAGAAAAAAGAAGGAAAGCATTGACGGAAGATAGAAAGAAAGAAAGAAAAAAGAAATAAATAAATAAATAAATAAAGCAATGACGGAAGATAGGAAGGAAGAAAGAAAGAAAGAAAGAAAGAAAGAAAGAAAGAAAGAAAGAAAGAAAGAAAGAAAGAAAGAAAGAAAGAAAGAAAGAAAGCATTGACGGAAGATAGGACGAAAGAAAGAAAGAAAGAAAGAAAGTGGGAGAAAGAGAAAATAATGAAAGAAAGAAAGAAATGGTGGGCAGAAGGAAAAAGAAAGAAAGAAAGAAAGAAAGAAAGAAAGAAAGAAAGCATTGACGGAAGATAGGAAGAAAGAAAGAAAGAAAGAAAGAAAGAAAGAAAGAAAGAAAGAAAGAAAGAAAGAAAGTGGGAGAAAGAGAAAATAATGAAAGAAAGAAAGAAATGGTGGGCAGAAGGAAAAAGAAAGAAAGAAAGAAAGAAAGAAAGAAAGCATTGACGGAAGATAGGAAGAAAGAAAGAAAGAAAGAAAGAAAGAAAAATGAAAGAAAGCGTTGACGGAAGATAGAAAGAAAGAAAGAAAGCATTGACGGAAGATAGGAAAGAAGAAAGAAAGAAAGAAAGAAAGAAAGAAAGAAAGAAAGAAAGAAAGAAAAAAGAAAGCATTGATGGAAGATAGGAAGAAAAAGTAAGAAAGAAAGAAAGAAAGTAAGAAAGAAAGAAAGAAAGAAAGATAGAATGAAAGAAAGAAAGCATTGACGGAATATAGGAAGAAAGAAAGAAAGAAAAAAAGAAAAAAGCATTGACGGAAGATAGGAAGAAATAAAGAAAGAAAGAAAGAAACTAAGTTAGTAAGTAAGCAAACATTGACGGAAGATAGGAAGAAAGAAAGAAAGAAAGAAAGAAAGAAAGAAAGAAAGAAAGAAAGAAAGAAAGAAAGAAAAAAAAAAGAAAGCAATTACGGAAGATAGGAAGAAAGAAAGAAAGAAAGAAAGAAAGAAAGAAAGAAAGAAAGAAAGAAAGCGTTGACGGAAGATAGGAAGAAAGAAAGAAAGAAAGAAAGAAAGAAAGAAAGAAAGAAAGAAAGAAAGAAAAAAAGCATTGAGGGAAGATAGGAAGAAAGAAAGAAAGAAAGATAGAAAGAAAGTAAGAAAGAAAGAAGGAAAGAAAGAAAGAAAGAAAGAAAGAAAGAAAAAAGCATTGAGGGAAGATAGGAAGAAAGAAAGAAAGAAAGAAAGAAAGAAGGAAAGAAAGAAAGAAAGAAAGCATTGACGGAAGATAGGAAGACAGAAAGACAGAAAAAAAGAAAAAAGCATTGACGGAAGGTAGGAAGAAAGAAAGAAAGAAAGCATTGACGAAAGATACGATGAAAGAAAGAAAGAAAGAAAGAAAGAAAGAAAGAAAGAAAGAGAGAAAGAAAGAAAGAAAGCATTGACGGAAGATAGAAAGAAAGAAAGAAAGATAGAAAGAAAGAAAGAAAGAAAGAAAGACAGCATTGACAAGAGATAGGATGAAAGAAAGAAAGAAAGAAAGAAAGAAAGAAAGAAAGAAAGAAAGAAAGATAGAAAGAAATCATTGACGGATGATAAGAAGAAAGAAAGAAAGAAAGAAAGTGGGAGAAAGAGAAAATGAATGAAAGAAAGAAATAAAGAAAGCATTGACGGAAGATAGTAAGAAAGAAAGAAAGAAAAAAGAAGGAAAGCATTGACGGAAGATAGAAAGAAAGAAAGAAAAAAGAAATAAATAAATAAATAAATAAAGCAATGACGGAAGATAGGAAGAAAGAAAGAAAGAAAAAAGAAAGAAAGCATTGACAGAAGATAGAAAGAAAGAAAGAAAGAAAGAAAGCATTGACGGAAGATAGGACGAAAGAAAGAAAGAAAGAAAGAAAGAAAGTGGGAGAAAGAGAAAATAATGAAAGAAAGAAAGAAATGGTGGGCAGAAGGAAAAAGAAAGAAAGAAAGAAAGAAAGAAAGAAAGAAAGCATTGACGGAAGATAGGAAGAAAGAAAGAAAGAATGAAAGAAAGAAAGAAAGAAAGAAAGAAAGAAAGAAAGAAAGAAAGTGGGAGAAAGAGAAAATAATGAAAGAAAGAAAGAAATGGTGGGCAGAAGGAAAAAGAAAGAAAGAAAGAAAGAAAGAAAGCATTGACGGAAGATAGGAAGAAAGAAAGAAAAAAGAAGGAAAGCATTGACGGAAGATAGAAAGAAAGATAGAAAAAAGAAAGAAAGAAAGAAAGAAAGCATTGACGGAAGATATGATGAAAGAAAGAAAGAAAGAAAGAAAGAAAGCATTGACGGAAGATAGGAAGAAAAAAGAAAGAAAGAAAGAAAGAAAGAAAGAGAGAGAAAGAGAGAATTAATGAAAGAAAGAAAGAAATGGTGGGCGGAAGGAAAAAGAAAGAAAGAAAGAAAGAAAGAAAGAAAGCATTGACGGAAGATAGGAAGAAAGAAAGAAAGAAAGAAAGAAAGAAAGAAAGCATTGACGGAAGATAGGATGAAAGAAAGAAAGAAAGAAAGAAAGAAAGAAAACATTGACGGAAGAAAGGAAGAAAGAAAGAAAAAAAATAGCATTGATGAAAGATAGGATGAAAGAAAGAAAGAAAAAAAGAAAACATTGACGGACGATAGGAATAAAGAAAGAAAGAAAGAAAGAAAGTGGGAGAAAGAGAGAATGAATGAAAGAAGAAAGAAATGTTGGGGGGATGGAGAAAGAAAGAAAGAAAGAAAGTAAAAAAGAAAAAAGAAAGCATTTACGGAAGATAGGAAGAAAGAAAGAAAGAAAGAAAGAAAAATGAAAGAAAGCGTTGACGGAAGATAGAAAGAAAGAAAGAAAGCATTGACGGAAGATACGAAAGAAAGAAAGAAAGAAAGAAAGAAAGAAAGAAAGAAAGAAAGAAAGAAAAAAGAAAGCATTGATGGAAGATAGGAAGAAAAAGTAAGAAAGAAAGAAAGAAAGTAAGAAAGAAAGAAAGAAAGAAAGATAGAATGAAAGAAAGAAAGCATTGACGGAATATAGGAAGAAAGAAAGAAAGAAAAAAAGAAAAAAGCATTGACGGAAGATAGGAAGAAAGAAAGAAAGAAAGAAAGAAAGAAACTAAGTTAGTAAGTAAGCAAACATTGACGGAAGATAGGAAGAAAGAAAGAAAGAAAGAAAGAAAGAAAGAAAGAAAGAACGAAAGAAAGAAAGAAAGCATTGATGGAAGATAGGAAAGGAGAAAGAAAGAAAGAAAGAAAGAATGAAAGAAAGTAAGCAAGCATTGATGGAAGATAGGAAGAAAGACAGAAAAAAAAAAGAAAGCATTGACGAAAGATAGGATGAAAGAAAGAAAGAAAGAAAGAAAGGAGGAAGGAAAGAAAGCATTGACGGAAGATAGGAAGGAAGAAAGAAAGAAAGAAAGAAAGAAAGTGGGAGAAAGAGAAAATGAATGAAAGAAAGAAAGAAATGGTGGGCATAAGGAAAAAGAAAGAAAGAAATAAAGAAAGCATTGACGGAAGATAGTAAGAAAGAAAGAAAGAAAAAAGAAGGAAAGCATTGACGGAAGATAGTAAGAAAGAAAGAAAGAAAGAAAGAAAGAAAGAAAGAAAGAAAGAAAGAAAGAAAAAAAGGAAAATAAGCATTGACGAAAGATACGATGAAAGAAAGAAAGAAAGAATGATAGAAAGAAAGTAAGCAAGCATTGATGGAAGATAGGAAGAAAGACAGAAAGAAAGAAAAAAAAGAAAGCATTGACGAAAGATAGAATGAAAGAAAGAAAGAAAGAAAGAAAAGAGAAAGAAAGCATTGACAGAAGATAGAAAGAAAGAAAAAAAGAAAGAAAGAAAGAAGGGAAGAAATCAATGACGGAAGATAGGAAGAAAGAAAGAAAGAAAGGAAGAAGGAAAGAAAGAAAGAAAGAAAGAAAGACAGCATTGACAAGAGATAGGATGAAAGAAAGAAAGAAAGAAAGAAAGAAAGAAAGAAAGAAAGAAAGAAAGAAAGAAAGAAAGAAAGCATTGACGGAAGATAGGAAGGAAGAAAGAAAGAAAGAAAGAAAGAAAGTGGGAGAAAGAGAAAATGAATGAAAGAAAGAAAGAAATGGTGGGCATAAGGAAAAAGAAAGAAAGAAATAAAGAAAGCATTGACGGAAGATAGTAAGAAAGAAAGAAAGAAAAAAGAAGGAAAGCATTGACGGAAGATAGTAAGAAAGAAAGAAAGAAAGAAAGAAAGAAAGAAAGAAAGAAAGAAAGAAAGAAAGAAAGAAAAAAAGGAAAATAAGCATTGACGAAAGATACGATGAAAGAAAGAAAGAAAGAATGATAGAAAGAAAGTAAGCAAGCATTGATGGAAGATAGGAAGAAAGACAGAAAGAAAGAAAAAAAAGAAAGCATTGACGAAAGATAGAATGAAAGAAAGAAAGAAAGAAAGAAAAGAGAAAGAAAGCATTGACAGAAGATAGAAAGAAAGAAAAAAAGAAAGAAAGAAAGAAGGGAAGAAATCAATGACGGAAGATAGGAAGAAAGAAAGAAAGAAAGGAAGAAGGAAAGAAAGAAAGAAAGAAAGAAAGACAGCATTGACAAGAGATAGGATGAAAGAAAGAAAGAAAGAAAGAAAGAAAGAAAGAAAGAAAGCATTGACGGATGATAAGAAGAAAGAAAGAAAGAAAGAAAGAAAGAAAGTGGGAGAAAGAGAAAATGAATGAAAGAAAGACAGAAATGGTGGCAGAAGGAAAAAGAAAGAAAGGAAGAAATAAAGCATTGACGGAAGATAGTAAGAAAGAAAGAAAGAAAAAAGAAGGAAAGCATTGACGGAAGATAGTAAGAAAGAAAGAAAGAAAGAAAGAAAGAAAGAAAGAAAGAAAGAAAGAAAGAAAGAAAGAAAAAAAGGAAAATAAGCATTGACGAAAGATACGATGAAAGAAAGAAAGAAAGAAAGATAGATAGAAAGAAAGTAAGCAAGCATTGAGGGAAGATAGGAATAAAGAAAGAAAGAAAGATAGAAAGAAAGTAAGAAAGAAAGAAAGAAAGAAAGAAAGAAAGAAAGAAAGAAAGAAAGAAAGCATTGACGGAAGATTGAAAGAAAGAAAGAAAAAAGAAAGAAAGAAAGAAAGAAAGAATGAAAGAAAGTAAGCAAGCATTGATGGAAGATAGGAAGAAAGACAGAAAGAAAAAAAAAGAAAGCATTGACGGAAGATAGAAAGAAAGAAAGAAAAAAGAAAGAAAGAAAGAAAGAAAGAATGAAAGAAAGTAAGCAAGCATTGATGGAAGATAGGAAGAAAGACAGAAAGAAAAAAAAAGAAAGCATTGACGAAAGATAGGATGAAAGAAAGAAAGAAAGAAAGGAGGAAGGAAAGAAAGCATTGACGGAAGATAGGAAGGAAGAAAGAAAGAAAGAAAGAAAGAAAGTGGGAGAAAGAGAAAATGAATGAAAGAAAGAAAGAAATGGTGGGCAGAAGGAAAAAGAAAGAAAGAAATAAAGAAAGCATTGACGGAAGATAGTAAGAAAGAAAGAAAGAAAAAAGAAGGAAAGCATTGACGGAAGATAGTAAGAAAGAAAGAAAGAAAGAAAGAAAGAAAGAAAAAAAGGAAAATAAGCATTGACGAAAGATACGATGAAAGAAAGAAAGAAAGAAAGAAAGATAGAAAGTAAGCAAGCATTGATGGAAGATAGGAAGAAAGACAGAAAGAAAGAAAAAAAAAGAAAGCATTGACGAAAGATAGGATGAAAGAAAGAAAGAAAGAAAGAAAAGAGAAAGAAAGCATTGACAGAAGATAGAAAGAAAAAAGAAAGGAAGAAAGAAAGAAGGGAAGAAATCAATGACGGAAGATAGGAAGAAAGAAAGAAAGAAAGGAAGATGGAAAGAAAGAAAGAAAGAAAGAAAGACAGCATTGACAAGAGATAGGATGAAAGAAAGAAAGAAAGAAAGAAAGAAAGAAAGAAAGCATTGACGGATGATAAGAAGAAAGAGAGAAAGAAAGAAAGAAAGTGGGAGAAAGAGAAAATGAATGAAAGAAAGACAGAAATGGTGGGCAGAAGGAAAAAGAAAGAAAGAAATAAATAAAGCATTGACGGAAGATAGTGAGAAAGAAAGAAAGAAAAAAGAAGGAAAGCATTGACGGAAGATAGTAAGAAAGAAAGAAAGAAAGAAAGAAAGAAAGAAAGAAAGAAAGAAAGAAAGAAAGAAAGAAAAAAAGGAAAATAAGCATTGACGAAAGATACGATGAAAGAAAGAAAGAAAGAAAGAAAGATAGAAAGAAAGTAAGCAAGCATTGATGGAAGATAGGAAGAAAGACAGAAAGAAAGAAAAAAAAGAAAGCATTGACGAAAGATAGGATGAAAGAAAGAAAGAAAGAAAGAAGGAAGGAAAGAAAGCATTGACGGAAGATAGGAAGAAAGAAAGAAAGAAAGAAAGAAAAGAGAAAGAAAGCATTGAGAGAAGATAGAAAGAAAGAAAAAAAGAAAGAAAGAAAGAAGGGAAGAAATCAATGACGGAAGATAGGAAGAAAGAAAGAAAGAAAGGAAGAAGGAAAGAAAGAAAGAAAGAAAGAAAGCATTGACGAGAGATAGGATAAAAGACAGAAAGAAAGAAAGAAAGAAAGCATTGACGGAAGATAGGAAGAATGAAAAAAGAAAGAAAGAAAGAAAGAAAGAAAGAAAGTGGGAGAAAGAGAGAATTAATGAAAGAAAGAAAGAAATGGTGGGCAGAAGGAAAAAGAAAGAAAGAAAGAAAGAAAGAAAAAAGAAAACATTGATGGAAGATAGGAAGAAAGAAAGAAAGAAAGAAAGAAAGAAAGAAAGAAAGAAAGAAAGAAAGAAAGAAAGAAAGAAAGAAAGAAAGAAAGAAAGCATTGACGGAAGATAGGGAAAAAGAAAGAAAGAAAGAAAAAAAGAAAGCATTGACGGAAGATAGAAAGAAAGAAAGAAAAAAGAAAGAAAGAAAGAAAGCATTGACGGAAGATAGGATGAAAGAAAGAAAGAAAGAAAGAAAGAAAGCATTGACGGAAGATAGGAAGAAAGAAAGAAAGAAAGTGGGAGAAAGAGAGAATGAATGAAAGAAACAAAGAAATGTTGGGCAGAAGGAAAAAGAAAGAAAGAAAGAAAGTAAGAAAGAAAAAAAAAGCATTGACCGAAGATAGGAAGAAAGAAAGAAAAAAGAAAGAAAGCGTTTACGGAAGATAGGAAAGAAGAAAGAAAAAAAGAAAGAAAGCAGAAAGCATTGAAGAAAGATAGGAAGAAAAAGAAAGAAAGAAAGATAGAAAGAAAGTAAGAAAGAAAGAAAGAAAGAAAGAAAGAAAGAAAAAAGCATTGAGGGAAGATAGGAATAAAGAAAGAAAGAAAGATAGAAAGAAAGTAAGAAAGAAAGAAGGAAAGAAAGAAAGAAAGAAAGAAAAAAGCATTGAGGGAAGATAGGAAGAAAGAAAGAAAGAAAGAAAGAAAGAAGGAAAGAAAGAAAGAAAGAAAGCATTGACGGAAGATAGGAAGACAGAAAGACAGAAAAAAAGAAAAAAGCATTGACGGAAGATAGGAAGAAAGAAACAAAGAAAGAAAGAAAGAAAGCA
>JBAJHW010000018.1:9876388-9893888 GCA_037013535.1 Intellagama lesueurii | reverse complement strand
AAGAAAGAAAAATGAAAGAAAGCGTTGACGGAAGATAGAAAGAAAGAAAGAAAGCATTGACGGAAGATAGGAAAGAAAGAAAGAAAGAAAGAAAGAAAGAAAGAAAGAAAGAAAGAAAGAAAGAAAAAAGAAAGCATTGATGGAAGATAGGAAGAAAAAGTAAGAAAGAAAGAAAGAAAGTAAGAAAGAAAGAAAGAAAGAAAGATAGAATGAAAGAAAGAAAGCATTGACGGAATATAGGAAGAAAGAAAGAAAGAAAAAAAGAAAAAAGCATTGACGGAAGATAGGAAGAAAGAAAGAAAGAAAGAAAGAAAGAAACTAAGTTAGTAAGTAAGCAAACATTGACGGAAGATAGGAAGAAAGAAAGAAAGAAAGAAAGATAGAACGAAAGAAAGAAAGAAAGCATTGATGGAAGATAGGAAAGGAGAAAGAAAGAAAGAAAGAAAGAATGAAAGAAGGTAAGCAAGCATTGATGGAAGATAGGAAGAAAGACAGAAAAAAAAAGAAAGCATTGACGAAAGATAGGATGAAAGAAAGAAAGAAAGAAAGAAAGGAGGAAGGAAAGAAAGCATTGACGGATGATAGGAAGGAAGAAAGAAAGAAAGAAAGAAAGAAAGTGGGAGAAAGAGAAAATGAATGAAAGAAAGAAAGAAATGGTGGGCATAAGGAAAAAGAAAGCAAGAAATAAAGAAAGCATTGACGGAAGATAGTAAGAAAGAAGAAAGAAAAAAGAAGGAAAGCATTGACGGAAGATAGTAAGAAAGAAAGAAAGAAAGAAAGAAAGAAAGAAAGAAAGAAAGAAAGAAAAAAAAAAGGAAAATAAGCATTGACGAAAGATACGATGAAAGAAAGAAAGAAAGAAAGATAGAAAGAAAGTAAGCAAGCATTGATGGAAGATAGGAAGAAAGACAGAAAGAAAGAAAAAAAAGAAAGCATTGACGAAAGATAGAATGAAAGAAAGAAAGAAAGAAAGAAAAGAGAAAGAAAGCTTTGACAGAAGATAGAAAGAAAGAAAAAAAGAAAGAAAGAAAGAAGGGAAGAAATCAATGACGGAAGATAGGAAGAAAGAAAGAAAGGAAGGAAGAAGGAAAGAAAGAAAGAAAGAAAGAAAGAAAGACAGCATTGACAAGAGATAGGATGAAAGAAAGAAAGAAAGAAAGAAAGAAAGAAAGAAAGAAAGAAAGAAAGAAGAAAGAAAGCATTGACGGATGATAAGAAGAAAGAAAGAAAGAAAGAAAGAAAGAAAGAAAGAAAGAAAGAAAGTGGGAGAAAGAGAAAATGAATGAAAGAAAGACAGAAATGGTGGGCAGAAGGAAAAAGAAAGAAAGAAAGAAATAAAGCATTGACGGAAGATAGTAAGAAAGAAAGAAAGAAAAAAGAAGGAAAGCATTGACGGAAGATAGTAAGAAAGAAAGAAAGAAAGAAAGAAAGAAAGAAAGAAAGAAAGAAAAAAAGGAAAATAAGCATTGACGAAAGATACGATGAAAGAAAGAAAGAAAGAAAGATAGATAGAAAGAAAGTAAGCAAGCATTGAGGGAAGATAGGAATAAAGAAAGAAAGAAAGATAGAAAGAAAGTAAGAAAGAAAGAAAGAAAGAAAGAAAGAAAGAAAGAAAGAAAGAAAGAAAGCATTGACTCAAGATAGAAAGAAAGAAAGAAAAAAGAAAGAAAGAAAGAATGAAAGAAAGTAAGCAAGCATTGATGGAAGATAGGAAGAAAGACAGAAAGAAAAAAAAAAAGAAAGCATTGACGGAAGATAGAAAGAAAGAAAGAAAAAAGAAAGAAAGAAAGAAAGAAAGAATGAAAGAAAGTAAGCAAGCATTGATGGAAGATAGGAAGAAAGACAGAAAGAAAAAAAAAGAAAGCATTGACGAAAGATAGGATGAAAGAAAGAAAGAAAGAAAGAAAGGAGGAAGGAAAGAAAGCATTGACGGAAGATAGGAAGGAAGAAAGAAAGAAAGAAAGAAAGAAAGTGGGAGAAAGAGAAAATGAATGAAAGAAAGAAAGAAATGGTGGGCAGAAGGAAAAAGAAAGAAGAGATAAAGAAAGCATTGACGGGAAGATAGTAAGAAAGAAAGAAAGAAAAAAGAAGGAAAGCATTGACGGAAGATAGTAAGAAAGAAAGAAAGAAAGAAAGAAAGAAAGAAAAAAAGGAAAATAAGCATTGACGAAAGATACGATGAAAGAAAGAAAGAAAGAAAGAAAGATAGAAAGTAAGCAAGCATTGATGGAAGATAGGAAGAAAGACAGAAAGAAAGAAAAAAAAAGAAAGCATTGACGAAAGATAGGATGAAAGAAAGAAAGAAAGAAAGAAAAGAGAAAGAAAGCATTGACAGAAGATAGAAAGAAAGAAAAAAAGAAAGAAAGAAAGAAGGGAAGAAATCAATGACGGAAGATAGGAAGAAAGAAAGAAAGAAAGGAAGAAGGAAAGAAAGAAAGAAAGAAAGAAAGACAGCATTGACAAGAGATAGGATGAAAGAAAGAAAGAAAGAAAGAAAGAAAGCATTGACGGATGATAAGAAGAAAGAGAGAAAGAAAGAAAGAAAGTGGGAGAAAGAGAAAATGAATGAAAGAAAGACAGAAATGGTGGGCAGAAGGAAAAAGAAAGAAAGAAAGAAATAAAGCATTGACGGAAGATAGTGAGAAAGAAAGAAAGAAAAAAGAAGGAAAGCATTGACGGAAGATAGTAGGAAAGAAAGAAAGAAAGAAAGAAAGAAAGAAAGAAAGAAAGAAAAAAAGGAAAATAAGCATTGACGAAAGATACGATGAAAGAAAGAAAGAAAGAAAGAAAGATAGAAAGTAAGTAAGCAAGCATTGATGGAAGATAGGAAGAAAGACAGAAAGAAAGAAAAAAAAGAAAGCATTGACGAAAGATAGGATGAAAGAAAGAAAGAAAGAAAGAAGGAAGGAAAGAAAGCATTGACGGAAGATAGGAAGAAAGAAAGAAAGAAAGAAAGAAAAGAGAAAGAAAGCATTGACAGAAGATAGAAAGAAAGAAAAAAAGAAAGAAAGAAAGAAGGGAAGAAATCAATGACGGAAGATAGGAAGAAAGAAAGAAAGAAAGGAAGAAGGAAAGAAAGAAAGAAAGAAAGCATTGACGAGAGATAGGATAAAAGACAGAAAGAAAGAAAGAAAGAAAGCATTGACGGAAGATAGGAAGAATGAAAAAAGAAAGAAAGAAAGAAAGAAAGAAAGAAAGAAAGAAAGTGGGAGAAAGAGAGAATTAATGAAAGAAAGAAAGAAATGGTGGGCAGAAGGAAAAAGAAAGAAAGAAAGAAGGAAAGAAAAAAGAAAACATTGATGGAAGATAGGAAGAAAGAAAGAAAGAAAGAAAGAAAGAAAGAAAGAAAGAAAGAAAGAAAGAAAGAAAGCATTGACGGAAGATAGGGAAAAAGAAAGAAAGAAAGAAAAAAGAAAGCATTGACGGAAGATAGAAAGAAAGAAAGAAAAAAGAAAGAAAGAAAGAAAGCATTGACGGAAGATAGGATGAAAGAAAGAAAGAAAGAAAGAAAGAAAGCATTGACGGAAGATAGGAAGAAAGAAAGAAAGAAAGTGGGAGAAAGAGAGAATGAATGAAAGAAACAAAGAAATGTTGGGCAGAAGGAAAAAGAAAGAAAGAAAGAAAGAAAGAAAGAAAAAAAAAGCATTGACCGAAGATAGGAAGAAAGAAAGAAAAAAGAAAAAAAGCGTTTACGGAAGATAGGAAAGAAGAAAGAAAAAAAGAAAGAAAGCAGAAAGCATTGAAGAAAGATAGGAAGAAAAAGAAAGAAAGAAAGATAGAAAGAAAGTAAGAAAGAAAGAAAGAAAGAAAGAAAGAAAAAAGCATTGAGGGAAGATAGGAATAAAGAAAGAAAGAAAGATAGAAAGAAAGTAAGAAAGAAAGAAGGAAAGAAAGAAAGAAAGAAAGAAAAAAGCATTGAGGGAAGATAGGAAGAAAGAAAGAAAGAAAGAAAGAAAGAAAGAATTAAAGAAAGAAAGAAAGAAAGCATTGACGGAAGATAGGAAGAAAGACAGAAAGAAAAAAAAAAGAAAGCATTGACGAAAGATAGGATGAAAGAAAGAAAGAAAGAAAGGAGGAAGGAAAGAAAGCATTGACGAAAGATAGGAAGGAAGAAAGAAAGAAAGAAAGAAAGAAAGTGGGAGAAAGAGAAAATGAATGAAAGAAAGAAAGAAATGGTGGGCAGAAGGAAAAAGAAAGAAAGAAATAAAGAAAGCATTGACGGAAGATAGTAAGAAAGAAAGAAAGAAAAAAGAAGGAAAGCATTGACGGAAGATAGTAAGAAAGAAAGAAAGAAAGAAAGAAAGAAAAAAAGGAAAATAAGCATTGACGAAAGATACGATGAAAGAAAGAAAGAAAGAAAGAAAGAAAGATAGAAAGTAAGCAAGCATTGATGGAAGATAGGAAGAAAGACAGAAAGAAAGAAAAAAAAGAAAGCATTGACGAAAGATAGGATGAAAGAAAGAAAGAAAGAAAGAAAAGAGAAAGAAAGCATTGACAGAAGATAGAAAGAAAGAAAAAAAGAAAGAAAGAAAGAAGGGAAGAAATCAATGACGGAAGATAGGAAGAAAGAAAGAAAGAAAGGAAGAAGGAAAGAAAGAAAGAAAGAAAGAAAGACAGCATTGACAAGAGATAGGATGAAAGAAAGAAAGAAAGAAAGAAAGAAAGAAAGAAAGCATTGACGGATGATAAAAAGAAAGAGAGAAAGAAAGAAAGAAAGTGGGAGAAAGAGAAAATGAATGAAAGAAAGACAGAAATGGTGGGCAGAAGGAAAAAGAAAGAAATAAATAAATAAAGCATTGACGGAAGATAGTGAGAAAGAAAGAAAGAAAAAAGAAGGAAAGCATTGACGGAAGATAGTAAGAAAGAAAGAAAGAAAGAAAGAAAGAAAGAAAGAAAGAAAGAAAGAAAAAAAGGAAAATAAGCATTGACGAAAGATACGATGAAAGAAAGAAAGAAAGAAAGAAAGAAAGATAGAAAGAAAGTAAGCAAGCATTGATGGAAGATAGGAAGAAAGACAGAAAGAAAGAAAAAAAAGAAAGCATTGACGAAAGATAGGATGAAAGAAAGAAAGAAAGAAAGAAGGAAGGAAAGAAAGCATTGACGGAAGATAGGAAGAAAGAAAGAAAGAAAGAAAGAAAAGAGAACGAAAGCATTGACAGAAGATAGAAAGAAAGAAAAAAAGAAAGAAAGAAAGAAGGGAAGAAATCAATGACGGAAGATAGGAAGAAAGAAAGAAAGAAAGGAAGAAGGAAAGAAAGAAAGAAAGAAAGAAAGCATTGACGAGAGATAGGATAAAAGACAGAAAGAAAGAAAGAAAGAAAGCATTGACGAAAGATAGGATGAAAGAAAGAAAGAAAGAAAGGAGGAAGGAAAGAAAGCATTGACGAAAGATAGGAAGGAAGAAAGAAAGAAAGAAAGAAAGAAAGTGGGAGAAAGAGAAAATGAATGAAAGAAAGAAAGAAATGGTGGGCAGAAGGAAAAAGAAAGAAAGAAATAAAGAAAGCATTGACGGAAGATAGTAAGAAAGAAAGAAAGAAAAAAGAAGGAAAGCATTGACGGAAGATAGTAAGAAAGAAAGAAAGAAAGAAAGAAAGAAAAAAAGGAAAATAAGCATTGACGAAAGATACGATGAAAGAAAGAAAGAAAGAAAGAAAGAAAGATAGAAAGTAAGCAAGCATTGATGGAAGATAGGAAGAAAGACAGAAAGAAAGAAAAAAAAGAAAGCATTGACGAAAGATAGGATGAAAGAAAGAAAGAAAGAAAGAAAAGAGAAAGAAAGCATTGACAGAAGATAGAAAGAAAGAAAAAAAGAAAGAAAGAAAGAAGGGAAGAAATCAATGACGGAAGATAGGAAGAAAGAAAGAAAGAAAGGAAGAAGGAAAGAAAGAAAGAAAGAAAGAAAGACAGCATTGACAAGAGATAGGATGAAAGAAAGAAAGAAAGAAAGAAAGAAAGAAAGAAAGCATTGACGGATGATAAAAAGAAAGAGAGAAAGAAAGAAAGAAAGTGGGAGAAAGAGAAAATGAATGAAAGAAAGACAGAAATGGTGGGCAGAAGGAAAAAGAAAGAAAGAAATAAATAAAGCATTGACGGAAGATAGTGAGAAAGAAAGAAAGAAAAAAGAAGGAAAGCATTGACGGAAGATAGTAAGAAAGAAAGAAAGAAAGAAAGAAAGAAAGAAAGAAAGAAAGAAAAAAAGGAAAATAAGCATTGACGAAAGATACGATGAAAGAAAGAAAGAAAGAAAGAAAGATAGAAAGAAAGTAAGCAAGCATTGATGGAAGATAGGAAGAAAGACAGAAAGAAAGAAAAAAAAGAAAGCATTGACGAAAGATAGGATGAAAGAAAGAAAGAAAGAAAGAAGGAAGGAAAGAAAGCATTGACGGAAGATAGGAAGAAAGAAAGAAAGAAAGAAAGAAAAGAGAAAGAAAGCATTGACAGAAGATAGAAAGAAAGAAAAAAAGAAAGAAAGAAAGAAGGGAAGAAATCAATGACGGAAGATAGGAAGAAAGAAAGAAAGAAAGGAAGAAGGAAAGAAAGAAAGAAAGAAAGAAAGCATTGACGAGAGATAGGATAAAAGACAGAAAGAAAGAAAGAAAGAAAGCATTGACGGAAGATAGGAAGAATGAAAAAAGAAAGAAAGAAAGAAAGAAAGAAAGTGGGAGAAAGAGAGAATTAATGAAAGAAAGAAAGAAATGGTGGGCAGAAGGAAAAAGAAAGAAAGAAAGAAAGAAAAAAGAAAACATTGATGGAAGATAGGAAGAAAGAAAGAAAGAAAGAAAGAAAGAAAGAAAGAAAGAAAGAAAGAAAGAAAGAAAGAAAGAAAGCATTGACGGAAGATAGGGAAAAAGAAAGAAAGAAAGAAAAAAGAAAGCATTGACGGAAGATAGAAAGAAAGAAAGAAAAAAGAAAGAAAGAAAGAAAGAATGCATTGACGGAAGATAGGATGAAAGAAAGAAAGAAAGAAAGAAAGAAAGCATTGACGGAAGATAGGAAGAAAGAAAGAAAGAAAGTGGGAGAAAGAGAGAATGAATGAAAGAAACAAAGAAATGTTGGGCAGAAGGAAAAAGAAAGAAAGAAAGAAAGTAAGAAAGAAAAAAAAAAGCATTGACCGAAGATAGGAAGAAAGAAAGAAAAAAGAAAGAAAGCGTTTAAGGAAGATAGGAAAGAAGAAAGAAAAAAAGAAAGAAAGCAGAAAGCATTGAAGAAAGATAGGAAGAAAAAGAAAGAAAGAAAGATAGAAAGAAAGAAAGAAAGAAAGAAAGAAAGAAAGAAAGAAAGAAAGAAAGAAAAAAGCATTGAGGGAAGATAGGAATAAAGGAAGAAAGAAAGATAGAAAGAAAGTAAGAAAGAAAGAAGGAAAGAAAGAAAGAAAGAAAGAAAAAAGCATTGAGGGAAGATAGGAAGAAAGAAAGAAAGAAAGAAAGAAAGAAAGAAAGAAAGAAAGAAGGAAAGAAAGAAAGAAAGAAAGCATTGACGGAAGATAGGAAGACAGAAAGACAGATAAAAAGAAAAAAGCATTGACGGAAGATAGGAAGAAAGAAACAAAGAAAGAAAGAAAGAAAGCATTGACGAAAGATACGATGAAAGAAAGAAAGAAAGAAAGAAAGAAAGCATTGACGGAAGATAGAAAAAAAGAAAGAAAGAAAGAAAGAAAGAAAGAAAGAAAGAAAGAAAGAAAGAAAGAAAGAAAGAATGCATTGACGGAAGATAGGAAGACAGAAAGACAGAAAAAAAGAAAAAAGCATTGACGGAAGATAGGAAGAAAGAAAGAAAGAAAGAAAGAAAGCATTGACGAAAGATACGATGAAAGAAAGAAAGAAAGAAAGAAAGAAAGAAAGAAAGAAAGAAAGAGAGAAAGAAAGAAAGAAAGCATTGACGGAAGACAGAAAGAAAGAAAGAAAGAAAGATAGAAAGAAAGAAAGAAAGAAAGACAGCATTGACAAGAGATAGGATGAAAGAAAGAAAGAAAGAAAGAAAGAAAGAAAGAAAGAAAGAAAGAAAGAAAGAAAGAAAGCATTGACGGATGATAAGAAGAAAGAAAGAAAGAAAGAAAGAAAGAAATTGGGAGAAAGAGAAAATGAATGAAAGAAAGAAAGAAATGTTGGGCAGAAGGAAAAAGAAAGAAAGAAATAAAGAAAGCATTGACGGAAGATAGTAAGAAAGAAAGAAAGAAAAAAGAAGGAAAGCATTGACGGAAGATAGAAAGAAAGAAAGAAAAAAGAAAGAAAGAAAGAAAGAAATAAAGCAATGAGAGAAGATAGGAAGGAAGAAAGAAAGAAAGAAAGAAAGAAAGAAAGAAAGAAAGAAAGAAAGAAAGAAAGAAAGAAAGAAAGAAAGAAAGCATTGACGGAAGGTAGGAAGAAAGAAAGAAAGAAAGAAAGAAAGTGGGAGAAAGAGAAAATAATGAAAGAAAGAAAGAAATGGTGGGCAGAAGGAAAAAGAAAGAAAGAAAGAAAGAAAGCATTGACGGAAGATAGGAAGAAAGAAAGAAAGAAAAAAGAAGGAAAGCATTGACGGAAGATAGAAAGAAAGATAGAAAAAAGAAAGAAAGAAAGAAAGAAAGCATTGACGGAAGATATGATGAAAGAAAGAAAGAAAGAAAGAAAGGAAGCATTGACGGAAGATAGGAAGAAAAAAGAAAGAAAGAAAGAAAGAAAGAGAGAAAGAAAGAAAGAAAGCATTGACGGAAGATAGGGAAAAAGAAAGAAAGAAAAAAAAAGAAAGCATTGACGGAAGATAGAAAGAAAGAAAGAAAAAAGAAAGAAAGAAAGAAAGCATTGACGGAAGATAGGATGAAAGAAAGAAAGAAAGAAAGAAAGCATTGACGGAAGATAGGAAGAAAGAAAGAAAGAAAGAAAGAAAGAAAGAAAGAAAGAAAGAAAGAAAGAAAGAAAGAAAGAAAGAAAGAAAGAAAGCATTGACGGAAGATAGGGAAAAAGAAAGAAAGAAAAAAAAAGAAAGCATTGACGGAAGATAGGATGAAAGAAAGAAAGAAAGAAAGAAAGAAAGCATTGACGGAAGATAAGAAGAAAGAAAGAAAGAAAGTGGGAGAAAGAGAGAATGAATGAAAGAAAGAAAGAAATGTTGGGCAGAAGGAAAAAGAAAGAAAGAAATAAAGAAAGCATTGACGGAAGATAGTAAGAAAGAAAGAAAGAAAAAAGAAGGAAAGCATTGACGGAAGATAGAAAGAAAGAAAGAAAAAAGAAAGAAAGAAAGAAAGAAATAAAGCAATGACGGAAGAAAGAAAGAAAGAAAGAAAGAAAGAAAGAAAGAAAGAAAGAAAGAAAGAAAGAAAGAAAGCATTGACGGAAGATAGGAAGAAAGAAAGAAAGAAAGAAAGAAAGTGGGAGAAAGAGAAAATAATGAAAGAAAGAAAGAAATGGTGGGCAGAAGGAAAAAGAAAGAAAGAAAGAAAGCATTGACGGAAGATAGGAAGAAAGAAAGAAAGAAAAAAGAAGGAAAGCATTGACGGAAGATAGAAAGAAAGATAGAAAAAAGAAAGAAAGAAAGAAAGAAAGCATTGACGGAAGATATGATGAAAGAAAGAAAGAAAGAAAGAAAGAAAGCATTGACGGAAGATAGGAAGAAAAAAGAAAGAAAGAAAGAAAGAAAGAAAGAAAGAAAGAAAGAAAGAAAGAAAGAAAGAAAGAAAGAAAGAAAGAAACAAAGTGGGAGAAAGAGAGAATTAATGAAAGAAAGAAAGAAATGGTGGGCAGAAGGAAAAAGAAAGAAAGATAGAAAGAAAGAAAGAAAGAAAGCATTGATGGAAGATAGGAAGAAAGAAAGAAAGAAAGAAAGAAAGAAAGAAAGAAAGAAAGAAAGAAAGAAAGAAAGAAAGAAAGAAAGAAAGAAAGAAAGAAAGAAAGAAAGCATTGACGGAAGATAGGATGAAAGAAAGAAAGAAAGAAAGAAAGAAAGAAAGAAAGAAAGCATTGACGGAAGATAGGAAGAAAGAAAGAAAGAAAGAAAACGTTGACGGAAGATAGGAAGAAAGAAAGAAAGAAAGAAAAAAGCATTGATGGAAGAAAGGTAGAAAGAAAGAAAGAAAAAAAGAAAGCATTGATGAAAGATAGGATGAAAGAAAGAAAGAAAGAAAAAAAGAAAACATTGACGGACGATAGGAATAAAGAAAGAAAGAAAGAAAGAAAGTGGGAGAAAGAGAGAATGAATGAAAGAAGAAAGAAATGTTGGGGAGATGGAAAAAGAAAGAAAGAAATAAAGTAAAAAAGAAAAAAGAAAGCATTTACGGAAGATAGGAAGAAAGAAAGAAAGAAAGAAAGAAAAATGATAGAAAGCGTTGACGGAAGATAGAAAGAAAGAAAGAAAGCATTGACGGAAGATAGGAAAGAAGAAAGAAAGAAAGAAAGAAAGAAAGAAAGAAAGAAAGAAAGAAAGAAAGAAAGAAAGAAAGAAAGAAAGAAAGAAAAAAGAAAGCATTGATGGAAGATAGGAAGAAAAAGAAAGAAAGAAAGAAAGAAAGATAGAATGAAAAAAAGAAAGCATTGACGGAATATAGGAAGAAAGAAAGAAAGAAAAAAAGAAAAAAGCATTGACGGAAGATAGGAAGAAGAAAGAAAGAAAGAAAGAAAGAAAGAAAGAAAGAAAGAAAGAAACTAAGTTAGTAAGTAAGCAAACATTGAGGGAAGATAGAAAGAAAGAAAGAAAGAAAGAAAGAAAGAAAGAAAGAAAGAAAGAAAGAAAGAAAGAAAGAAAGCATTGACGGAAGATAGGAAGAAAGAAAGAAAGAAAGAAAGAAAGAAAGAAAGCATTGACGGAAGATAGGAAGAAAGAAAGAAAGAAAGAAAGAAAGAAAGAAAGAAAGAAAGAAAGAAAGAAAGAAAGAAAGAAAGAAAGTGGGAGAAAGAGAAAATAATGAAAGAAAGAAAGAAATGGTGGGCAGAAGGAAAAAGAAAGAAAGAAAGAAAGAAAGAAAGCATTGACGGAAGATAGGAAGAAAGAAAGAAAGAAAAAAGAAGGAAAGCATTGACGGAAGATAGAAAGAAAGATAGAAAAAAGAAACAAAGAAAGAAAGAAAGCATTGACGGAAGATATGATGAAAGAAAGAAAGAAAGAAAGAAAGAAAGAAAGAAAGAAAGAAAGAAAGAAAGAAAGAAAGATAGAAAGTAAGCAAGCATTGATGGAAGATAGGAAGAAAGACAGAAAGAAAGAAAAAAAAGAAAGCATTGACGAAAGATAGGATGAAAGAAAGAAAGAAAGAAAGAAAAGAGAAAGAAAGCATTGACAGAAGATAGAAAGAAAGAAAAAAAGAAAGAAAGAAAGAAGGGAAGAAATCAATGACGGAAGATAGGAAGAAAGAAAGAAAGAAAGGAAGAAGGAAAGAAAGAAAGAAAGAAAGAAAGACAGCATTGACAAGAGATAGGATGAAAGAAAGAAAGAAAGAAAGAAAGAAAGAAAGAAAGCATTGACGGATGATAAAAAGAAAGAGAGAAAGAAAGAAAGAAAGTGGGAGAAAGAGAAAATGAATGAAAGAAAGACAGAAATGGTGGGCAGAAGGAAAAAGAAAGAAAGAAATAAATAAAGCATTGACGGAAGATAGTGAGAAAGAAAGAAAGAAAAAAGAAGGAAAGCATTGACGGAAGATAGTAAGAAAGAAAGAAAGAAAGAAAGAAAGAAAGAAAGAAAGAAAGAAAAAAAGGAAAATAAGCATTGACGAAAGATACGATGAAAGAAAGAAAGAAAGAAAGAAAGATAGAAAGAAAGTAAGCAAGCATTGATGGAAGATAGGAAGAAAGACAGAAAGAAAGAAAAAAAAGAAAGCATTGACGAAAGATAGGATGAAAGAAAGAAAGAAAGAAAGAAGGAAGGAAAGAAAGCATTGACGGAAGATAGGAAGAAAGAAAGAAAGAAAGAAAGAAAAGAGAAAGAAAGCATTGACAGAAGATAGAAAGAAAGAAAAAAAGAAAGAAAGAAAGAAGGGAAGAAATCAATGACGGAAGATAGGAAGAAAGAAAGAAAGAAAGGAAGAAGGAAAGAAAGAAAGAAAGAAAGAAAGCATTGACGAGAGATAGGATAAAAGACAGAAAGAAAGAAAGAAAGAAAGCATTGACGGAAGATAGGAAGAATGAAAAAAGAAAGAAAGAAAGAAAGAAAGAAAGTGGGAGAAAGAGAGAATTAATGAAAGAAAGAAAGAAATGGTGGGCAGAAGGAAAAAGAAAGAAAGAAAGAAAGAAAAAAGAAAACATTGATGGAAGATAGGAAGAAAGAAAGAAAGAAAGAAAGAAAGAAAGAAAGAAAGAAAGAAAGAAAGAAAGAAAGAAAGAAAGAAAGCATTGACGGAAGATAGGGAAAAAGAAAGAAAGAAAGAAAAAAGAAAGCATTGACGGAAGATAGAAAGAAAGAAAGAAAAAAGAAAGAAAGAAAGAAAGAAAGCATTGACGGAAGATAGGATGAAAGAAAGAAAGAAAGAAAGAAAGAAAGCATTGACGGAAGATAGGAAGAAAGAAAGAAAGAAAGTGGGAGAAAGAGAGAATGAATGAAAGAAACAAAGAAATGTTGGGCAGAAGGAAAAAGAAAGAAAGAAAGAAAGTAAGAAAGAAAAAAAAAGCATTGACCGAAGATAGGAAGAAAGAAAGAAAAAAGAAAGAAAGCGTTTAAGGAAGATAGGAAAGAAGAAAGAAAAAAAGAAAGAAAGCAGAAAGCATTGAAGAAAGATAGGAAGAAAAAGAAAGAAAGAAAGATAGAAAGAAAGAAAGAAAGAAAGAAAGAAAGAAAGAAAGAAAGAAAGAAAGAAAAAAGCATTGAGGGAAGATAGGAATAAAGGAAGAAAGAAAGATAGAAAGAAAGTAAGAAAGAAAGAAGGAAAGAAAGAAAGAAAGAAAGAAAAAAGCATTGAGGGAAGATAGGAAGAAAGAAAGAAAGAAAGAAAGAAAGAAAGAAAGAAAGAAAGAAGGAAAGAAAGAAAGAAAGAAAGCATTGACGGAAGATAGGAAGACAGAAAGACAGATAAAAAGAAAAAAGCATTGACGGAAGATAGGAAGAAAGAAACAAAGAAAGAAAGAAAGAAAGCATTGACGAAAGATACGATGAAAGAAAGAAAGAAAGAAAGAAAGAAAGCATTGACGGAAGATAGAAAAAAAGAAAGAAAGAAAGAAAGAAAGAAAGAAAGAAAGAAAGAAAGAAAGAAAGAAAGAAAGAATGCATTGACGGAAGATAGGAAGACAGAAAGACAGAAAAAAAGAAAAAAGCATTGACGGAAGATAGGAAGAAAGAAAGAAAGAAAGAAAGAAAGCATTGACGAAAGATACGATGAAAGAAAGAAAGAAAGAAAGAAAGAAAGAAAGAAAGAAAGAGAGAAAGAAAGAAAGAAAGCATTGACGGAAGACAGAAAGAAAGAAAGAAAGAAAGATAGAAAGAAAGAAAGAAAGAAAGACAGCATTGACAAGAGATAGGATGAAAGAAAGAAAGAAAGAAAGAAAGAAAGAAAGAAAGAAAGAAAGAAAGAAAGAAAGAAAGAAAGAAAGAAAGAAAGCATTGACGGATGATAAGAAGAAAGAAAGAAAGAAAGAAAGAAAGAAATTGGGAGAAAGAGAAAATGAATGAAAGAAAGAAAGAAATGTTGGGCAGAAGGAAAAAGAAAGAAAGAAATAAAGAAAGCATTGACGGAAGATAGTAAGAAAGAAAGAAAGAAAAAAGAAGGAAAGCATTGACGGAAGATAGAAAGAAAGAAAGAAAAAAGAAAGAAAGAAAGAAAGAAATAAAGCAATGAGAGAAGATAGGAAGGAAGAAAGAAAGAAAGAAAGAAAGAAAGAAAGAAAGAAAGAAAGAAAGAAAGAAAGAAAGAAAGAAAGAAAGAAAGAAAGCATTGACGGAAGGTAGGAAGAAAGAAAGAAAGAAAGAAAGAAAGTGGGAGAAAGAGAAAATAATGAAAGAAAGAAAGAAATGGTGGGCAGAAGGAAAAAGAAAGAAAGAAAGAAAGAAAGCATTGACGGAAGATAGGAAGAAAGAAAGAAAGAAAAAAGAAGGAAAGCATTGACGGAAGATAGAAAGAAAGATAGAAAAAAGAAAGAAAGAAAGAAAGAAAGCATTGACGGAAGATATGATGAAAGAAAGAAAGAAAGAAAGAAAGGAAGCATTGACGGAAGATAGGAAGAAAAAAGAAAGAAAGAAAGAAAGAAAGAGAGAAAGAAAGAAAGAAAGCATTGACGGAAGATAGGGAAAAAGAAAGAAAGAAAAAAAAAGAAAGCATTGACGGAAGATAGAAAGAAAGAAAGAAAAAAGAAAGAAAGAAAGAAAGCATTGACGGAAGATAGGATGAAAGAAAGAAAGAAAGAAAGAAAGCATTGACGGAAGATAGGAAGAAAGAAAGAAAGAAAGAAAGAAAGAAAGAAAGAAAGAAAGAAAGAAAGAAAGAAAGAAAGAAAGAAAGAAAGAAAGAAAGAAAGCATTGACGGAAGATAGGGAAAAAGAAAGAAAGAAAAAAAAAGAAAGCATTGACGGAAGATAGGATGAAAGAAAGAAAGAAAGAAAGAAAGAAAGCATTGACGGAAGATAAGAAGAAAGAAAGAAAGAAAGTGGGAGAAAGAGAGAATGAATGAAAGAAAGAAAGAAATGTTGGGCAGAAGGAAAAAGAAAGAAAGAAATAAAGAAAGCATTGACGGAAGATAGTAAGAAAGAAAGAAAGAAAAAAGAAGGAAAGCATTGACGGAAGATAGAAAGAAAGAAAGAAAAAAGAAAGAAAGAAAGAAAGAAATAAAGCAATGACGGAAGAAAGAAAGAAAGAAAGAAAGAAAGAAAGAAAGAAAGAAAGAAAGAAAGAAAGAAAGAAAGAAAGAAAGCATTGACGGAAGATAGGAAGAAAGAAAGAAAGAAAGAAAGAAAGTGGGAGAAAGAGAAAATAATGAAAGAAAGAAAGAAATGGTGGGCAGAAGGAAAAAGAAAGAAAGAAAGAAAGCATTGACGGAAGATAGGAAGAAAGAAAGAAAGAAAAAAGAAGGAAAGCATTGACGGAAGATAGAAAGAAAGATAGAAAAAAGAAAGAAAGAAAGAAAGAAAGCATTGACGGAAGATATGATGAAAGAAAGAAAGAAAGAAAGAAAGAAAGCATTGACGGAAGATAGGAAGAAAAAAGAAAGAAAGAAAGAAAGAAAGAAAGAAAGAAAGAAAGAAAGAAAGAAAGAAAGAAAGAAAGAAAGAAACAAAGTGGGAGAAAGAGAGAATTAATGAAAGAAAGAAAGAAATGGTGGGCAGAAGGAAAAAGAAAGAAAGATAGAAAGAAAGAAAGAAAGAAAGCATTGATGGAAGATAGGAAGAAAGAAAGAAAGAAAGAAAGAAAGAAAGAAAGAAAGAAAGAAAGAAAGAAAGAAAGAAAGAAAGAAAGAAAGAAAGAAAGAAAGAAAGAAAGCATTGACGGAAGATAGGATGAAAGAAAGAAAGAAAGAAAGAAAGAAAGAAAGAAAGAAAGCATTGACGGAAGATAGGAAGAAAGAAAGAAAGAAAGAAAACGTTGACGGAAGATAGGAAGAAAGAAAGAAAGAAAGAAAAAAGCATTGATGGAAGAAAGGTAGAAAGAAAGAAAGAAAAAAAGAAAGCATTGATGAAAGATAGGATGAAAGAAAGAAAGAAAGAAAAAAAGAAAACATTGACGGACGATAGGAATAAAGAAAGAAAGAAAGAAAGAAAGTGGGAGAAAGAGAGAATGAATGAAAGAAGAAAGAAATGTTGGGGAGATGGAAAAAGAAAGAAAGAAATAAAGTAAAAAAGAAAAAAGAAAGCATTTACGGAAGATAGGAAGAAAGAAAGAAAGAAAGAAAGAAAAATGATAGAAAGCGTTGACGGAAGATAGAAAGAAAGAAAGAAAGCATTGACGGAAGATAGGAAAGAAGAAAGAAAGAAAGAAAGAAAGAAAGAAAGAAAGAAAGAAAGAAAGAAAGAAAGAAAGAAAGAAAGAAAGAAAAAAGAAAGCATTGATGGAAGATAGGAAGAAAAAGAAAGAAAGAAAGAAAGAAAGATAGAATGAAAAAAAGAAAGCATTGACGGAATATAGGAAGAAAGAAAGAAAGAAAAAAAGAAAAAAGCATTGACGGAAGATAGGAAGAAAGAAAGAAAGAAAGAAAGAAAGAAAGAAAGAAAGAAAGAAAGAAAGAAACTAAGTTAGTAAGTAAGCAAACATTGAGGGAAGATAGAAAGAAAGAAAGAAAGAAAGAAAGAAAGAAAGAAAGAAAGAAAGAAAGAAAGAAAGAAAGAAAGAAAGAAAGCATTGACGGAAGATAGGAAGAAAGAAAGAAAGAAAGAAAGAAAGAAAGAAAGCATTGACGGAAGATAGGAAGAAAGAAAGAAAGAAAGAAAGAAAGAAAGAAAGAAAGAAAGAAAGAAAGAAAGTGGGAGAAAGAGAAAATAATGAAAGAAAGAAAGAAATGGTGGGCAGAAGGAAAAAGAAAGAAAGAAAGAAAGAAAGAAAGCATTGACGGAAGATAGGAAGAAAGAAAGAAAGAAAAAAGAAGGAAAGCATTGACGGAAGATAGAAAGAAAGATAGAAAAAAGAAACAAAGAAAGAAAGAAAGCATTGACGGAAGATATGATGAAAGAAAGAAAGAAAGAAAGAAAGAAAGAAAGAAAGAAAGAAAGAAAGAAAGAAAGAAAGAAAGAAAGAAAGAAAGAAAGAAAGAAAGCATTGACGGAAGATAGGAAGAAAGAAAGAAAGAAAGAAAGAAAGAAAGAAAGAAAGAAAGGAAGGAAGGAAGAAAGAAAGAAAGCATTGACGGAAGATAGGATGAAAGAAAGAAAGAAAGAAAGAAAGAAAAACATTGACGGAAGATAGGAAGAAAGAAAGAAAGAAAGAAAAAAGCATTGACGGAAGAAAGGAAGAAAGAAAGAAAGAAAAAAAGAAAGCATTGATGAAAGATAGGATGAAAGAAAGAAAAATAAAGAAAACATTGACAGACGATAGGAATAAAGAAAGAAAGGAAGAAAGAAAGAAAGTGGGAGAAAGAGAGAATGAATGAAAGAAGGAAGAAATGTTGGGGAGATGGAAAAAGAAAGAAAGAAAGAAAGTAAAAAAGAAAAAAGAAAGCATTTACGGAAGATAGGAAGAAAGAAAGAAAGAAAGAAAGAAAAATGAAAGAAAGCGTTGACGGAAGATAGAAAGAAAGAAAGAAAGCATTGACGGAAGATAGGAAAGAAGAAAGAAAGAAAGAAAGAAAGAAAGAAAGAAAGAAAGAAAAAAGAAAGCATTGATGGAAGATAGGAAGAAAAAGTAAGAAAGAAAGAAAGAAAGTAAGAAAGAAAGAAAGAAAGAAAGAAAGATAGAATGAAAGAAAGAAAGCATTGACGGAATATAGGAAGAAAGAAAGAAAGAAAAAAAGAAAAAAGCATTGACGGAAGATAGGAAGAAATAAAGAAAGAAAGAAAGAAACTAAGTTAGTAAGTAAGCAAACATTGACGGAAGATAGGAAGAAAGAAAGAAAGAAAGAAAGAAAGAAAGAAAGAAAGAAAGAAAGAAAAAAGAAAGCAATGACGGAAGATAGGAAGAAAGAAAGAA
>JBAJHW010000018.1:9868888-9871388 GCA_037013535.1 Intellagama lesueurii | reverse complement strand
AGAAAGAAAGAAAGAAAGAAAGAAAGAAAGAAAGAAAGAAAGAAAGAAAGCATTGACGGAAGATAGGGAAAAAGAAAGAAAGAAAAAAAAAAGAAAGCATTGACGGAAGATAGGATGAAAGAGAGAAAGAAAGAAAGAAAGAAAGCATTGACGGAAGATAGGAAGAAAGAAAGAAAGAAAGTGGGAGAAAGAGAGAATGAATGAAAGAAAGAAAGAAATGTTGGGCAGAAGGAAAAAGAAAGAAAGAAATAAAGAAAGCATTGACGGAAGATAGTAAGAAAGAAAGAAAGAAAAAAGAAGGAAAGCATTGACGGAAGATAGAAAGAAAGAAAGAAAAAAGAAAGAAAGAAAGAAAGAAAGCAATGACGGAAGATAGGAAGGAAGAAAGAAAGAAAGAAAGAAAGAAAGAAAGAAAGAAAGAAAGAAAGAAAGAAAGAAAGCATTGACGGAAGATAGGAAGAAAGAAAGAAAGAAAGAAAGAAAGTGGGAGAAAGAGAAAATAATGAAAGAAAGAAAGAAATGGTGGGCAGAAGGAAAAAGAAAGAAAGAAAGAAAGCATTGACGGAAGATAGGAAGAAAGAAAGAAAGAAAAAAGAAGGAAAGCATTGACGGAAGATAGAAAGAAAGATAGAAAAAAGAAAGAAAGAAAGAAAGAAAGCATTGACGGAAGATATGATGAAAGAAAGAAAGAAAGAAAGAAAGAAAGAAAGAAAAAAGAAAGCATTGATGGAAGATAGGAAGAAAAAAGTAAGAAAGAAAGAAAGAAAGTAAGAAAGAAAGAAAGAAAGAAAGAAAGATAGAATGAAAGAAAGAAAGCATTGACGGAATATAGGAAGAAAGAAAGAAAGAAAAAAAGAAAAAAGCATTGACGGAAGATAGGAAGAAATAAAGAAAGAAAGAAAGAAACTAAGTTAGTAAGTAAGCAAACATTGACGGAAGATAGGAAGAAAGAAAGAAAGAAAGAAAGAAAGAAAGAAAGAAAGAAAGAAAGAAAAAAGAAAGCAATGACGGAAGATAGGAAGAAAGAAAGAAGAAAGAAAGAAAGAAAGAAAGAAAGAAAGCATTGACGGAAGATAGGAAGAAAGAAAGAAAGAAAGAAGAAAGAAAGAAAGAAAGAAAGAAAGAAAGAAAGAAAGAAAGAAAGAAAGAAAGAAAGAAAGAAAAAAGCATTGGGGGAAGATAGGAAGAAAGAAAGAAAGAAAGATAGAAAGAAAGTAAGAAGAAAGAAGGAAAGAAAGAAAGAAAGAAAGAAAGAAAAAAGCATTGAGGGAAGATAGGAAGAAAGAAAGAAAGAAAGAAAGAAAGAAGGAAAGAAAGAAAGAAAGAAAGCATTGACGGAAGATAGGAAGACAGAAAGACAGAAAAAAAGAAAAAAGCATTGACGGAAGATAGGAAGAAAGAAAGAAAGAAAGAAAGAAAGAAAGCATTGACGAAAGATACGATGAAAGAAAGAAAGAAAGAAAGAAAGAAAGAAAGAAAGAAAGAAAGAAAGAGAGAAAGATAGAAAGAAAGCATTGACGGAAGATAGAAAGAAAGAAAGAAAGAAAGAAAGAAAGAAAGAAAGAAAGAAAGAAAGAAAGAAAGAAAGAAATCATTGACGGATGATAAGAAGAAAGAAAGAAAGAAAGAAAGAAAGTGGGAGAAAGAGAAAATGAATGAAAGAAAGAAAGAAATGTTGGGCAGAAGGAAAAAAAAATAAAGAAATAAAGAAAGCATTGACGGAAGATAGTAAGAAAGAAAGAAAGAAAAAAGAAGGAAAGCATTGACGGAAGAGAGAAAGAAAGAAAGAAAAAAGAAAGAAAGAAATAAATAAATAAAGCAATGACGGAAGATAGGAAGGAAGAAAGAAAGAAAGAAAGAAAGAAAGAAAGAAAGAAAGAAAGAAAGAAAGAAAGCATTGACGGAAGATAGGACGAAAGAAAGAAAGAAAGAAAGTGGGAGAAAGAGAAAATAATGAAAGAAAGAAAGAAATGGTGGGCAGAATGAAATAGAAAGAAAGAAAGAAAGAAAGAAAGCATTGACGGAAGATAGGAAGAAAGAAAGAAAGAAAAAAGAAGGAAAGCATTGACGGAAGATAGAAAGACAGATAGAAAAAAGAAAGAAAGAAAGAAAGCATTGACGGAAGATATGATGAAAGAAAGAAAGAAAGAAAGAAAGAAAGAAAGAAAGCATTGACGGAAGATAGGAAGAAAAAAGAAAGAAAGAAAGAAAGAAAGAAAGAAAGCATTGACAGAAGATAGGAAGAAAGAAAGAAAGAAAGAAAGAAAGAAAGAAAGAAAGAAAGCAAGAAAAAAGCATTGAGGGAAGATAGGAAGAAAGAAAGAAAGATAGAAAGGAAGTAAGAAAGAAAGATGGAAAGAAAGAAAGAAAGAAAGAAAGAAAGAAAGAAAGAAAGAAAAAAGCATTGAGGGAAGATAGGAAGAAAGAAAGAAAGAAAGAAAGAAAGAAGGAAAGAAAGAAAGAAAGAAAGCATTGATGAAAGATACGATGAAAGAAAGAA
>JBAJHW010000018.1:9853888-9858888 GCA_037013535.1 Intellagama lesueurii | reverse complement strand
CATCAAATTACTGTATAAATTTGAGATGTTTTAGTAAACCAGTGACTAGGGTTGATGGAGGAGACCAGCGTGTTATTTTGTCGGTGAGACTCATGGATACTGCCAGATTTCTGCAGTGCTACTCTGTATGTATGTATATATATTTTTGTATAATACACTCGGTTAAGGGAACTGTGTGTCCTGAGTGTTATTATTAGCTCTCAGTTTTAGAGATATCTGTATCTCAAACAACATAAACAACAAAACAAATTCCGTTGTGTATATAAAACTCAATAGGTTATGGGCCCAGCGTAATTTTGTTGTTTATGTGAAAGCGTGAGAGAGAGCACTGATAAGCAGAATGGCAACTACTGCTCCAAATTTCCAGCTTCCAAAATTAAATGAGAGGAACTATTTGGCATGGGAAATGAAAATGCGTATGTTCCTGCTCAAGGAAGGACTGTGGAATATTATTACCAACCCACCACCTCTTACAGAAGAAGAGGAGGATGAGAATGTCCAACAGAACCAGTGTGCCCTATCTACAATTATTTTGTGCCTTGAGGACAGTCAATTATCTCTTGTTAGAGGAATTGATAAGGCAAGCGAGTGTTGGCAAGCACTCAGGAGGGCACATGTACAGGACTCAGTTTCTTCGCAGATAACCCTCACAAGGCAGCTGTATCGTTTAAGGCTGGAGCCAGGAGGGAGTATATCCAAACATCTGGAGCGGTTGACCGGCATGTTCATCCAGCTCAATGAGATGGGATTGGAGTTTACAGAACTGCATAAGGCTTATATAATTTTATCGAGCCTTGACGAGTCCTACGATGTGTTAACTGTTACGTTGGAGGGAATTCCAAAAGAACAGTTAACTGTGCCATATATTTCTGCAAGACTCAAAGAGGAGGAGTCAAAGAGAGCAGAGAACCAGGTGGCAAGGAACCAGCAAACCGGAGACGTGAAGGCAGCTGTATCAAATCAGCACAAAGTTCCCGGCGTCTTGATGGCAAGAAAATGTTTTCGCTGTGGGAGTACCTCTCATCTAATAAAGCATTGTCCGGAGCGAAAGGAGAGTTTTTCGCCCAGCAGAGCTACAGGAGGGAAAGATAAGCAGCGACAGAAGAAACAGCAATGGGGGAGTCGCCGGATCCCAGAAGCATCGGTCGTTTCCAGAGCTGAGCGTTTTCAAGGACAGGAATGGATTCTTGACAGTGGAGCCAGCTATCATATTACAAAGGACCCTGAGTTATTAATTTCTAAGCAGAAATGTGAACTGCAATGTGTGAATTTGGCAAACGGTTTGTGTTCACCAGTTGTATCACAAGGAGATGTTTACACACAAAACTTAGGTAAGCTAAAAGAAGTATTATTGGTTCCACAATTAAAACACAATTTACTGAGTGTAATAAAATTGACAGAAGAAGGTTTTGAAATAACATTTAAAGAAACAGGGTGTGTAATTAAAAGAAATGGTGAAGTGTGTGGGCAAGCTAAAGAAAATAATGGCTTGTATAAATTAATACACACTGATGAGGGACAAGCCATGTTAACCCTGAATGTACCAGAACATGATAAATGTATACATGTGTTGCACAGAAAATTAGGACACATGGGGTACAAATTATTAAGAAAAACAATTGAACACTCAGAGGGCTTGAATGTAAAAGATTGTAAAAAGTATTTGAACTGTGATGTGTGCAAACAAACAAAGAGTAAGGCTGCACCAGTGGCAAAACGAAGTGAAAGAGTAACGAAGCATCCTTTTGAAATAGTGGCAGTAGATTTAATTGGACCACTGCCAAAGTCAATAGGTGGATCAAGATATGCGTTGAATATTATAGACCATTACTCAAGATATTCATTCACCTATCCATTAAAATCAAAAGATGAAACAATAAAAACCCTGAAAGACTGGGTGAAATTTATTGAAAGGAAATACAAACCTTATCAAATAACAGAGATACAATCAGATAAGGGAACAGAATTTACAAACAACAATTTATGCAATTGGCTAAGAGCAAAAGGGATTAGACAGAGGTTCACCAACATTGCTACACCTGCTGAAAATGGCTTAATAGAGAGACAAAATGGTAGATTGAAACAAGTCATGGAGGCTCTATTAAGAGATGCAGGACTTCCTTATTCCTTTTGGGGAGAATCAATTAAATTTTCAAATTATATAATTAACAGATCGTATAGAGAGATAATTGACACAACCCCATATCAGAAGTTATATGGAAGAAAGCCAAATTTATCTCATTTGAGAATATTCGGAGCAAAGTGTTGGGCAAATATACCAAGGAAACTCAGACGAAAAGGACAGCCACGTGCTCAGAAAGCAATCATGCTAGGATATGAGCCAGGGCAAAAAAGTTACCGATTGTACACTCCAGATAAAAGGCTAGTACTATCCCGCTCAGTAGATTTTAATGAGCAAGATTGGAGGAATGTGGAACTGAGTTCAGAAGTGTTTTTTCCTTCAGGAATTAAGCAGGTGCCAAGCACAAGCACACAACAGGAGATTAGTGAAAGTAAACAGGCAGATACTGAGCAGAGAGAAATAAAGCAAAGCTCAGATAGTGAGGAGCAAAGTAATTCAGAAAATTTGAGACAGACAGAGCCAAGAAGGTCTCAGAGAAGTACGAAGGGCATTCCACCTAAGAGATATGGATATGCAACATTATGTGCAGTAGAAACTCCTCAGAATTATAGGGACATACAGAAATTGCCCAAAGAAGAACAAGAAAAATGGAAAAATGCTATGAGAACAGAGCTACAAGCTCTAAATAGCAAAGAAGTGTTTGTTGAAACACAGCTACCCACAAACAAGAAAGCTATTGGTTGCAGATGGGTATATAAAATTAAAAGTGGGGGTAATGAGAGTATATACAAAGCAAGACTTGTAGCAAAGGGATTCTCACAGGAAAGGTATTCTGATTATGATCAGATATTTTCACCCACTGTTGCAAGCAAGTCCATAAGAATGCTGTTAACACTTGCAAAATTACAGGGTTGGCACACCAGGCAAGTAGATATAAAAACAGCATATCTCAATGCTCCATTGAATGAGCAGATATATATGGAAACACCAGAAGGAATAGACACAAAGGGCAATGTATGGTTACTTAAAAGGGCGCTATACGGGCTGAAACAAAGTGCGAGACAATGGAATACTTGTCTAACCACAGCTTTACAGGATTTAGGGTTAATACAAAGTAAAGCAGACCCATGTGTATTCACCAATCTGGAAAATGGATTTTGCAATATGTATATAGCTATTTTTGTGGATGATATGTTAATTTGTGGGCAAAATGAAAGTACAATATTAAGTATCCTAGACAAATTAAACAAAAAATTTGAACTCAAAGATCTTGGTCCTATACATAAATATTTAGGAGTATGTATAGAGGAAGGACCAAATGGAGAAACTGTCTGGCACCAAAAAGAGAAAATATTAGAATTAATAGAAAAATTCAACATGAAAGATTGTAAAAGTGCAAAAACGCCAATGGAAGTTAATTTTCAAAATATAAACCATGAGGATAGTCCTCAATGTGATGTAGCATTATATGAATCTCTAATTGGCAGTTTACAATACATTAGTACATGGTCCAGACCAGACATAGCAAACCCAGTTAATATATTGAGTAGACACTTGAGTTGTCCAAAAATTATGCATTGGAAAGCAGCAAAAAGAATACTCAGATATTTAAAAACAACCGTGAATTATTGTCTAGTAATAGATCCACAAGGTCAACCAATATTAGAAGCATTCTCAGATGCAAGTTGGGCAGATGATCCTACAGCTAGAAAATCTACCTCAGGGAACATCTTAAAATTAGCAGGAACGCTCATTGACTGGAAGGTGTCAAAACAAAGTTACGTGGCTTTGTCTACTGCAGAAGCTGAGTATGCAGCACTTTCACAAATATGTATAACTATTGAAATTATGTCACAGTTACTACAAGATTTAAATATAAATATTAATAAGCCAGTAACAATCTTTGAAGATAATCAAACTTGCATTTGCATGGCAGAATCAGAAGTTGACAAGGCCAGAACAAAGCATGTGGGCATTAGATATGGAAATGTAAAGGAAGCAGTTCAAAGAAAATTAATTGAACTAAAGTATTGTCCAACTGATGAAATGACAGCAGACATACTAACAAAACCTCTAGGGGTAATAAAACATTACCAGATGTTAAAGAGGATTGGTATGAAAGAGATGTAATTGCTAGAAAACGTGTGTAAAATTATGGATTGAAATGTGTATGAATATGTAAATGTAAAAATATAAATGAAACCACAAAGTAAGGCAATTAGGAGGGATGTTAAGGTTTGTGTTAAGTTGTAAAATGGAATTGCCTTAGTGATTTGTGGGAAGGCAAGGAAAGCTGAGTCACTCAGGTTGGCAGGAAGCCAAGAGTGAGACATGTGACTTTTCGCACATGTGCAAACATCAATCTGCAATGTCACTGTTGCATCAAATTACTGTATAAATTTGAGATGTTTTAGTAAACCAGTGACTAGGGTTGATGGAGGAGACCAGCGTGTTATTTTGTCGGTGAGACTCATGGATACTGCCAGATTTCTGCAGTGCTACTCTGTATGTATGTATATATATTTTTGTATAATACACTCGGTTAAGGGAACTGTGTGTCCTGAGTGTTATTATTAGCTCTCAGTTTTAGAGATATCTGTATCTCAAACAACATAAACAACAAAACAAATTCCGTTGTGTATATAAAACTCAATAGATAGGATGAAAGAAAGAAAGAAAGAAAGAAAGAAAACATTGACGGAAGATAGGAAGAAAGAAAGAAAGAAAGAAAAAAGCATTGACGGAAGAAAGGAAGAAAGAAAGAAAGAAAAAAAGAAAGCATTGATGAAAGATAGGATGAAAGAAAGAAAAATAAAGAAAACATTGACAGACGATAGGAATAAAGAAAGAAAGGAAGAAAGAAAGAAAGTGGGAGAAAGAGAGAATGAATGAAAGAAGGAAGAAATGTTGGGGAGAT
>JBAJHW010000018.1:9836388-9846388 GCA_037013535.1 Intellagama lesueurii | reverse complement strand
GGGAGAAAGAGAAAATAATGAAAGAAAGAAAGAAATGGTGGGCAGAAGGAAAAAGAAAGAAAGAAAGAAAGAAAGAAAGCATTGACGGAAGATAGAAAGAAAGAAAGAAAGAAAAAAGAAGGAAAGCATTGACGGAAGATAGAAAGAAAGATAGAAAAAAGAAAGAAAGAAAGAAAGAAAGCATTGACGGAAGATATGATGAAAGAAAGAAAGAAAGAAAGAAAGAAAGCATTGACGGAAGATAGGAAGAAAAAAGAAAGAAAGAAAGAAAGAAAGAAAGAAAGAAAGAAAGAAAGAAAGAAAGTGGGAGAAAGAGAGAATTAATGAAAGAAAGAAAGAAATGGTGGGCAGAAGGAAAAAGAAAGAAAGATAGAAAGAAAGAAACAAAGAAAGCATTGACGGAAGATAGGAAGAAAGAAAGAAAGAAAGAAAGAAAGCATTGACGGAAGATAGGATGAAAGAAAGAAAGAAAGAAAGAAAGAAAGCATTGACGGAAGATAGGAAGAAAGAAAGAAAGAAAGAAAACATTGACGGAAGATAGGAAGAAAGAAAGAAAGAAAGAAAAAAGCATTGATGGAAGAAAGGAAGAAAGAAAGAAAGAAAAAAAGAAAGCATTGATGAAAGATAGGATGAAAGAAAGAAAGAAAGAAAAAAAGAAAACATTGATGGACGATAGGAATAAAGAAAGAAAGAAAGAAAGAAAGTGGGGAGAAAGAGAGAATGAATGAAAGAAGGAAGAAATGTTGGGGAGATGGAAAAAAGAAAGAAAGAAAGAAAAGTAAAAAAGAAAAAAGAAAAGCATTTACGGAAGATAGGAAGAAAGAAAGAAAGAAAGAAAGAAAGAAAAATGATAGAAAGCGTTGACGGAAGATAGAAAGAAAGAAAGAAAGCATTGACGGAAGATAGGAAAGAAGAAAGAAAGAAAGAAAGAAAGAAAGAAAGAAAGAAAGAAAAAAGAAAGCATTGGTGGAAGATAGGAAGAAAAAGAAAGAAAGAAAGAAAGAAAGAAAGATAGAATGAAAAAAACAAAGCATTGACGGAATATAGGAAGAATGAAAGAAAGAAAAAAAGAAAAAAGCATTGACGGAAGATAGGAAGAAAGAAAGAAAGAAAGAAAGAAACTAAGTTAGTAAGTAAGCAAACATTGAGGGAAGATAGGAAGAAAGAAAGAAAGAAAGAAAGAAAGATAGAAAGAAAGATAGAAAAAAGAAAGCATTGACGGAAGATAGGAAGAAAGAAAGAAAGGAAGAAAGAAAGAAAGAAAGAAAGAAAGAAAGAAAAAAGAAAGCATTGACGGAAGATAGGAAGAAAGAAAGAAAGAAAGAAAGAAAGAAAGAAAGCATTGACGGAAGATAGGAAGAAAGAAAGAAAGAAAGAAAGAAAGAAAGAAAGAAAGAAAGAAAGAAAGAAAGAAAGAAAGAAAGAAAGTTGGAGAAAGAGAAAATAATGAAAGAAAGAAATAAATGGTGGGCAGAAGGAAAAAGAAAGAAAGAAAGAAAGAAAGAAAGAAAGCATTGACGGAAGATAGGAAGAAAGAAAGAAAGAAAAAAGAAGGAAAGCATTGACGGAAGATAGAAAGAAAGATAGAAAAAAGAAACAAAGAAAGAAAGAAAGCATTGACGGAAGATATGATGATAGAAAGAAAGAAAGAAAGAAAGAAAGAAAGAAAGAAAGAAAGAAAGCATTGACGGAAGATAGGAAGAAAAAAGAAAGAAAGAAAGAAAGTGGGAGAAAGAGAGAATTAATGAAAGAAAGAAAGAAATGGTGGGCAGAAGGAAAAAGAAAGAAAGAAAGAAAGAATGAATGAAAGAAAGAAAGAAAGAAAGAAAGAAAGAAAGAAAGCATTGACGGAAGATAGGAAGAAAGAAAGAAAGAAAGAAAGAAAGAAAGAAAGAAAGAAAGAAAGAAAGCATTGACGGAAGATAGGATGAAAGAAAGAAAGAAAGAAAGAAAGAAAACATTGACAGAAGATAGGAAGAAAGAAAGAAAGAAAGAAAAAAGCATTGACGGAAGAAAGGAAGAAAGAAAGAAAGAAAAAAAGAAAGCATTGATGAAAGATAGGATGAAAGAAAGAAAGAAAAAAAAAGAAAACATTGACGGACGATAGGAATAAAGAAAGAAAGAAAGAAAGAAACTGGGAGAAAGAGAGAATGAATGAAAGAAGAAAGAAATGTTGGGGAGATGGAAAAAGAAAGAAAGAAAGAAAGTAAAAAAGAAAAAAGAAAGCATTTACGGAAGATAGGAAGAAAGAAAGAAAGAAAGAAAGAAAAATGAAAGAAAGCGTTGACGGAAGATAGAAAGAAAGAAAAAAGCATTGACGGAAGATAGGAAGAAAGAAAGAAAGAAAGAAAGAAAGAAAGAAAATTGACGGAAGATAGGAAAAAAGAAAGAAAGAAAGAAAGAAAGAAAGCATTGACGGAAGATAGGAAGACAGAAAGAAAGAAAAAAAGAAAAAAGCATTGACGGAAGATAGGAAGAAAGAAAGAAAGAAAGAAAGAAAGAAAGAAAGAAAGAAAGAAAGAAAGAAAGCAAGCATTGACGGAAGATAGGAAGAAAGAAAGAAAGAAAGAAAGAAAACATTGACGGAAGATAGGAAGAAAGACAGAAAGAAAGAAAGAAAAAAGAAAGCATTGACGAAAGATAGGATGAAAGAAAGAAAGAAAGAAATAAAGAAGGAAAGAAAGAAGGAAAGAAAGTAAGCAAGGATTGATGGAAGATAGGAAGAAAGACAGAAAGAAAAATAAAAGAAAGCATTGACGAAAGATAGGTTTAAAGAAAGAAAGAAAGAAAGAAAGGAGGAAGGAAAGAAAGCATTGACGGAAGATAGGAAGGAAGAAAGAAAGAAAGAAAAAAGAAAGAAAGCATTGACAGAAGATAGAAAGAACGAAAAAAAGAAAGAAAGAAAGAAGGGAAGAAAGCAATGACGGAAGATAGGAAGAAAGAAAGAAAGAAAGAAAGAAAGAAGGAAAGAAAGAAAGAAAGAAAGAAAGAATGAAAGAAAGAAAGAAAGAAAGCATTGACGAGAGATAGTATAAAAGAAAGAAAGAAAGAAAGAAAGCATTGATGGAAGATAGGATGAAAGAAAGAAAGAAAGAAAGAAAGAAAGCATTGACGGAAGATAGGATGAAAGAAAGAAAGAAAGTGGGAGAAAGAGAGAATAAATGAAAGAGACAAAGAAATGTTGGGCAGAAGGAAAAAGAAAGAAAGAAAGTAAGAAAGAAAAAAGAATGCATTGACGGAAGATAGGAAGAAAGAAAGAAAAAAGAAAGAAAGCGTTGACGGAAGATAGAAAGAGAGAAAGAATAAAAGAAAGAAAGCATTGACGGAAGATAGGAAAGAAGAAATAAAGAAAGAAAGAAAGCAGAAAGTATTGACGGAAGATAGGAAGAAAAAGAAAGAAAGAAAGAAAGAAAGATAGAAAGAAAGTAAGACAGAAAGAAAGAAAGAAAGAAAGAAAGAAAGAAAGAAAGAAAGAAAGCATTGACGGAAGATAGGAAGACAGAAAGAAAGAAAAAAAGAAAAACACATTGACGGAAGATAGGAAGAAAGAAAGAAAAAAAGAAAGAAGGAAAGAAAGAAAGAAAGAAAGAAAGAAAGAAAGAAAGAAAGAAAGAAAGCATTGACGAAAGATACAATGAAAGAAAGAAAGAAAGAAAGAAAGAAAGAAAGCACTGACGGAAGATAGAAGGAAAGAAAGAAAGAAAAAAAAGAAAGCATTGATGAAAGATAGGATGAAAGAAAGAAAGACAGAAAGAAAGAAAGAAAGAAAAGATTGACGGACGATAGGAATAAAGAAAGAAAGAAAGAAAGAAAGTGGGAGAAAGAGAGAATGAATGAAAGAAGAAAGAAATGTTGGGCAGAAGGAAAAAGAAAGAGAGAATGAAAGAAAGAAAGAAAAAAGAAAGCATTGACGGAAGATAGGAAGAAAGAAAGAAAGAAAGAAAAATGTAAGAAAGCGTTGACGGAAGATAGAAAGAAAGAAAGCATTGACGGAAGATAGGAAAGAAGAAAGAAAGACAGAAAGAAAGAAAGAAAGAAAAAAGAAAGCATTGACGGAAGATAGGAAGAAAAAGAAAGAAAGAAAGATAGAAAGTAAGTAAGAAAGAAAGAAAGAAAGAAAGAAAGAAAGAAAGAAAGAAAGAAAGAAAGAAAGAAAGAAAGAAAAAAGCATTGACGGAATATAGGAAGAAAGAAAGAAAGAAAGAAAGAAACTAAGTTAGAAAGTAAGCAAGCATTGACGGATGATAGGAAGAAAGAAAGAAAGAAAGAAAGAAAAAAGAAAGCATTGATGGAAGATAGGAAGAAAAAGAAAGAAAGAAAGAAAGAAAGAAAGAAAGAAAGAAAGAAAGAAAGAAAGAAAGATAGAATGAAAAAAAGAAAGCATTGACGGAATATAGGAAGAAAGAAAGAAAGAAAGAAAAAAGCATTGACGGAAGATAGGAAGAAAGAAAGAAAGAAAGAAAGAAACTAAGTTAGTAAGTAAGCAAACATTGACGGAAGATAGGAAGAAAGAAAGAAAGAAAGAAAGAAAGAAAGAAAGAAAGAAAGAAAGAAAGAAAGAAAGAAAGAAAGAAAGAAAGAAAGAAAGAAAGCATTGACGGAAGATATGATGAAAGAAAGAAAGAAAGAAAGAAAGAAAGCATTGACGGAAGATAGGAAGAAAAAAGAGAGAAAGAAAGAAAGAAAGAAAGAAAGTGGGAGAAAGAGAGAATTAATGAAAGAAAGAAAGAAATGGTGGGCAGAAGGAAAAAGAAAGAAAGAAAGAAAGAAAGAAAGAAAGAAAGAAAGAAAGAAAGAAAGAAAGAAAGCATTGACGGAAGATAGGAAGAAAGAAAGAAAGAAAGAAAGAAAGAAAGAAAGAAAGAAAGAAAGAAAGAAAGAAAGCATTGACGGAAGATAGGATGAAAGAAAGAAAGAAAGAAAAAAAGCATTGACAGAAGATAGGAAGAAAGAAAGAAAGAAAGAAAGAAAGAATGAAAGAAAGTAAGCAAGCATTGACGGAAGATAGGAAGAAAGAAAGAAAGAAAGAAAGCATTGACGGAAGATAGGAATAAAGAAAGAAAGAAAGAAAGAAAATGGGAGAAAGAGAATGAATGAAAGAAACAGAGAAATGTTGGGCAGAAGGAAAAACAAAGAAAGAAAGAAAGTAAGAAAGAAAAAAGAAAGCATTGACGGAAGATAGGAAGAAAGAAAGAAAGAAAGAAAGAAAAAAGAAAAAAAGCGTTGACGGAAGATAGAAAGAAAGAAAGAAAGAAAGCATTGACGGAAGATAGGAAAGAAGAAAGAAAGAACGAAAGAAAGAAAGAAAAAAGAAAGCATTGACGGAAGATAGGAAGAACAAAAAAAGAAAGAAAGAAAGAAAGAAAGTAAGTAAGTAAGTATGTAAGCATGCATTGACGGAAGGTAGGAAGGAAGGAAGAAAGAAAGAAAGAAAGAAAGTAAAAAGAAAGCATTGACGGAAGATAGGAATAAAAAGAAAGATAGAAAGAAAGAAAGTAAGTAAGTAAGAAAGAAAGAAAGATAGAAAGAAAGAAAGAAAGCATTGACGGAATATAGGAAGAAAGAAAGAAAAATAGAAAAACGCATTGACGGAAGATACGAAGAAAGAAAGAAAGAAAGAAACTAAGTTAGTAAGGAAGGAAGCATTGACGGAAGATAGGAAGAAAGAAAGAAAGAAAGAAAGAAAGAAAGAAAGAAAGAAAGAAAGAAAGAAAGAAAGAAAGAAAGAAAGAAAGAAAGCAGTGACGGAAGATAGGAAGAAAGAAAGAAAGAAAGAAAGAAAGAAAGCATTGACGGAAGATATGATGAAAGAAAGAAAGAAAGAAAGAAAGAAAGCATTGACGGAAGATAGGAAGAAAAAAGAGAGAAAGAAAGAAAGAAAGAAAGAAAGTGGGAGAAAGAGAGAATTAATGAAAGAAAGAAAGAAATGGTGGGCAGAAGGAAAAAGAAAGAAAGAAAGAAAGAAAGAAAGAAAGAAAGAAAGAAAGAAAGAAAGCATTGACGGAAGATAGGAAGAAAGAAAGAAAGAAAGAAAGAAAGAAAGAAAGAAAGAAAGAAAGAAAGAAAGAAAGAAAGAAAGAAAGAAAGCATTGACGGAAGATAGGATGAAAGAAAGAAAGAAAGAAAAAAAGCATTGACAGAAGATAGGAAGAAAGAAAGAAAGAAAGAAAGAAAGAATGAAAGAAAGTAAGCAAGCATTGACGGAAGATAGGAAGAAAGAAAGAAAGAAAGAAAGCATTGACGGAAGATAGGAATAAAGAAAGAAAGAAAGAAAGAAAATGGGAGAAAGAGAATGAATGAAAGAAACAGAGAAATGTTGGGCAGAAGGAAAAACAAAGAAAGAAAGAAAGTAAGAAAGAAAAAAGAAAGCATTGACGGAAGATAGGAAGAAAGAAAGAAAGAAAGAAAGAAAAAAGAAAAAAAGCGTTGACGGAAGATAGAAAGAAAGAAAGAAAGAAAGCATTGACGGAAGATAGGAAAGAAGAAAGAAAGAACGAAAGAAAGAAAGAAAAAAGAAAGCATTGACGGAAGATAGGAAGAACAAAAAAAGAAAGAAAGAAAGAAAGAAAGTAAGTAAGTAAGTATGTAAGCATGCATTGACGGAAGGTAGGAAGGAAGGAAGAAAGAAAGAAAGAAAGAAAGTAAAAAGAAAGCATTGACGGAAGATAGGAATAAAAAGAAAGATAGAAAGAAAGAAAGTAAGTAAGTAAGAAAGAAAGAAAGATAGAAAGAAAGAAAGAAAGCATTGACGGAATATAGGAAGAAAGAAAGAAAAATAGAAAAACGCATTGACGGAAGATACGAAGAAAGAAAGAAAGAAAGAAACTAAGTTAGTAAGGAAGGAAGCATTGACGGAAGATAGGAAGAAAGAAAGAAAGAAAGAAAGAAAGAAAGAAAGAAAGAAAGAAAGAAAGAAAGAAAGAAAGAAAGAAAGAAAGAAAGCAGTGACGGAAGATAGGAAGAAAGAAAGAAAGAAAGAAAGAAAGAAAGCATTGACGGAAGATAGGATGAAAGAAAGAAAGAAAGAAAGAAAGAAAGAAAGAAAGAAAGAAAGAAAGAAAGAAAGAAAGAAAGAAAGCATTGACGGAAGATAGGAAGAAAGAAAGAAAGAAAGTGGGAGAAAGAGAGAATGAATGAAAGAAACAAAGAAATGTTGTGCAGAAGGAAAAAGAAAAAAACAAAGAAAGAAAGAAAGTAAGCAAGCATTTACGAAAGATAGGAGGAAAGAAAGATAGAAAGAAAGAAAGAAAGAAAGAAACAAAGAAACCATTGACGGAAGATAGGAAGAAAGAAAGAAAAAAAGAAGGAAAGAAAGAAAGAAAGCATTGACGGAAGATAGGAAGAAAGAAAGAAAGAAAGAAAGAAAACATTGATGAAAGGATGAAAGAAAGAAAGAAAGAAAGAAAGAAAGAAAGAAAGAAAGAAAGAAAGAAAGGAGGCAAGCATTGACGGAAGATAGGAAGAAAGAAAGAAAGAAAGAAAGAAAACATTGACGGAAGATAGGAAGAAAGAAAGAAAGAAAGAAAGAAAAAAGCATTGATGGAAGATAGGAAGAAAGAAAGAAAGAAAAAAGAAAGCATTGATGAAAGATAGGATGAAAGAAAGAAAGAAAGAAAGAAAGAAAGAAAGTAAGAAAGAAAGAAAGAAAGAAAGAAAGAAAACATTGACGGATGATAGGAATAAAGAAAGAAAGAAACAAAGAAAGTGGGAGAAAGAGAGAATGAATGAAAGAAGAAAGAAATGTTGGGCAGAAGGAAAAAGAAAGAAAGAAAGAAAGTAAGTAAGTAAGAAAGAAAGAATACACGGAAGATAGGAAGAAAGAAAGAAAGAAAGAAAGAAAGCATTGATGGAAGATAGGATGAAAGAAAGTAAAAAGAAAGAAAGAAAGAAAGCATTGACGGAAGATAGAAAGAAAGAAAGAGAGAAAGAAAGAAAGAAAGAAAGAAAGAAAGAAAGAAAGCATTGACGGAAGATAGGAAGAAAGAAAGAAAGAAAGAAAGAAAGAAAGAAAGAAAGAAAGAAAGAAAGAAAGAAAGAAAGAAAGAAAGAAAGACAGAAAGCATTGACGGAAGATAGGATGAAAGAAAGAAAGAAAGAAAGAAAGAAAGAAAGAAAGAAAGCATTGACGGAAGATAGGAAGAAAGAAAAAGAAAGTGGGAGAAAGAGAGAATGAATGAAAGAAACAAAGAAATGTTGGGCAGAAGGAAAAAGAATAAAGAAAGAAAGTAAGAAAGAAAAAAGAAAGCATTGACGGAAGATAGGAAGATAGAAAGAAAGAATAAAAGAAAGAAAGCATTGACGGAAGATAGGAACGGAGAAAGAAAGAAAGAAAGAAAGAAAGAAAGAAAGAAAGAAAGAAAGAAAGAAAGTAGGCAAGCATTTACGGAAGATAGGAAGAAAGAAAAAAAGAAAGAAAGAAAGAAAGAAAGAAAGAAAGAAACCATTGACGGAAGATAGGAAGAAAGAAAGAAAGAAAGAAAACAGAAAGAAAGCATTGACTTAAGATAGAAAGAAAGAAAGAAAGAAAGAAAGAAAGAAAGAAAGAAAGAAAGAAAGAAAGAAAGCATTTACGGAAGATAGGAAGAAAGAAAGAAAGAAAGAAAGAAAGAAAGAAATAAAACATTGATGAAAGATAGGATGAAAGAAAGAAAGAAAGAAAGAAAGAAAGAAAGAAAGAAAGAAAGAAAGAAAGCAGGCAAGCATTGATGCAAGATAGGAAGAAAGAAAGAAAGAAAGAAAGAAAGAAAGAAAGAAAGAAAGAAAGAAAGAAAGAAAGAAAGAAAGAAAGAAAGAAAACATTGACGGAAGATAGGAAGAAAGAAAGAAAGAAAGAAAGAAAAAGGCATTGATGGAAGATAGGAAGAAAGAAAGAAAGAAAAAAAGAAAGCATTGATGAAAGATAGGATGAAAGAAAGAAAGAAAGAAAGAAAGAAAACATTGACGGACGATAGGAATAAAGAAAGAAAGAAAGAAAGAAAGTGGGAGAGAGAGACAATGAATGAAAGAAGAAAGAAATGTTGGGCAGAAGGAAAAAGAAAGAAAGAAAGAAAGTAAGAACGAAAAAAGAAAGCATAAACGAAAGATAGGAAGAAAGAAAGAAAGAAAGAAAAATGAAAGAAAGTGTTGACGGAAGATTGAAAGAAAGAAAGAAAGCATTGACGGAAGATAGGAAAGAAGAAAGAAAGAAAGAAAGAAAGAAAGAAGGAAAGAAAGAAAGAAAGAAAGAAAGAAAGAAAGAAAGAAAGAAAGAAAGAAAGAAAGAAAAATAAAGCATTGACGGAAGATAGGAAGAAAAAGAAAGAAAGAAAGTAAGAAAGAAAGAAAGAAAGAAAGAAAGAAAGATAGATAGAAAGAAAGAAAGCATTGACGGAATATAGGAAGAAAGAAAGAAAGAAAGAAAGAAAGAAAGTAAGAAAGAAAAAGAAAGCATTGACGGAAGATAGGAAGATAGAAAGAAAGAAAGAATAAAAGAAAGAAAGCATTGACGGAAGATAGGAAAGAAGAAAGAAAGAAAGAAAGAAAGAAAGTAAGCAAGCATTTACGGAAGATAGGAAGAAAGAAAAAAAGAAAGAAAGAAAGAAAGAAAGAAAGAAAGAAAGAAACCATTGACGGAAGATAGGAAGAAAGAAAGAAAAAAAGAAAGAAAGAAAGAAAGAAAGAATGCATTGAGGGAAGATAGGAAGAAAGAAAGAAAGAAAAAAGAAAACATTGATTAAAGATAGGATGAAAGAAAGAAAGAAAGAAAGAAAGAAAGAAAGCAGGGAAGCATTGACGGAAGATAGGAAGAAAGAAAGAAAGAAAGAAAGAAAAAAGCATTGATGAAAGATAGGATGAAAGAAAGAAAGAAAGAAAGAAAGAAAGAAAGAAAAATAAAGCATTGACGGAAGATAGGAAGAAAAAGAAAGAAAGAAAGTAAGAAAGAAAGAAAGAAAGAAAGAAAGAAAGATAGATAGAAAGAAAGAAAGCATTGACGGAATATAGGAAGAAAGAAAGAAAGAAA
>JBAJHW010000018.1:9828888-9831388 GCA_037013535.1 Intellagama lesueurii | reverse complement strand
AGAAAGAAAGCATTTATGGAAGATAGGAAAGAAGAAAAAAAGAAAGAAAGGAAGGAAGAAAGAAAGAAAGAAAGAAAGAAAGAAAGAAAGAAAGAAAAATAAAGCATTGACGGAAGATAGGAAGAAAAAGAAAGAAAGAAAGAAAGAAAGAAAGAAAGAAAGAAAGAAAGAAAGAAAGAAAGAAAGAAAGATAGAAAGAAAGACAGTAAGCATTGACGGAATATAGGAAGAAAGAAAGAAAGAAAAAAGAAAAAAGCATTGACGGAAGATAGGAGGAAAGAAAGAAAGAAAGAAAGTAAGAAACTAAGTTAGTAAGTAAGCAAGCATTGACGGAAGATAGGAAGAAAGAAAGAAAGAAAGAAAGAAAGAAAAAAGAAAGCATTGACGGAAGATAGGAAGAAAGAAATAAAAGAAAGAAAGAAAGAAAGAAAGAAAGAAAGAAAGCATTGACGGAAGATAGGAAGAAAGAAAGAAAGAAAGAAAGAAAGAAAGAAAGAAAGAAAGAAAGCATTGACGAAAGATAGGAAGAAAGAAAGAAATAAAGAAAATAGAAAGGAAGCATTGACGGAAGATAGAAAGAAAGAAAGAAAAAAAGAAAGAAAGAAAGTATTGATGGAAGATTGGACAGGAGAAAGAAAGAAAGAAAGAAAGAAAGAAAGAAAGAAAGAAAGATTGAAAGAAAGTAAGGAATCATTGATGGAAGATAGGAAGAATGACAGAAAGAAAGAAAGAAAAAAGAAAGCATTGACGAAAGATAGGATGAAAGAAAGAAAGAAAGAAATAAAGAAGGAAAGAAAGAAAGTAAGTATTGATGGAAGATTGGAGAGGAGAAAGAAAGAAAGAAAGAAAGAAAGAAAGAAAGATTGAAAGAAAGTAAGGAATCATTGATGGAAGATAGGAAGAAAGATAGAAAGAAAGAAAGAAAGAAAGAAAGAAAACATTGAAGGAAGATAGGAAGAAAGAAAGAAAGAAAGAAAGAAAGAAAGAAAAAGGCATTGATGGAAGATAGGAAGAAAGAAAGAAAGAAAAAAAGAAAGCATTGATGAAAGATAGGATGAAAGAAAGAAAGAAAGAAAGAAAGAAAGAAAACATTGACGGATGAGAGGAATAAAAAAAGAAGGAAAGAAAGAAAGTGGGAGAAAGAGAGAATGAATGAAAGAAGAAAGAAATCTTGGGCAGAAGGAAAAAGAAAGAAAGAAAGAAAGTAAGAAAGGAAAAAGAAAGCATAGACGAAAGATAGGAAGAAAGAAAGAAAGAAAGAAAAATGAAAGAAAGTGTTGACGGAAGATTGAAATAAAGAAAGAAAGCATTGACGGAAGATAGTAAAGAAGAAAGAAAGAAAGAAAGAAAGAAAGAAAGAAAGAAAGAAAGAAAGAAAAATAAAGCATTGACGGAAGATAGGAAGAAAAAGAAAGAAAGAAAGAAAGAAAGTAAGTAAGTAAGAAAGAAAGAAAGAAAGAAAGATAGAAAGAAAGAAAGCATTGACGGAATATAGGAAGAAAAAGAAAGAAAGAAAGAAAGAAAGAAAGAAAGAAAGAAAGAAAGAAAGAAAGAAAGAAAGAAAGAAAAAAGCATTGACGGAAGATAGGAAGAAAGAAAGAAAGAAAGAAAGAAAGAAAGAAAGAATGAAAGAAAGCATTGATGAAAGATAGGATGAAAGAAAGAAAGAAAGAAAGAAAGAAAGCATTGACGTAAGATAGGAATAAAGAAAGAAAGAAAGAACGAAAGTGGGAGAAAGAGAATGAATGAAAGAAAGAGAGAAATGTTGGGCAGAAGGAAAAAGAAAGAAAGAAAGAAAGAAAGAAAGAAAGCATTGACGAAAGATAGGAAGAAAGAAAGAAATAAAGAAAATAGAAAGGAAGCATTGACGGAAGATAGAAAGAAAGAAAGAAAAAAAGAAAGAAAGTAAGTATTGATGGAAGATTGGAGAGGAGAAAGAAAGAAAGAAAGAAAGAAAGAAAGATTGAAAGAAAGTAAGGAATCATTGATGGAAGATAGGAAGAAAGACAGTAAGAAAGAAAGAAAGAAAGAAAGAAAGAAAACATTGACGGAAGATAGGAAGAAAGAAAGAAAGAAAGAAAGAAAGAAAGAAAGAAAGAAAGAAAGAAAGAAATAAAAAGGCATTGATGGAAGATAGGAAGAAAGAAAGAAAGAAAAAAAGAAAGCATTGATGAAAGATAGGATGAAAGAAAGAAAGAAAGAAAGAAAGAAAGAAAACATTGACAGATGAGAGGAATAAAAAAAGAAGGAAAGAAAGAAAGTGGGAGAAAGAGAGAATGAATGAAAGAAGAAAGAAATGTTGGGCAGAAGGAAAAAGAAAGAAAGAAAGAAAGAAAGAAAGAAAGAAAAAAGAAAGCATAGACGAAAGATAGGAAGAAAGAAAGAAAGAAAGAAAGATGAAAGAAAGTGTTGACGGAAGATTGAAAGAAAGAAAGAAAGCATTGACGGAAGATAGTAAAGAAGAAAGAAAGAAAGAAAGAAAGAAAGAAAGAAAGAAAAA
>JBAJHW010000018.1:9818888-9821388 GCA_037013535.1 Intellagama lesueurii | reverse complement strand
AAAGAAAGAAAGAAAGAAAGAACGAAAGAAAGAAAGAAAGAAAGAAAGAAAGCATTGACGGATGATAAGAAGAAAGAAAGAAAGAAAGAAAGAAAGTGGGAGAAAGAGAAAATGAATGAAAGAAAGAAAGAAATGGTGGGCAGAAGGAAAAAGAAAGAAAGAAATAAAGAAAGCATTGACGGAAGATAGTAAGAAAGAAAGAAAGAAAAAAGAAGGAAAGCATTGACGGAAGATAGAAAGAAAGAAAGAAAAAAGAAATAAATAAATAAATAAATAAAGCAATGACGGAAGATAGGAAGGAAGAAAGAAAGAAAGAAAGAAAGAAAGAAAGAAAGAAAGAAAGAAAGAAAGAAAGAAAGAAAGAAAGCATTGACGGAAGATAGGAAGAAAGAAAGAAAGAAAGAAAGAAAGTGGGAGAAAGAGAAAATAATGAAAGAAAGAAAGAAATGGTGGGCAGAAGGAAAAAGAAAGAAAGAAAGAAAGAAAGAAAGCATTGACGGAAGATAGGAAGAAAGAAAGAAAGAAAAAAGAAGGAAAGCATTGACGGAAGATAGAAAGAAAGATAGAAAAAAGAAAGAAAGAAAGAAAGAAAGCATTGACGGAAGATATGATGAAAGAAAGAAAGAAAGAAAGAAAGAAAGAAAGAAAGAAAGAAAGAAAGAAACAAAGTGGGAGAAAGAGAAAATTAATGAAAGAAAGAAAGAAATGGTGGGCAGAAGGAAAAAGAAAGAAAGAAAGAAAGAAAGAAAGAAAGAAAGCATTGACGGAAGATAGGAAGAAAGAAAGAAAGAAAGAAAGAAAGAAAGAAAGAAAGAAAGAAAGAAAGAAAGAAAGAAAGCATTGACGGAAGATAGAAAGAAAGAAAGAAAGAAAAAAGCATTGATGGAAGAAAGGAAGAAAGAAAGAAAGAAAAAAAGAAAGCATTGATGAAAGATAGGATGAAAGAAAGAAAGAAAAAAAAAAGAAAACATTGACGGACGATAGGAATAAAGAAAGAAAGAAAGAAAGAAAAAAGAAGGAAAGCATTGACGGAAGATAGAAAGAAAGATAGAAAAAAGAAAGAAAGAAAGAAAGAAAGCATTGACGGAAGATATGATGAAAGAAAGAAAGAAAGAAAGAAAGAAAGCATTGACGGAAGATAGGAAGAAAAAAGAAAGAAAGAAAGAAAGAAAGAAAGAAAGAAAGAAAGAAAGAAAGAAAGAAAGAAAGAAACAAAGTGGGAGAAAGAGAGAATTAATGAAAGAAAGAAAGAAATGGTGGGCAGAAGGAAAAAGAAAGAAAGATAGAAAGAAAGAAAGAAAGAAAGAAAGCATTGACGGAAGATAGGAAGAAAGAAAGAAAGAAAGAAAGAAAGAAAGAAAGAAAGAAAGAAAGAAAGAAAGCATTGACGGAAGATAGGATGAAAGAAAGAAAGAAAGAAAGAAAGAAAGCATTGATGGAAGATAGGAAGAAAGAAAGAAAGAAAGAAAGAAAACATTGACGGAAGATAGGAAGAAAGAAAGAAAGAAAGAAAAAAGCATTGATGGAAGAAAAGGTAGAAAGAAAGAAAGAAAAAAAGAAAGCATTGATGAAAGATAGGATGAAAGAAAGAAAGAAAGAAAAAAAGAAAACATTGACGGACGATAGGAATAAAGAAAGAAAGAAAGAAAGAAAGTGTTAGAAAGAGAGAATGAATGAAAGAAGAAAGAAATGTTGTGGAGATGGAAAAAAGAAAGAAAGAAATAAAGTAAAAAAGAAAAAAGAAAGCATTTACGGAAGATAGGAAGAAAGAAAGAAAGAAAGAAAGAAAAATGATAGAAAGCATTGACGGAAGATAGAAAGAAAGAAAGAAAGCATTGACGGAAGATAGGAAAGAAGAAAGAAAGAAAGAAAGAAAGAAAGAAAGAAAGAAAGAAAGAAAGAAAGAAAGAAAGAAAGAAAGAAAAAAGAAAGCATTGATGGAAGATAGGAAGAAAAAGAAAGAAAGAAAGAAAGATAGATAGAATGAAAAAAAGAAAGCATTGACGGAATATAGGAAGAAAGAAAGAAAGAAAAAAAGAAAAAAGCATTGACGGAAGATAGGAAGAAAGAAAGAAAGAAAGAAAGAAAGAAAGAAAGAAAGAAACTAAGTTAGTAAGTAAGCAAACATTGTGGGAAGATAGGAAGAAAGAAAGAAAGAAAGAAAGAAAGAAAGAAAGAAAGAAAGAAAGAAAGCCTTGACGAAAGATACGATGAAAGAAAGAAAGAAGGAAAGAAAGAAAGAAAGAAAGAAAGAAAGAAAGAGAGAAAGAAAGAAAGAAAGCATTGATGGAAGATAGAAAGAAAGAAAGAAAGATAGAAAGAAAGAAAGAAAGAAAGAAAGAAAGACAGCATTGACAAGAGATAGGATGAAAGAAAGAAAGAAAGAAAGAAAGAAAGAAAGAAAGAAAGAAAGAAAGAAAGAAAGCATTGACGGATGATAAGAAGAAAGAAAGAAAGAAAGAAAGAAAGTGGGAGAAAGAGAAAATGAATGAAAGAAAGA
>JBAJHW010000018.1:9803888-9811388 GCA_037013535.1 Intellagama lesueurii | reverse complement strand
AGATAGGAAGACAGAAAGACAGAAAAAAAGAAAAAAGCATTGACGGAAGATAGGAAGAAAGAAAGAAAGAAAGAAAGAAAGAAAGCATTGACGAAAGATACGATGAAAGAAAGAAAGAAAGAAAGAAAGAAAGAAAGAAAGAAAGAAAGAAAGAAAGAAATCATTGACGGATGATAAGAAGAAAGAAAGAAAGAAAGAAAGAAAGTGGGAGAAAGAGAAAATGAATGAAAGAAAGAAAGAAATGTTGGGCAGAAGGAAAAAGAAAGAAAGAAATAAAGAAAGCATTGACGGAAGATAGTAAGAAAGAAAGAAAGAAAAAAGAAGGAAAGCATTGACGGAAGAGAGAAAGAAAGAAAGAAAAAAGAAAGAAAGTAATAAATAAATAAAGCAATGACGGAAGATAGGAAGGAAGAAAGAAAGAAAGAAAGAAAGAAAGAAAGAAAGAAAGAAAGAAAGAAAGAAAGAAAGAAAGAAAGCATTGACGGAAGATAGGACGAAAGAAAGAAAGAAAGAAAGAAAGTGGAGAAAGAGAAAATAATGAAAGAAAGAAAGAAATGGTGGGCAGAATGAAATAGAAAGAAAGAAAGAAAGAAAGAAAGCATTGACGGAAGATAGGAAGAAAGAAAGAAAGAAAAAAGAAGGAAAGCATTGACGGAAGATAGAAAGACAGATAGAAAAAAGAAAGAAAGAAAGAAAGCATTGACGGAAGATATGATGAAAGAAAGAAAGAAAGAAAGAAAGAAAGAAAGCATTGACGGAAGATAGGAAGAAAAAAGAAAGAAAGAAAGAAAGAAAGAAAGAAAGCATTGACAGAAGATAGGAAGAAAGAAAGAAAGAAAGAAAGAAAGAAAGAAAGAAAGAAAGAAAGAAAGAAAGAAAGAAAGAAAGAAAGAAAGAAAGAAAGAAAAAAGCATTGAGGGAAGATAGGAAGAAAGAAAGAAAGATAGAAAGGAAGTAAGAAAGAAAGAAGGAAAGAAAGAAAGAAAGAAAGAAAGAAAGAAAGAAAGAAAAAAGCATTGAGGGAAGATAGGAAGAAAGAAAGAAAGAAAGAAAGAAAGAAGGAAAGAAAGAAAGAAAGAAAGCATTGACGGAAGATAGGAAGACAGAAAGACAGAAAAAAGAAAAAAGCATTGACGGAAGATAGGAAGAAAGAAAGAAAGAAAGAAAGAAAGCATTGACGAAAGATACGATGAAAGAAAGAAAGAAAGAAAGAAAGAAAGAAAGAAAGAAAGAAAGAAAGAGAGAAAGAAAGAAAGAAAGCATTGACGGAAGATAGAAAGAAAGAAAGAAAGATAGAAAGAAAGAAAGAAAGAAAGACAGCATTGACAAGAGATAGGATGAAAGAAAGAAAGAAAGAAAGAAAGAAAGAAAGAAAGAAAGAAAGAAAGAAAGAAAGAAAGAAAGAAAGAAAGCATTGACGGATGATAAGAAGAAAGAAAGAAAGAAAGAAAGAAAGTGGGAGAAAGAGAAAATGAATGAAAGAAAGAAAGAAATGGTGGGCAGAAGGAAAAAGAAAGAAAGAAATAAAGAAAGCATTGACGGAAGATAGTAAGAAAGAAAGAAAGAAAAAAGAAGGAAAGCATTGACGGAAGATAGAAAGAAAGAAAGAAAAAAAGAAAGAAATAAATAAATAAATAAAGCAATGACGGAAGATAGGAAGGAAGAAAGAAAGAAAGAAAGAAAGAATGAAAGAAAGAAAGAAAGAAAGAAAGAAAGAAAGAAAGAAAGAAAGAAAGAAAGAAAGCATTGACGGAAGATAGGAAGAAAGAAAGAAAGAAAGAAAGAAAGTGGGAGAAAGAGAAAATAATGAAAGAAAGAAAGAAATGGTGGGCAGAAGGAAAAAGAAAGAAAGAAAGAAAGAAAGAAAGCATTGACGGAAGATAGGAAGAAAGAAAGAAAGAAAAAAGAAGGAAAGCATTGACGGAAGATAGAAAGAAATAAAGAAAGAAAGAAACTAAGTTAGTAAGTAAGCAAACATTGACGGAAGATAGGAAGAAAGAAAGAAAGAAAGAAAGAAAGAAAGAAAGAAAGAAAGAAAGAAAAAAGAAAGCAATGACGGAAGATAGGAAGAAAGAAAGAAAGAAAGAAAGAAAGAAAGCATTGACGGAAGATAGGAAGAAAGAAAGAAAGAAAGAAAGAAAGAAAGAAAGAAAGAAAGAAAGAAAGAAAGAAAGAAAGAAAGAAAGAAAGAAAGAAAGAAAGAAAGAAAGAAAGAAAAAAGCATTGAGGGAAGATAGGAAGAAAGAAAGAAAGAAAGATAGAAAGAAAGTAAGAAAGAAAGAAGGAAAGAAAGAAAGAAAGAAAGAAAGAAAGAAAAAAGCATTGAGGGAAGATAGGAAGAAAGAAAGAAAGAAAGAAAGAAGGAAAGAAAGAAAGAAAGAAAGCATTGACGGAAGATAGGAAGACAGAAAGACAGAAAAAAAGAAAAAAGCATTGACGGAAGATAGAAAGAAAGAAAGAAAGAAAGAAAGAAAGCATTGACGAAAGATACGATGAAAGAAAGAAAGAAAGAAAGAAAGAAAGAAAGAAAGAAAGAAAGAAAGAGAGAAAGAAAGAAAGAAAGCATTGACGGAAGATAGAAAGAAAGAAAGAAAGATAGAAATAAAGAAAGAAAGAAAGAAAGACAGCATTGACAAGAGATAGGATGAAAGAAAGAAAGAAAGAAAGAAAGAAAGAAAGAAAGAAAAGAAAGAAAGAAAGAAAGAAAGAAAGAAAGAAATCATTGACGGATGATAAGAAGAAAGAAAGAAAGAAAGAAAGAAAGTGGGAGAAAGAGAAAATGAATGAAAGAAAGAAAGGAATGTTGGGCAGAAGGAAAAAGAAAGAAAGAAATAAAGAAAGCATTGACGGAAGATAGTAAGAAAGAAAGAAAGAAAAAAGAAGGAAAGCATTGACGGAAGAGAGAAAGAAAGAAAGAAAAAAGAAAGAAAGAAATAAATAAATAAAGCAATGACGGAAGATAGGAAGGAAGAAAGAAAGAAAGAAAGAAAGAAAGAAAGAAAGAAAGAAAGAAAGAAAGAAAGAAAGAAAGAAAGCATTGACGGAAGATAGGACGAAAGAAAGAAAGAAAGAAAGAAAGTGGGAGAAAGAGAAAATAATGAAAGAAAGAAAGAAATGGTGGGCAGAATGAAATAGAAAGAAAGAAAGAAAGAAAGAAAGCATTGACGGAAGATAGGAAGAAAGAAAGAAAGAAAAAAGAAGGAAAGCATTGACGGAAGATAGAAAGACAGATAGAAAAAAGAAAGAAAGAAAGAAAGCATTGACGGAAGATATGATGAAAGAAAGAAAGAAAGAAAGAAAGAAAGAAAGAAAGCATTGACGGAAGATAGGAAGAAAAAAGAAAGAAAGAAAGAAAGAAAGAAAGCATTGACAGAAGATAGGAAGAAAGAAAGAAAGAAAGAAAGAAAGAAAGAAAGAAAGAAAGAAAGAAAGAAAGAAAGAAAGAAAAAAGCATTGAGGGAAGATAGGAAGAAAGAAAGAAAGATAGAAAGGAAGTAAGAAAGAAAGAAGGAAAGAAAGAAAGAAAGAAAGAAAGAAAGAAAGAAAAAAGCATTGAGGGAAGATAGGAAGAAAGAAAGAAAGAAAGAAAGAAAGAAGGAAAGAAAGAAAGAAAGAAAGCATTGACGGAAGATAGGAAGACAGAAAGACAGAAAAAAAGAAAAAAGCATTGACGGAAGATAGGAAGAAAGAAAGAAAGAACGAAAGAAAGAAAGCATTGACGAAAGATACGATGAAAGAAAGAAAGAAAGAAAGAAAGAAAGAAAGAAAGAGAGAAAGAAAGAAAGAAAGCATTGACGGAAGATAGAAAGAAAGAAAGAAAGATAGAAAGAAAGAAAGAAAGAAAGACAGCATTGACAAGAGATAGGATGAAAGAAAGAAAGAAAGAAAGAAAGAAAGAAAGAAAGAAAGAAAGAAAGAAAGAAAGAAAGAAAGAAAGAAAGAAAGAAAGCATTGACGGATGATAAGAAGAAAGAAAGAAAGAAAGAAAGAAAGTGGGAGAAAGAGAAAATGAATGAAAGAAAGAAAGAAATGGTGGGCAGAAGGAAAAAGAAAGAAAGAAATAAAGAAAGCATTGACGGAAGATAGTAAGAAAGAAAGAAAGAAAAAAGAAGGAAAGCATTGACGGAAGATAGAAAGAAAGAAAGAAAAAAGAAATAAATAAATAAATAAATAAAGCAATGACGGAAGATAGGAAGGAAGAAAGAAAGAAAGAAAGAAAGAAAGAAAGAAAGAAAGAAAGAAAGAAAGAAAGAAAGAAAGAAAGAAAGAAAGCATTGACGGAAGATAGGAAGAAAGAAAGAAAGAAAGAAAGAAAGAAAGTGGGAGAAAGAGAAAATAATGAAAGAAAGAAAGAAATGGTGGGCAGAAGGAAAAAGAAAGAAAGAAAGAAAGAAAGAAAGCATTGACGGAAGATAGGAAGAAAGAAAGAAAGAAAAAAGAAGGAATGCATTGACGGAAGATAGAAAGAAAGATAGAAAAAAGAAAGAAAGAAAGAAAGAAAGCATTGACGGAAAATATGATGAAAGAAAGAAAGAAAGAAAGAAAGAAAGAAAGAAAGAAAGAAAGAAACAAAGTGGGAGAAAGAGAAAATTAATGAAAGAAAGAAAGAAATGGTGGGCAGAAGGAAAAAGAAAGAAAGAAAGAAAGAAAGAAAGAAAGAAAGCATTGACGGAAGATAGGAAGAAAGAAAGAAAGAAAGAAAGAAAGAAAGAAAGAAAGAAAGAAAGAAAGAAAGAAAGCATTGACGGAAGATAGAAAGAAAGAAAGAAAGAAAAAAGCATTGATGGAAGAAAGGAAGAAAGAAAGAAAGAAAAAAAGAAAGCATTGATGAAAGATAGGATGAAAGAAAGAAAGAAAAAAAAAAGAAAACATTGACGGACGATAGGAATAAAGAAAGAAAGAAAGAAAGAAAAAAGAAGGAAAGCATTGACGGAAGATAGAAAGAAAGATAGAAAAAAGAAAGAAAGAAAGAAAGAAAGCATTGACGGAAGATATGATGAAAGAAAGAAAGAAAGAAAGAAAGAAAGCATTGACGGAAGATAGGAAGAAAAAAGAAAGAAAGAAAGAAAGAAAGAAAGAAAGAAAGAAAGAAAGAAAGAAACAAAGTGGGAGAAAGAGAGAATTAATGAAAGAAAGAAAGAAATGGTGGGCAGAAGGAAAAAGAAAGAAAGATAGAAAGAAAGAAAGAAAGAAAGAAAGCATTGACGGAAGATAGGAAGAAAGAAAGAAAGAAAGAAAGAAAGAAAGAAAGAAAGAAAGAAAGAAAGCATTGACGGAAGATAGGATGAAAGAAAGAAAGAAAGAAAGAAAGAAAGCATTGATGGAAGATAGGAAGAAAGAAAGAAAGAAAGAAAGAAAACATTGACGGAAGATAGGAAGAAAGAAAGAAAGAAAGAAAAAAGCATTGATGGAAGAAAGGTAGAAAGAAAGAAAGAAAAAAAGAAAGCATTGATGAAAGATAGGATGAAAGAAAGAAAGAAAGAAAAAAAGAAAACATTGACGGACGATAGGAATAAAGAAAGAAAGAAAGAAAGAAAGTGTTAGAAAGAGAGAATGAATGAAAGAAGAAAGAAATGTTGTGGAGATGGAAAAAGAAAGAAAGAAATAAAGTAAAAAAGAAAAAAGAAAGCATTTACGGAAGATAGGAAGAAAGAAAGAAAGAAAGAAAGAAAAATGATAGAAAGCATTGACGGAAGATAGAAAGAAAGAAAGAAAGCATTGACGGAAGATAGGAAAGAAGAAAGAAAGAAAGAAAGAAAGAAAGAAAGAAAGAAGAGAAAGAAAGAAAGAAAGAAAAAAGAAAGCATTGATGGAAGATAGGAAGAAAAAGAAAGAAAGAAAGAAAGATAGATAGAATGAAAAAAAGAAAGCATTGACGGAATATAGGAAGAAAGAAAGAAAGAAAAAAAGAAAAAAGCATTGACGGAAGATAGGAAGAAAGAAAGAAAGAAAGAAAGAAAGAAAGAAAGAAACTAAGTTAGTAAGTAAGCAAACATTGTGGGAAGATAGGAAGAAAGAAAGAAAGAAAGAAAGAAAGAAAGAAAGAAAGAAAGAAAGCCTTGACGAAAGATACGATGAAAGAAAGAAAGAAGGAAAGAAAGAAAGAAAGAAAGAAAGAAAGAAAGAGAGAAAGAAAGAAAGAAAGCATTGATGGAAGATAGAAAGAAAGAAAGAAAGATAGAAAGAAAGAAAGAAAGAAAGAAAGAAAGACAGCATTGACAAGAGATAGGATGAAAGAAAGAAAGAAAGAAAGAAAGAAAGAAAGAAAGAAAGAAAGAAAGAAAGAAAGCATTGACGGATGATAAGAAGAAAGAAAGAAAGAAAGAAAGAAAGTGGGAGAAAGAGAAAATGAATGAAAGAAAGAAAGAAATGTTGGGCAGAAGGAAAAAGAAAGAAATAAAGAAAGCATTGACGGAAGATAGTAAGAAAGAAAGAAAGAAAAAAGAAGGAAAGCATTGACGGAAGATAGAAAGAAAGAAAGAAAAAAGAAAGAAAGAAAGAAAGAAATAAAGCAATGACGGAAGATAGGAAGGAAGAAAGAAAGAAAGAAAGAAAGAAAGAAAGAAAGAAAGAAAGAAAGAAAGCATTGACGGAAGATAGGAAGAAAGAAAGAAAGAAAGAAAGAAAGTGGGAGAAAGAGAAAATAATGAAAGAAAGAAAGAAATGGTGGGCAGAAGGAAAAAGAAAGAAAGAAAGAAAGAAAGAAAGCATTGACGAAAGATACGATGAAAGAAAGAAAGAAGGAAAGAAAGAAAGAAAGAAAGAAAGAAAGAAAGAGAGAAAGAAAGAAAGAAAGCATTGACGGAAGATAGAAAGAAAGAAAGAAAGATAGAAAGAAAGAAAGAAAGAAAGAAAGACAGCATTGACAAGAGATAGGATGAAAGAAAGAAAGAAAGAAAGAAAGAAAGAAAGAAAGAAAGAAAGAAAGAAAGAAAGAAAGCATTGACGGATGATAAGAAGAAAGAAAGAAAGAAAGAAAGAAAGTGGGAGAAAGAGAAAATGAATGAAAGAAAGAAAGAAATGTTGGGCAGAAGGAAAAAGAAAGAAAGAAAGAAATAAAGCATTGACGGAAGATAGTAAGAAAGAAAGAAAGAAAAAAGAAGGAAAGCATTGACGGAAGATAGAAAGAAAGAAAGAAAAAAGAAAGAAAGAAAGAAAGAAATAAAGCAATGACGGAAGATAGGAAGGAAGAAAGAAAGAAAGAAAGAAAGAAAGAAAGAAAGAAAGAAAGAAAGAAAGCATTGACGGAAGATAGGAAGAAAGAAAGAAAGAAAGAAAGAAAGTGGGAGAAAGAGAAAATAATGAAAGAAAGAAAGAAATGGTGGGCAGAAGGAAAAAGAAAGAAAGAAAGAAAGAAAGAAAGCATTGACGGAAGATAGGAAGGAAGAAAGAAATAAAAAAAGAAGGAAAGCATTGACGGAAGATAGAAAGACAGATAGAAAAAAGAAAGAAAGAAAGAAAGCATTGACGGAAGATATGATGAAAGAAAGAAAGAAAGAA
>JBAJHW010000018.1:9791388-9796388 GCA_037013535.1 Intellagama lesueurii | reverse complement strand
AGAAAGAAAGTAAGAAAGAAAGAAGGAAAGAAAGAAAGAAAGAAAGAAAGAAAAAAGCATTGAGGGAAGATAGGAAGAAAGAAAGAAAGAAAGAAAGAAAGAAGGAATGAAAGAAAGAAAGAAAGCATTGACGGAAGATAGGAAGACAGAAAGACAGAAAAAAAGAAAAAAGCATTGACGGAAGATAGGAAGAAAGAAAGAAAGAAAGAAAGAAAGCATTGACGAAAGATACGATGAAAGAAAGAAAGAAAGAAAGAAAGAAAGAAAGAAAGAAAGAGAGAAAGAAAGAAAGAAAGCATTGACGGAAGATAGAAAGAAAGAAAGAAAGATAGAAAGAAAGAAAGAAAGAAAGACAGCATTGACAAGTGATAGGATGAAAGAAAGAAAGAAAGAAAGAAAGAAAGAAAGAAAGAAAGAAAGAAAGCATTGACGGATGATAAGAAGAAAGAAAGAAAGAAAGAAAGAAAGTGGGAGAAAGAGAAAATGAATGAATGAAAGAAAGAAATGGTGGGCAGAAGGAAAAAGAAAGAAAGAAAGAAAGAAAGAAAGCATTGACGGAAGATAGTAAGAAAGAAAGAAAGAAAAAAGAAGGAAAGCATTGTCGGAAGATAGAAAGAAAGAAAGAAAAAAGAAAGAAAGAAAGAAAGAAAGAAAGCAATGACGGAAGATAGGAAGGAAGAAAGAAAGAAAGAAAGAAAGAAAGAAAGAAAGAAAGAAAGAAAGAAAGAAAGCATTGACGGAAGATAGGAAGAAAGAAAGAAAGAAAGAAAGAAAGTGGGAGAAAGAGAAAATAATGAAAGAAAGAAAGAAATGGTGGGCAGAAGGAAAAAGAAAGAAAGAAAGAAAGAAAGAAAGCATTGACGGAAGATAGGAAGAAAGAAAGAAAGAAAAAAGAAGGAAAGCATTGACGGAAGATAGAAAGAAAGATAGAAAAAAGAAAGAAAGAAAGAAAGAAAGCATTGACGGAAGATATGATGAAAGAAGAAAGAAAGAAAGAAAGAAAGAAAGAAAGCATTGACGGAAGATAGGAAGAAAAAAGAAAGAAAGAAAGAAAGAAAGAAAGAAAGAAAGAAAGAAAGAAAGAAAGAAAGCATTGACGGAAGATAGGAAGAAAGAAAGAAAGAAAGAAAGAAAGAAAGCATTGACGGAAGATAGGAAGAAAGAAAGAAAGAAAGAAAACATTGACGGAAGATAGGAAGAAAGAAAGAAAGAAAGAAAAAAGCATTGATGGAAGAAAGGAAGAAAGAAAGAAAGAAAAAAAGAAAGCATTGATGAAAGATAGGATGAAAGAAAGAAAGAAAGAAAAAAAGAAAACATTGATGGACGATAGGAATAAAGAAAGAAAGAAAGAAAGAAAGTGGGAGAAAGAGAGAATGAATGAAAGAAGGAAGAAATGTTGGGGAGATGGAAAAAGAAAGAAAGAAAGAAAGTAAAAAAGAAAAAAGAAAGCATTTACGGAAGATAGAAGAAAGAAAGAAAGAAAGAAAGAAAGAAAAATGATAGAAAGCGTTGACGGAAGATAGAAAGAAAGAAAGAAAGCATTGACGGAAGATAGGAAAGAAGAAAGAAGAAGAAAGAAAGAAAGAAAGAAAGAAAGAAAGAAAGAAAGAAAGAAAGAAAGAAAGAAAGAAAGAAAAAAGAAAGCATTGGTGGAAGATAGGAAGAAAAAGAAAGAAAGAAAGAAAGAAAGATAGAATGAAAAAAACAAAGCATTGACGGAATATAGGAAGAATGAAAGAAAGAAAAAAGAAAAAAGCATTGACGGAAGATAGGAAGAAAGAAAGAAAGAAAGAAAGAAACTAAGTTAGTAAGTAAGCAAACATTGAGGGAAGATAGGAAGAAAGAAAGAAAGAAAGAAAGAAAGATAGAAAGAAAGAAAGAAAAAAGAAAGCATTGACGGAAGATAGGAAGAAAGAAAGAAAGGAAGAAAGAAAGAAAGAAAGAAAGAAAGAAAAAAGAAAGCATTGACGGAAGATAGGAAGAAAGAAAGAAAGAAAGAAAGAAAGAAAGCATTGACGGAAGATAGGAAGAAAGAAAGAAAGAAAGAAAGAAAGAAAGAAAGAAAGAAAGAAAGAAAGAAAGAAAGTGGGAGAAAGAGAAAATAATGAAAGAAAGAAATAAATGGTGGGCAGAAGGAAAAAGAAAGAAAGAAAGAAAGAAAGAAAGCATTGACGGAAGATAGGAAGAAAGAAAGAAAGAAAAAAGAAGGAAAGCATTGACGGAAGATAGAAAGAAAGATAGAAAAAAGAAACAAACAAAGAAAGAAAGCATTGACGGAAGATATGATGAAAGAAAGAAAGAAAGAAAGAAAGAAAGAAAGAAAGCATTGACGGAAGATAGGAAGAAAAAAGAAAGAAAGAAAGAAAGAAAGAAAGAAAGAAAGTGGGAGAAAGAGAGAATTAATGAAAGAAAGAAAGAAATGGTGGGCAGAAGGAAAAAGAAAGAAAGAAAGAAAGAAAGAATGAAAGAAAGAAAGAAAGAAAGAAAGAAAGAAAGCATTGACGGAAGATAGGAAGAAAGAAAGAAAGAAAGAAAGAAAGAAAGAAAGAAAGCATTGACGGAAGATAGGATGAAAGAAAGAAAGAAAGAAAGAAAGAAAACATTGACGGAAGATAGGAAGAAAGAAAGAAAGAAAGAAAAAAGCATTGACGGAAGAAAGGAAGAAAGAAAGAAAGAAAAAAAGAAAGCATTGATGAAAGATAGGATGAAAGAAAGAAAGAAAGAAAAAAGAAAACATTGACGGACGATAGGAATAAAGAAAGAAAGAAAGAAAGAAAGTGGGAGAAAGAGAGAATGAATGAAAGAAGAAAGAAATGTTGGGGAGATGGAAAAAGAAAGAAAGAAAGAAAGTAAAAAAGAAAAAAGAAAGCATTTACGGAAGATAGGAAGAAAGAAAGAAAGAAAGAAAGAAAAATGAAAGAAAGCGTTGACGGAAGATAGAAAGAAAGAAAAAAGCATTGACGGAAGATAGGAAGAAAGAAAGAAAGAAAGAAAGAAAGAAAGAAAAAAGAAAGCATTGACGGAAGATAGGAAAAAAGAAAGAAAGAAAGAAAGCATTGACGGAAGATAGGAAGACAGAAAGAAAAAAAAAGAAAGAAAAAAGCATTGACGGAAGATAGGAAGAAAGAAAGAAAGAAAGAAAGAAAGAAAGAAAGAAAGAAAGAAAGCATTGATGGAAGATAGGAAAGGAGAAAGAAAGAAAGAAAGAAAGAATGAAAGAAAGTAAGCAAGGATTGATGGAAGATAGGAAGAAAGAGAGAAAGAAAAATAAAAGAAAGCATTGACGAAAGATAGGTTTAAAGAAAGAAAGAAAGAAAGAAAGGAGGAAGGAAAGAAAGCATTGACGGAAGATAGGAAGGAAGAAAGAAAGAAAGAAAAAAGAAAGAAAGCATTGACAGAAGATAGAAAGAACGAAAAAAAGAAAGAAAGAAAGAAGGGAAGAAAGCAATGACGGAAGATAGGAAGAAAGAAAGAAAGAAAGAAAGAAAGAAGGAAAGAAAGAAAGAAAGAATGAAAGAAAGAAAGAAAGAAAGCATTGACGAGAGATAGTATAAAAGAAAGAAAGAAAGAAAGAAAGCATTGATAGAAGATAGGATGAAAGAAAGAAAGAAAGAAAGAAAGCATTGACGGAAGATAGGATGAAAGAAAGAAAGAAAGTGGGAGAAAGAGAGAATAAATGAAAGAGACAGAGAAATGTTGGGCAGAAGGAAAAAGAAAGAAAGAAAGTAAGAAAGAAAAAAGAAAGCATTGACGGAAGATAGGAAGAAAGAAAGAAAAAAGAAAGAAAGCGTTGACGGAAGATAGAAAGAGAGAAAGAATAAAAGAAAGAAAGCATTGACAGAAGATAGGAAAGAAGAAATAAAGAAAGAAAGAAAGCAGAAAGTATTGACGGAAGATAGGAAGAAAAAGAAAGAAAGAAAGAAAGAAAGATAGAAAGAAAGTAAGACAGAAAGAAAGAAAGAAAGAAAGAAAGAAAGAAAGAAAGAAAGAAAGAAAGAAAGAAAGAAAGAAAGAAAGAAAGAAAGAAAGCATTGACGGAAGATAGGAAGACAGAAAGAAAGAAAAAAAGAAAAACACATTGACGGAAGATAGGAAGAAAGAAAGAAAAAAAGAAAGAAGGAAAGAAAGAAAGAAAGAAAGAAAGAAAGAAAGAAAGCATTGTCGAAAGATACAATGAAAGAAAGAAAGAAAGAAAGCACTGACGGAAGATAGAAAGAAAGAAAGAAAGAAAAAAAAGAAAGCATTGATGAAAGATAGGATGAAAGAAAGAAAGACAGAAAGAAAGAAAGAAAGAAAAGATTGACGGACGATAGGAATAAAGAAAGAAAGAAAGAAAGAAAGTGGGAGAAAGAGAGAATGAATGAAAGAAGAAAGAAATGTTGGGCAGAAGGAAAAAGAAAGAGAGAATGAAAGAAAGAAAGAAAAAAGAAAGCATTGACGGAAGATAGGAAGAAAGAAAGAAAGAAAGAAAAATGAAAGAAAGCGTTGACGGAAGATAGAAAGAAAGAAAGAATTGACGGAAGATAGGAAAGAAGAAAGAAAGACAGAAAGAAAGAAAGAAAGAAAAAAGAAAGCATTGACGGAAGATAGGAAGAAAAAGAAAGAAAGAAAGATAGAAAGTAAGTAAGAAAGAAAGAAAGAAAGAAAGAAAGAAAGAAAAAAGCATTGACGGAATATAGGAAGAAAGAAAGAAAGAAAGAGACTAAGTTAGAAAGTAAGCAAGCATTGACGGATGATAGGAAGAAAGAAAGAAAGAAAGAAAGAAAGAAAGAAAAAAGAAAGCATTGATGGAAGATAGGAAGAAAAGAAAGAAAGAAAGAAAGAAAGAAAGAAAGAAAGAAAGAAAGAAAGAAAGATAGAATGAAAAAAAGAAAGCATTGACGGAATATAGGAAGAAAGAAAGAAAGAAAGAAAAAAGCATTGACGGAAGATAGGAAGAAAGAAAGAAAGAAAGAAAGAAAGAAAGAAACTAAGTTAGTAAGTAAGCAAACATTGACGGA
>JBAJHW010000018.1:9778888-9786388 GCA_037013535.1 Intellagama lesueurii | reverse complement strand
AATAAAGCATTGACGGAAGATAGGAAGAAAAAGAAAGAAAGAAAGTAAGAAAGAAAGAAAGAAAGAAAGATAGATAGAAAGAAAGAAAGCATTGACGGAATATAGGAAGAAAGAAAGAAAGAAAGAAAGAAAGTAAGAAAGAAAAAGAAAGCATTGACGGAAGATAGGAAGATAGAAAGAAAGAAAGAATAAAAGAAAGAAAGCATTGACGGAAGATAGGAAAGAAGAAAGAAAGAAAGAAAGAAAGAAAGTAAGCAAGCATTTACGGAAGATAGGAAGAAAGAAAAAAAGAAAGAAAGAAAGAAAGAAAGAAAGAAAGAAAGAAAGAAAGAAAGAAACCATTGCCAGAAGATAGGAAGAAAGAAAGAAAAAAAGAAAGAAAGAAAGAAAGAAAGAATGCATTGAGGGAAGATAGGAAGAAAGAATAAAGAAAAAAAGAAAACATTGATTAAAGATAGGATGAAAGAAAGAAAGAAAGAAAGAAAGAAAGAAAGAAAGAAAGAAAGAAAGAAAGCAGGCAAGCATTGACGGAAGATAGGAAGAAAGAAAGAAAGAAAGAAAGAAAAAAGCATTGATGAAAGATAGGATGAAAGAAAGAAAGAAAGAAAGAAAGAAAGAAAGAAAGAAAACATTGACGGACGATAGGAATAAAGAAAGAAAGAAAGGAAGAAAGTGGGAGAAAGAGAATGAATGAAAGAAAGAGAGAAATGTTGGGCATAAGGAAAAAGAAAGAAAGAAAGAAAGAAAGAAAGAAAGAAAGAAAGCATTGACGGAAGATAGGATGAAAGAAAGAAAAAAGAAAGAAAGAAAGAAAGCATTGACGGAAGATAGGAAGAAAGAAAGAAAGAAAGAAAGAAAGAATGAAAGCAAGCATTGACGGAAGATAGGATGAAAGAAAGAAAAAAGAAAGAAAGAAAGAAAGCATTGATGGAAGATAGGAAGAAAGAAAGAAAGAAAGAAAGAAAGAAAGAAAGCATTGACGGAAGATAGGAAGAAAGAAAGAAAGAAAGTGGGAGAAAGAGAGAATGAATCAAAGAAACAAAGAAATGTTGGGCAGAAGGAAAAAGAAAAAAGAATGAAAGTAAGAAAGAAAAAAGAAAGCATTGACGGAAGATAGGAGGATAGAAAGAAAGAATAAAAGAAAGAAAGCATTGACGGAAGATAGGAACGGAGAAAGAAAGAAAGAAAGAAAGAAAGAAAGAAAGAAAGAAAGAAAGAAAGAAAAAAGAAAGTAGGCAAGCATTTACGGAAGATAGGAAGAAAAAAAGAAAGAAAGAAAGAAAGAAAGAAAACAGAAAGAAAGCATTGACGGAACATAGAAAGAAAGAAAGAAAAAAAAAGAAGAAAGAAAGAAAGAAAGCATTTACGGAAGATAGGAAGAAAGAAAGAAAGAAAGAAAGAAAGAAAACATTGATGAAAGATAGGATGAAAGAAAGAGAGAAAGAAAGAAAGAAAGAAAGATAGAAAGAAAGAAAGAAAGAAAGAAAGAAAGAAAGAAAGAAAGAAAGAAAGAAAGAAAACATTGACGGAAGATAGGAAGAAAGAAAGAAAGAAAAAAAAGAAAGCATTGATGAAAGATAGGATGAAAGAAAGAAAGAAAGAAAGAAAGAAAGAAAACATTGACGGATGATAGGAATAAAAAAAGAAGGAAAGAAAGAAAGTGGGAGAAAGAGAGAATGAATGAAAGAAGAAAGAAATGTTGGGCAGAAGGAAAAAGAAAGAAAGAAAGAAAGTAAGAAAGAAAAAAGAAAGCATAGACGAAAGATAGGAAGAAAGAAAGAAAGAAAGAAAAATGAAAGAAAGTGTTGACGGAAGATTGAAAGAAAGAAAGAAAGCATTGACTTAAGATAGTAAAGAAGAAAGAAAGAAAGAAAGAAAGAAAGAAAGAAAGAAAGAAAAATAAAGCATTGACGGAAGATAGGAAGAAAAAGAAAGAAAGAAAGAAAGAAAGTAAGTAAGTAAGTAAGAAAGAAAGAAAGAAAGATAGAAAGAAAGAAAGCATTGACGGAATATAGGAAGAAAAAGAAAGAAAGAAAGAAAGAAGGAAAGAAAGAAAGAAAGAAAGAAAGAAAGAAAGAAAGAAAAAAGCATTGACGGAAGATAGAAAGAAAGAAAGAAAGAAAGAAAGAAAGAAAGAATGAAAGAAAGCATTGATGAAAGATAGGATGAAAGAAAGAAAGAAAGAAAGAAAGCATTGACGTAAGATAGGAATAAAGAAAGAAAGAAAGAACGAAAGTGGGAGAAAGAGAATGAATGAAAGAAAGAGAGAAATGTTGGGCAGAAGGAAAAAGAAAGAAAGAAAGAAAGAAAGAAAGAAAAAAGAAAGCATTGACGGAAGATAGGAAGAAAGAAAGAAACAAAAAAAAAAGAAAGATAGCGTTGACGGAAGATAGAAAGAAAGAAAGAAAGAAAGCATTGACGGAAGATAGGAAAGAAGAAAGAAAGAACGAAAGAAATAAAGACAAAAGAATGCATTGACGGAAGATAGGAAGAAAAAGAATGAATGAAAGAAAGAAAGAAAGAATGAAAGAAAGAAAGAAAGAAAGAAAGAAAGAAAGCATTGACAGAAGAGAGGAAAGAAGAAAGAAAGAACGAAAGAAAGAAAGAAAAAAGAAAGCATTGACGGAAGATAGGAAGAAAAAGAAAGAAGGAAAGAAAGAAAGAAAGAAAGAAAGTGAGTAAGTAAGTAAGCAAGCATTGACGGAAGATAGGAAGAAAGGAAGAAAGAAAGAAAGAAAGAAAGAAAAAAGAAAGCATTGACGGAAGATAGGAATAAAAAGAAAGAAAGAAAGAAAGAAAGAAAGTAAGTAAGAAAGAAAGAAAGATAGAAAGAAAGAAAGAAAGCATTGACGGAATATAGGAAGAAAGAAAGAAAGAAAAAAAGAAAAAAGCATTGACGGAAGATAGGAAGAAAGAAAGAAAGAAAGAAAGAAACTAAGTTTGTAAGTAAGCAAGCATTGACGGAAGATAGGAAGAAAGAAAGAAAGAAAGAAAGAAAGAAAGAAAGAAAGCATTGCCGGAAGATAGGAAGAAAGAAAGAAAGAAAGAAAGAAAGAAAGAAAGAAAGAAAGAAAGAAAGAAAGAAAGCATTGACGGAAGATAGGAAGAAAGAAAGAAAGAAAGTGGGAGAAAGAGAGAATGGATGAAAGAAACAAAGAAATGTTGGGCAGAAGGAAAAAGAAAAAAAGAAAGAAAGTAAGAAAGAAAAAAGAAAGCATTGACGGAAGATAGGAAGATAGAAAGAAAGAAAGAATAAAAGAAAGAAAGCATTGACGGAAGATAGGAAAGGAGAAAAAAAGAAAGACAGAAAGAAAGAAACAAAGTAAGCAAGCATTTACGGAAGGAAGAAAGAAAAAAGAAAGAAAGAAAGAAAGAAAGAAAGAAAGAAAGAAAGAAAGAAAGAAAGAAAGAAAGAAAGAAAGAAACCAATGAAAGAAAGAAAGAAATGGTGGGCAGAAGGAAAAAGAAAGAAAGAAATAAAGAAAGCATTGACGGAAGATAGTAAGAAAGAAAGAAAGAAAAAAGAAGGAAAGCATTGACGGAAGATAGTAAGAAAGAAAGAAAGAAAGAAAGAAAGAAAGAAAGAAAAAAAGGAAAATAAGCATTGACGAAAGATACGATGAAAGAAAGAAAGAAAGAAAGAAAGATAGAAAGAAAGTAAGCAAGCATTGATGGAAGATAGGAAGAAATACAGAAAGAAAGAAAAAAAGAGAAAGCATTGACGAAAGATAGGATGAAAGAAAGAAAGAAAGAAAGAAAAGAGAAAGAAAGCATTGACAGAAGATAGAAAGAAAGAAAAAAAAGAAAGAAAGAAAGAAGGGAAGAAATCAATGACGGAAGATAGGAAGAAAGAAAGAAAGAAAGGAAGAAGGAAAGAAAGAAAGAAAGAAAGAAAGACAGCATTGACAAGAGATAGGATGAAAGAAAGAAAGAAAGAAAGAAAGAAAGAAAGAAAGAAAGAAAGAAAGAAAGGATTGACGGATGATAAGAAGAAAGAAAGAAAGAAAGAAAGAAAGTGGAAGAAAGAGAAAATGAATGAAAGAAAGACAGAAATGGTGGGCAGAAGGAAAAAGAAAGAAAGAAATAAATAAAGCATTGACGGAAGATAGTGAGAAAGAAAGAAAGAAAAAAGAAGGAAAGCATTGACGAAGATAGTAAGAAAGAAAGAAAGAAAGAAAGAAAGAAAGAAAGAAAGAAAGAAAGAAAGAAAGAAAAAAAGGAAAATAAGCATTGACGAAAGATACGATGAAAGAAAGAAAGAAATAAAGAAAGATAGAAAGAAAGTAAGCAAGCATTGATGGAAGATAGGAAGAAAGACAGAAAGAAAGAAAAAAAAGAAAGCATTGACAAAAGATAGGATGAAAGAAAGAAAGAAAGAAAGAAGGAAGGAAAGAAAGCATTGACGGAAGATAGGAAGAAAGAAAGAAAGAAAGAAAGAAAAGAGAAAGAAAGCATTGACAGAAGATAGAAAGAAAGAAAAAAAGAAAGAAAGAAAGAAGGGAAGAAATCAATGACGGAAGATAGGAAGAAAGAAAGAAAGAAAGGAAGAAGGAAAGAAAGAAAGAAAGAAAGAAAGCATTGACGACAGATAGGATAAAAGACAGACAGAAAGAAAGAAAGAAAGCATTGACGGAAGATAGGAAGAATGAAAAAAGAAAGAAAGAAAGAAAGAAAGAAAGAAAGTGGGAGAAAGAGAGAATTAATGAAAGAAAGAAAGAAATGGTGGGCAGAAGGAAAAAGAAAGAAAGAAAGAAAGAAAGAAAAAAGAAAACATTGATGGAAGATAGGAAGAAAGAAAGAAAGAAAGAAAGAAAGAAAGAAAGAAAGAAAGAAAGAAAGCATTGACGGAAGATAGGGAAAAAGAAAGAAAGAAAAAAAAAGAAAGCATTGACGGAAGATAGAAAGAAAGAAAGAAAAAAGAAAGAAAGAAAGAAAGCATTGACGGAAGATAGGATGAAAGAAAGAAAGAAAGAAAGAAAGAAAGCATTGACGGAAGATAGGAAGAAAGAAAGAAAGAAAGTGGGAGAAAGAGAGAATGAATGAAAGAAACAAAGAAATGTTGGGCAGAAGGAAAAAGAAAGAAAGAAAGAAAGAAAGAAAGAAAAAAAAAAGCATTGACCGAAGATAGGAAGAAAGAAAGAAAAAAGAAAGAAAGCGTTTACGGAAGATAGGAAAGAAGAAAGAAAAAAAGAAAGAAAGCAGAAAGCATTGAAGAAAGATAGGAAGAAAAAGAAAGAAAGAAAGATAGAAAGAAAGTAAGAAAGAAAGAAGAAAGAAAGAAAGAAAAAAGCATTCAGGGAAGATAGGAATAAAGAAAGAAAGAAAGATAGAAAGAAAGTAAGAAAGAAAGAAGGAAAGAAAGAAAGAAAGAAAGAAAGAAAAAAGCATTGAGGGAAGATAGGAAGAAAGAAAGAAAGAAAGAAAGAAAGAAAGAAGGAAAGAAAGAAAGAAAGAAAGCATTGACGGAAGATAGGAAGACAGAAAGACAGAAAAAAAGAAAAAAGCATTGACGGAAGATAGGAAGAAAGAAACAAAGAAAGAAAGAAAGAAATCATTGACGAAAGATACGATGAAAGAAAGAAAGAAAGAAAGAAAGAAAGCATTGACGGAAGATAGAAAGAAAGAAAGAAAGAAAGAAAGAAAGAAAGAAAGAAAGAAAGAAAGAAAGAAAGAAAGCATTGACGGACGATAAGAAGAAAGAAAGAAAGAAAGAAAGATAGTGGGAGAATGAGAAAATGAATGAAAGAAAGAAAGAAATGGTGGGCAGAAGGAAAAAGAAAGAAAGAAATAAAGAAAGCATTGACGGAAGATAGTAAGAAAGAAAGAAAGAAAAAAGAAGGAAAGCATTGACGGAAGATAGAAAGAAAGAAAGAAAAAAGAAAGAAAGAAAGAAAGAAATAAAGCAATGACGGAAGATAGGAAGGAAGAAAGAAAGAAAGAAAGAAAGAAAGCATTGACGGAAGATAGGAAGAAAGAAAGAAAGAAAGAAAGAAAGAAAGAAAGCATTGACGGAAGATAGGATGAAAGAAAGAAAGAAAGAAAGAAAGAAAGCATTGACGGAAGATAGGAAGAAAGAAAGAAAGAAAGAAAACATTGACGGAAGATAGGAAGAAAGAAAGAAAGAAAAAAACATTGATGGAAGAAAGGAGAAAGAAAGAAAGAAAAAAAGAAAGCATTGATGAAAGATAGGATGAAAGAAAGAAAGAAAGAAAAAAAGAAAACATTGACGGACGATAGGAATAAAGAAAGAAAGAAAGAAAGAAAGTGGGAGAAAGAGAGAATGAATGAAAGAAGAAAGAAATGTTGGGGAGATGGAAAAAGAAAGAAAGAAAGAAAGTAAAAAAGAAAAAAGAAAGCATTTACGGAAGATAGGAAGAAAGAAAGAAAGAAAGAAAGAAAGAAAATGATAGAAAGCGTTGACGGAAGATAGAAAGAAAGAAAGAAAGCATTGACGGAAGATAGGAAGAAGAAAGAAAGAAAGAAAGAAAGAAAGAAAGAAAGAAAGAAAGAAAGAAAGAAAGAAAGAAAGAAAAAAGAAAGCATTGATGGAAGATAGGAAGAAAAGAAAGAAAGAAAGAAAGAAAGATAGAATGAAAAAAAGAAAGCATTGACGGAATATAGGAAGAAAGAAAGAAAGAAAAAAAGAAAAAAGCATTGACGGAAGATAGGAAGAAAGAAAGAAAGAAAGAAAGAAACTAAGTTAGTAAATAAGCAAACATTGAGAGAAGATTGGAAGAAAGAAAGAAAGAAAGAAAGAAAGAAAGAAAGAAAGAAAGAAAGAAAGAAAGAAAGAAAAAAGAAAGCATTGACGGAAGATAGGAAGAAAGAAAGAAAGAAAGAAAGAAAGAAAGAAAAAAGAAAGCATTGACGGAAGATAGGAAGAAAGAAAGAAAGAAAGAAAGAAAGAAAGCATTGACGGAAGATAGGAAGAAAGAAAGAAAGAAAGAAAGAAAAGAAAGAAAGAAAGAAAGAAAGTGGGAGAAAGAGAAAATAATGAAAGCAAGAAAGAAATGGTGGGCAGAAGGAAAGCTGAGTCACTCAGGTTGGCAGGAAGCCAAGAGTGAGACATGTGACTTTTCGCACATGTGCAAACATCAATCTGCAATGTCACTGTTGCATCAAATTACTGTATAAATTTGAGATGTTTTAGTAAACCAGTGACTAGGGTTGATGGAGGAGACCAGCGTGTTATTTTGTCGGTGAGACTCATGGATACTGCCAGATTTCTGCAGTGCTACTCTGTATGTATGTATATATATTTTTGTATAATACACTCGGTTAAGGGAACTGTGTGTCCTGAGTGTTATTATTAGCTCTCAGTTTTAGAGATATCTGTATCTCAAACAACATAAACAACAAAACAAATTCCGTTGTGTATATAAAACTCAATAGATAGGATGAAAGAAAGAAAGAAAGAAAGAAAGAAAACATTGACGGAAGATAGGAAGAAAGAAAGAAAGAAAGAAAAAAGCATTGACGGAAGAAAGGAAGAAAGAAAGA
>JBAJHW010000018.1:9763888-9771388 GCA_037013535.1 Intellagama lesueurii | reverse complement strand
GGAAGGAAGAAAGAAAGAAAGAAAGAAAGAAAGAAAGAAAGAAAGAAAGAAAGAAAGAAAGAAAGAAAGAAAGAAAGAAAGAAAGAAAGAAAGAAAGCATTGACGGAAGATAGGAAGAAAGAAAGAAAGAAAGAAAGAAAGTGGGAGAAAGAGAAAATAATGAAAGAAAGAAAGAAATGGTGGGCAGAAGGAAAAAGAAAGAAAGAAAGAAAGAAAGAAAGCATTGACGGAAGATAGAAAGAAAGAAAGAAAGAAAAAAGAAGGAAAGCATTGACGGAAGATAGAAAGAAAGATAGAAAAAAGAAAGAAAGAAAGAAAGAAAGAAAGCATTGACGGAAGATATGATGAAAGAAAGAAAGAAAGAAAGAAAGAAAGCATTGACGGAAGATAGGAAGAAAAAAAGAAAGAAAGAAAGAAAGAAAGAAAGAAAGAAAGAAAGAAAGAAAGAAAGAAAGAAAGAAAGAAAGAAAGAAAGTGGGAGAAAGAGAGAATTAATTAAAGAAAGAAAGAAATGGTGGGCAGAAGGAAAAAGAAAGAAAGATAGAAAGAAAGAAAGAAAGAAAGCATTGACGGAAGATAGGAAGAAAGAAAGAAAGAAAGAAAGAAAGAAAGCATTGACGGAAGATAGGATGAAAGAAAGAAAGAAAGAAAGAAAGAAAGCATTGACGGAAGATAGGAAGAAAGAAAGAAAGAAAGAAAACATTGACGGAAGATAGGAAGAAAGAAAGAAAGAAAGAAAAAAGCATTGATGGAAGAAAGGAAGAAAGAAAGAAAGAAAAAAAGAAAGCATTGATGAAAGATAGGATGAAAGAAAGAAAGAAAGAAAAAAAGAAAACATTGATGGACGATAGGAATAAAGAAAGAAAGAAAGAAAGAAAGTGGGAGAAAGAGAGAATGAATGAAAGAAGGAAGAAATGTTGGGGAGATGGAAAAAGAAAGAAAGAAAGAAAGTAAAAAAGAAAAAAGAAAGCATTTACGGAAGATAGGAAGAAAGAAAGAAAGAAAGAAAGAAAGAAAAATGATAGAAAGCGTTGACGGAAGATAGAAAGAAAGAAAGAAAGCATTGACGGAAGATAGGAAAGAAGAAAGAAAGAAAGAAAGAAAGAAAGAAAGAAAGAAAGAAAGAAAGAAAGAAAGAAAGAAAGAAAGAAAGAAAGAAAGAAAAAAGAAAGCATTGGTGGAAGATAGGAAGAAAAAGAAAGAAAGAAAGAAAGAAAGAAAGATAGAATGAAAAAAACAAAGCATTGACGGAATATAGGAAGAATGAAAGAAAGAAAAAAAGAAAAAAGCATTGACGGAAGATAGGAAGAAAGAAAGAAAGAAAGAAAGAAACTAAGTTAGTAAGTAAGCAAACATTGAGGGAAGATAGGAAGAAAGAAAGAAAGAAAGAAAGAAAGATAGAAAGAAAGAAAGAAAAAAGAAAGCATTGACGGAAGATAGGAAGAAAGAAAGAAAGGAAGAAAGAAAGAAAGAAAGAAAGAAAGAAAAAAGAAAGCATTGACGGAAGATAGGAAGAAAGAAAGAAAGAAAGAAAGAAAGAAAGAAAGCATTGACGGAAGATAGGAAGAAAGAAAGAAAGAAAGAAAGAAAGAAAGAAAGAAAGAAAGAAAGAAAGAAAGTTGGAGAAAGAGAAAATAATGAAAGAAAGAAATAAATGGTGGGCAGAAGGAAAAAGAAATAAAGAAAGAAAGAAAGAAAGCATTGACGGAAGATAGGAAGAAAGAAAGAAAGAAAAAAGAAGGAAAGCATTGACGGAAGATAGAAAGAAAGATAGAAAAAAGAAACAAAGAAAGAAAGAAAGCATTGACGGAAGATATGATGATAGAAAGAAAGAAAGAAAGAAAGAAAGAAAGCATTGACGGAAGATAGGAAGAAAAAAGAAAGAAAGAAAGAAAGTGGGAGAAAGAGAGAATTAATGAAAGAAAGAAAGAAATGGTGGGCAGAAGGAAAAAGAAAGAAAGAAAGAAAGAATGAATGAAAGAAAGAAAGAAAGAAAGAAAGAAAGAAAGAAAGCATTGACGGAAGATAGGAAGAAAGAAAGAAAGAAAGAAAGAAAGAAAGAAAGAAAGAAAGAAAGAAAGCATTGACGGAAGATAGGATGAAAGAAAGAAAGAAAGAAAGAAAGAAAACATTGACAGAAGATAGGAAGAAAGAAAGAAAGAAAGAAAAAAGCATTGACGGAAGAAAGGAAGAAAGAAAGAAAGAAAAAAAGAAAGCATTGATGAAAGATAGGATGAAAGAAAGAAAGAAAAAAAAAGAAAACATTGACGGACGATAGGAATAAAGAAAGAAAGAAAGAAAGAAAGTGGGAGAAAGAGAGAATGAATGAAAGAAGAAAGAAATGTTGGGGAGATGGAAAAAGAAAGAAAGAAAGAAAGTAAAAAAGAAAAAAGAAAGCATTTACGGAAGATAGGAAGAAAGAAAGAAAGAAAGAAAGAAAAATGAAAGAAAGCGTTGACGGAAGATAGAAAGAAAGAAAAAAGCATTGACGGAAGATAGGAAGAAAGAAAGAAAGAAAGAAAGAAAGAAAGAAAGAAAAAGAAAGCATTGACGGAAGATAGGAAAAAAGAAAGAAAGAAAGAAAGAAAGAAAGCATTGACGGAAGATAGGAAGACAGAAAGAAAGAAAAAAAGAAAAAAGCATTGACGGAAGATAGGAAGAAAGAAAGAAAGAAAGAAAGAAAGAAAGAAAGAAAGAAAGAAAGAAAGAAAGCAAGCATTGACGGAAGATAGGAAGAAAGAAAGAAAGAAAGAAAGAAAACATTGACGGAAGATAGGAAGAAAGACAGAAAGAAAGAAAGAAAAAAGAAAGCATTGACGAAAGATAGGATGAAAGAAAGAAAGAAAGAAATAAAGAAGGAAAGAAAGAAGGAAAGAAAGTAAGCAAGGATTGATGGAAGATAGGAAGAAAGACAGAAAGAAAAATAAAAGAAAGCATTGACGAAAGATAGGTTTAAAGAAAGAAAGAAAGAAAGAAAGGAGGAAGGAAAGAAAGCATTGACGGAAGATAGGAAGGAAGAAAGAAAGAAAGAAAAAAGAAAGAAAGCATTGACAGAAGATAGAAAGAACGAAAAAAAGAAAGAAAGAAAGAAGGGAAGAAAGCAATGACGGAAGATAGGAAGAAAGAAAGAAAGAAAGAAAGAAAGAAGGAAAGAAAGAAAGAAAGAAAGAAAGAATGAAAGAAAGAAAGAAAGAAAGCATTGACGAGAGATAGTATAAAAGAAAGAAAGAAAGAAAGAAAGCATTGATGGAAGATAGGATGAAAGAAAGAAAGAAAGAAAGAAAGAAAGCATTGACGGAAGATAGGATGAAAGAAAGAAAGAAAGTGGGAGAAAGAGAGAATAAATGAAAGAGACAAAGAAATGTTGGGCAGAAGGAAAAAGAAAGAAAGAAAGTAAGAAAGAAAAAAGAATGCATTGACGGAAGATAGGAAGAAAGAAAGAAAAAAGAAAGAAAGCGTTGACGGAAGATAGAAAGAGAGAAAGAATAAAAGAAAGAAAGCATTGACGGAAGATAGGAAAGAAGAAATAAAGAAAGAAAGAAAGCAGAAAGTATTGACGGAAGATAGGAAGAAAAAGAAAGAAAGAAAGAAAGAAAGATAGAAAGAAAGTAAGACAGAAAGAAAGAAAGAAAGAAAGAAAGAAAGAAAGAAAGAAAGAAAGAAAGAAAGCATTGACGGAAGATAGGAAGACAGAAAGAAAGAAAAAAAGAAAAACACATTGACGGAAGATAGGAAGAAAGAAAGAAAAAAAGAAAGAAGGAAAGAAAGAAAGAAAGAAAGAAAGAAAGAAAGAAAGAAAGCATTGACGAAAGATACAATGAAAGAAAGAAAGAAAGAAAGAAAGAAAGCACTGACGGAAGATAGAAGGAAAGAAAGAAAGAAAAAAAAGAAAGCATTGATGAAAGATAGGATGAAAGAAAGAAAGACAGAAAGAAAGAAAGAAAGAAAAGATTGACGGACGATAGGAATAAAGAAAGAAAGAGAGAATGAATGAAAGAAGAAAGAAATGTTGGGCAGAAGGAAAAAGAAAGAGAGAATGAAAGAAAGAAAGAAAAAAGAAAGCATTGACGGAAGATAGGAAGAAAGAAAGAAAGAAAGAAAAATGTAAGAAAGCGTTGACGGAAGATAGAAAGAAAGAAAGCATTGACGGAAGATAGGAAAGAAGAAAGATAGAATGAAAAAAAGAAAGCATTGACGGAATATAGGAAGAAAGAAAGAAAGAAAGAAAAAAGCATTGACGGAAGATAGGAAGAAAGAAAGAAAGAAAGAAAGAAACTAAGTTAGTAAGTAAGCAAACATTGACGGAAGATAGGAAGAAAGAAAGAAAGAAAGAAAGAAAGAAAGAAAGAAAGAAAGAAAGAAAGAAAGAAAGAAAGAAAGCATTGACGGAAGATATGATGAAAGAAAGAAAGAAAGAAAGAAAGAAAGCATTGACGGAAGATAGGAAGAAAAAAGAGAGAAAGAAAGAAAGAAAGAAAGAAAGTGGGAGAAAGAGAGAATTAATGAAAGAAAGAAAGAAATGGTGGGCAGAAGGAAAAAGAAAGAAAGAAAGAAAGAAAGAAAGAAAGAAAGAAAGAAAGAAAGAAAGAAAGAAAGCATTGACGGAAGATAGGAAGAAAGAAAGAAAGAAAGAAAGAAAGAAAGAAAGAAAGAAAGAAAGAAAGAAAGAAAGAAAGAAAGAAAGCATTGACGGAAGATAGGATGAAAGAAAGAAAGAAAGAAAAAAAGCATTGACAGAAGATAGGAAGAAAGAAAGAAAGAAAGAAAGAAAGAATGAAAGAAAGTAAGCAAGCATTGACGGAAGATAGGAAGAAAGAAAGAAAGAAAGAAAGCATTGACGGAAGATAGGAATAAAGAAAGAAAGAAAGAAAGAAAATGGGAGAAAGAGAATGAATGAAAGAAACAGAGAAATGTTGGGCAGAAGGAAAAACAAAGAAAGAAAGAAAGTAAGAAAGAAAAAAGAAAGCATTGACGGAAGATAGGAAGAAAGAAAGAAAGAAAGAAAGAAAAAAGAAAAAAAGCGTTGACGGAAGATAGAAAGAAAGAAAGAAAGAAAGCATTGACGGAAGATAGGAAAGAAGAAAGAAAGAACGAAAGAAAGAAAGAAAAAAGAAAGCATTGACGGAAGATAGGAAGAACAAAAAAAGAAAGAAAGAAAGAAAGAAAGTAAGTAAGTAAGTATGTAAGCATGCATTGACGGAAGGTAGGAAGGAAGGAAGAAAGAAAGAAAGAAAGAAAGTAAAAAGAAAGCATTGACGGAAGATAGGAATAAAAAGAAAGATAGAAAGAAAGAAAGTAAGTAAGTAAGAAAGAAAGAAAGATAGAAAGAAAGAAAGAAAGCATTGACGGAATATAGGAAGAAAGAAAGAAAAATAGAAAAACGCATTGACGGAAGATACGAAGAAAGAAAGAAAGAAAGAAACTAAGTTAGTAAGGAAGGAAGCATTGACGGAAGATAGGAAGAAAGAAAGAAAGAAAGAAAGAAAGAAAGAAAGAAAGAAAGAAAGAAAGAAAGAAAGAAAGAAAGAAAGAAAGAAAGAAAGAAGAAAGCAGTGACGGAAGATAGGAAGAAAGAAAGAAAGAAAGAAAGAAAGAAAGCATTGACGGAAGATAGGATGAAAGAAAGAAAGAAAGAAAGAAAGAAAGAAAGAAAGAAAGAAAGAAAGAAAGAAAGAAAGAAAGAAAGAAAGAAAGCATTGACGGAAGATAGGAAGAAAGAAAGAAAGAAAGTGGGAGAAAGAGAGAATGAATGAAAGAAACAAAGAAATGTTGTGCAGAAGGAAAAAGAAAAAAACAAAGAAAGAAAGAAAGTAAGCAAGCATTTACGAAAGATAGGAAGAAAGAAAGATAGAAAGAAAGAAAGAAAGAAAGAAACAAAGAAACCATTGACGGAAGATAGGAAGAAAGAAAGAAAAAAAGAAGGAAAGAAAGAAAGAAAGCATTGACGGAAGATAGGAAGAAAGAAAGAAAGAAAGAAAGAAAACATTGATGAAAGGATGAAAGAAAGAAAGAAAGAAAGAAAGAAAGAAAGAAAGAAAGAAAGAAAGAAAGAAAGAAAGGAGGCAAGCATTGACGGAAGATAGGAAGAAAGAAAGAAAGAAAGAAAGAAAACATTGACGGAAGATAGGAAGAAAGAAAGAAAGAAAGAAAGAAAAAAGCATTGATGGAAGATAGGAAGAAAGAAAGAAAGAAAAAAGAAAGCATTGATGAAAGATAGGATGAAAGAAAGAAAGAAAGAAAGAAAGAAAGAAAGAAAGTAAGAAAGAAAGAAAGAAAGAAAGAAAGAAAGAAAACATTGACGGATGATAGGAATAAAGAAAGAAAGAAACAAAGAAAGTGGGAGAAAGAGAGAATGAATGAAAGAAGAAAGAAATGTTGGGCAGAAGGAAAAAGAAAGAAAGAAAGAAAGTAAGTAAGAAAGAAAGAAAGAATACACGGAAGATAGGAAGAAAGAAAGAAAGAAAGAAAGAAAGAAAGAAAGCATTGATGGAAGATAGGATGAAAGAAAGTAAAAAGAAAGAAAGAAATAAAGCATTGACGGAAGATAGGAAGAAAGAAAGAGAGAAAGAAAGAAAGAAAGAAAGAAAGAAAGAAAGAAAGCATTGACGGAAGATAGGAAGAAAGAAAGAAAGAAAGAAAGAAAGAAAGAAAGAAAGAAAGAAAGAAAGAAAGAAAGAAAGAAAGACAGAAAGCATTGACGGAAGATAGGATGAAAGAAAGAAAGAAAGAAAGAACGAAAGAAAGAAAGAAAGCATTGACGGAAGATAGGAAGAAAGAAAAAGAAAGTGGGAGAAAGAGAGAATGAATGAAAGAAACAAAGAAATGTTGGGCAGAAGGAAAAAGAATAAAGAAAGAAAGTAAGAAAGAAAAAAGAAAGCATTGACGGAAGATAGGAAGATAGAAAGAAAGAATAAAAGAAAGAAAGCATTGACGGAAGATAGGAACGGAGAAAGAAAGAAAGAAAGAAAGAAAGAAAGAAAGAAAGAAAGAAAGAAAGAAAGAAAGTAGGCAAGCATTTACGGAAGATAGGAAGAAAGAAAAAAAGAAAGAAAGAAAGAAAGAAAGAAAGAAAGAAACCATTGACGGAAGATAGGAAGAAAGAAAGAAAGAAAGAAAACAGAAAGAAAGCATTGACGGAAGATAGAAAGAAAGAAAGAAAGAAAGAAAGAAAGAAAGAAAGAAAGAAAGAAAGAAAGAAAGAAAGAAAGAAAGCATTTACGGAAGATAGGAAGAAAGAAAGAAAGAAAGAAAGAAAGAAAGAAAGAAAACATTGATGAAAGATAGGATGAAAGAAAGAAAGAAAGAAAGAAAGAAAGAAAGAAAGAAAGAAAGAAAGCAGGCAAGCATTGATGCAAGATAGGAAGAAAGAAAGAAAGAAAGAAAGAAAGAAAGAAAGAAAGAAAGAAAGAAAGAAAACATTGACGGAAGATAGGAAGAAAGAAAGAAAGAAAGAAAGAAAAAGGCATTGATGGAAGATAGGAAGAAAGAAAGAAAGAAAAA
>JBAJHW010000018.1:9751741-9754241 GCA_037013535.1 Intellagama lesueurii | reverse complement strand
TCTGTCTTTCTTCCTATCTTCCATCAATGATTCCTTACTTTCTTTCAATCTTTCTTTCTTTCTTTCTTTCTTTCTTTCTCCTCTCCAATCTTCCATCAATACTTACTTTCTTTCTTTTTTTCTTTCTTTCTTTCTATCTTCCGTCAATGCTTCGTTTCTATTTTCTTTATTTCTTTTTTCTTCCTATCTTTCGTCAATGCTTTCTTTCTTTCTTTCTTTCTTTCTTTCTTTCTTTTTCCTTCTGCCCAACATTTCTCTCTTTCTTTCATTCATTCTCTTTCTCCCACTTTCGTTCTTTCTTTCTTTCTTTATTCCTATCTTACGTCAATGCTTTCTTTCTTTCTTTCTTTCTTTCTTTCATCCTATCTTTCATCAATGCTTTCTTTCATTCTTTCTTTCTTTCTTTCTTTCTTTCTTTCTTCCTATCTTCCGTCAATGCTTTTTTCTTTCTTTCTTTCTTTCTTTCTTTCTTTCTTTTTCTTCCTATATTCCGTCAATGCTTTCTTTCTATCTTTCTTTCTTTCTTTCTTTCTTACTTACTTACTTTCTTTCTTTCTTTCTTTCTTTTTCTTCCTATCTTCCGTCAATGCTTTATTTTTCTTTCTTTCTTTCTTTCTTTCTTTCTTTCTTTCTTTCTTTCTTTCTTTCTTTCTTTCTTCTTTACTATCTTCCGTCAATGCTTTCTTTCTTTATTTCAATCTTCCGTCAACACTTTCTTTCATTTTTCTTTCTTTCTTTCTTTCTTCCTATCTTTCGTCTATGCTTTCTTTTTTCTTTCTTACTTTCTTTCTTTCTTTCTTTTTCCTTCTGCCCAACATTTCTTTCTTCTTTCATTCATTCTCTCTTTCTCCCACTTTCTTTCTTTCCTTCTTTTTTTATTCCTCTCATCCGTCAATGTTTTCTTTCTTTCTTTCTTTCTTTCTTTCATCCTATCTTTCATCAATGCTTTCTTTTTTTCTTTCTTTCTTTCTTCCTATCTTCCATCAATGCCTTTTTCTTTCTTTCTTTCTTTCTTTCTTTCTTTCTTTCTTTCTTTCTTCCTATCTTCCGTCAATGTTTTCTTTCTTTCTTTCTTTCTTTCTTTCTTTCTTTCTTTCTTTCTTTCTGTCTTTCTTCCTATCTTCCATCAATGATTCCTTAGTTTCTTTCAATCTTTCTTTCTTTCTTTCTTTCTTTCTTTCTTTCTCCTCTCCAATCTTCCATCAATACTTACTTTCTTTCTTTCCTTCTTTATTTCTTTCTTTCTTTCTTTCATCCTATCTTTCGTCAATGCTTTCTTTTTTCTTTCTTTCTTTCTGTCTTTCTTCCTATCTTCCATCAATGATTCCTTACTTTCTTTCAATCTTTCTTTCTTTCTTTCTTTCTTTCTTTCTCCTCTCCAAACTTCCATCAATACTTACTTTCTTTCTTTTTTTCTTTCTTTCTTTCTATCTTCCGTCAATGCTTCCTTTCTATTTTCTTTATTTCTTTCTTTCTTCCTATCTTTCGTCAATGCTTTCTTTCTTTCTTTCTTTCTTTCTTTCTTTCTTTCTTTCTTTCTTTCTTTCTTTCTTTCTTTCTTTCATCCTATCTTCCGTCAATGCTTTCTTTCTTTTATTCTTTCTTTCTTTCTATCTTCCTATCTTCCGTCAATGCTTTCTTTTTCTTTCTTACTTTCTTTCTTTCTTTCTTTCTTTCTTCCTATATTCCGTCAATGCTTTCTTTCTTTCTATCTATCTATCTTTCTTTCTTTCTTTCTTTCTTTCTTTCTTTCTTTCTTACTTTCTTTCTTTATTTTTCTTCCTATCTTCCGTCAATGCTTTATTTTTCTTTCTTTCTTTCTTTCTTTCCTTCTTTCTTTCTTTCTTTCTTTCTTTCTTCTTTCCTATCTTCCGTCAATGCTTTCTTTCTTTCTTTCAATCTTCCGTCAACACTTTCTTTCATTTTTCTTTCTTTCTTTCTTTCTTCCTATCTTTCATTTATGCTTTCTTTTTTCTTTCTTACTTTCTTTCTTTCTTTCTTTTTCCTTCTGCCCAACATTTCTTTCTTCTTTCATTCATTCTCTCTCTCTCCCACTTTCTTTCTTTCTTTCTTTCTTTATTCCTATCGTCCGTCAATGTTTTCTTTCTTTCTTTCTTTCTTTCTTTCATCCTATCTTTCATCAATGCTTTCTTTTTTTCTTTCTTTCTTTCTTCCTATCTTCCATCAATGCCTTTTTCTTTCTTTCTTTCTTTCTTTCTTCCTATCTTCCGTCAATGTTTTCTTTCTTTCTTTCTTTCTTTCTTTCTTTCTTTCTTTCTTTCTTTCTTTCTTCCTATCTTGCGTCAATGCTTGCCTGCTTTCTTTCTTTCTTTCTTTCTTTCTTTCTTTCTTTCATCCTATCTTTCATCAATGTTTTCTTTCTTTCTTTCTTTCTTTCTTTCTTCCTATCTTCCGTAAATGCTTTCTTTCTTTCTTTCTTTCTTTCTTTCTTTCTTTCTTTCTTTCTTTCTTTCTTTCTTTCTTTCTTTCTATCTTCCGT
>JBAJHW010000018.1:9739241-9744241 GCA_037013535.1 Intellagama lesueurii | reverse complement strand
TTCTTTCCTATCTTCCGTCAACGCTTTCTTTCATTTTTCTTTCTTTCTTCCTATCTTCCGTCAATGCTTTTTTTTTTCTTTCTTACTTTCTTTCTTTCTTTTTCCTTCTGCCCAACATTTCTTTGTCTCTTTCATTCATTCTCTCTTTCTCCCACTTTCTTTCTTTCTTTCATCCTATCTTCCGTCAATGCTTTCTTTCTTTCTTTCTTTCTTTCTTTCATCCTATCTTCCATCAATGCTTTCTTTCTTTCTTTCTTTCTTTTATACTATCTCTCGTCAATGCTTTCTTTCTTTCTTTCTTTCATTCTTTCTTTCTTTCTTTCTTTCCTTCTTTCTTTCTTTCTTTCTTTCTTCCTATCTTCCGTCATTGCTTTCTTCCCTTCTTTCTTTCTTTCTTTTTTTCGTTCTTTCTATCTTCTGTCAATGCTTTCTTTCTTTTTTCTTTCTTTCTTCCTTCCTTCCTATCTTCCGTCAATGCTTTCTTTCCTTCCTCCTTTCTTTCTTTCTTTCTTTCTTTAATCCTATCTTTCGTCAATGCTTTCTTTTATTTTTCTTTCTGTCTTTCTTCCTATCTTCCATCAATGCTTGCTTACTTTCTTTCATTCTTTCTTTCTTTCTTTCTTTCTCCTTTCCTATCTTCCATCAATGCTTTCTTTCTTTCTTTCTTTCTTTCTTTCTTTCTTTCTTTCTTTCTTTCTTTCTTCCGTCAATGCTTTTTTCTTTTTTTTCTTTCTTTCTGTCTTCCTATCTTCCGTCAATGCTTTCTTTCTTTCTTTCTTTTTTCCTATCTTCCGTCAATGCTTTCTTTTTTCTTTCTTTCTTTCTTTCTTTCTTTCTTTCTTTCTTTCTTTCTTTCTTTCTTTCTTTCTTTCTTTCTTTCTTTCTTTCTTTCTTTCTTTCTTTCTTCCTATCTTCCGTCAATGTTTGCTTACTTACTAACTTAGTTTCTTTCTTTCTTTCTTTCTTCCTATCTTCCGTCAATGCTTTTTTCTTTTTTTCTTTCTTTCTTTCTTCCTATATTCCGTCAATGCTTTCTTTCTTTCATTCTATCTTTCTTTCTTTCTTTCTTTCTTTCTTTCTTTCTTTCTTTCTTTCTTACTTTTTCTTCCTATCTTCCATCAATGCTTTCTTTTTTCTTTCTTTCTTTCTTTCTTTCTTTCTTTCTTTCTTCTTTCCTATCTTCCGTCAATGCTTTCTTTCTTTCTTTCTATCTTCCGTCAACGCTTTTTTTCATTTTTCTTTCTTTCTTTCTTTCTTTCTTCCTATCTTCCGTAAATGCTTTCTTTTTTCTTTTTTACTTTCTTTCTTTCTTTCTTTTTCCATCTCCCCAACATTTCTTTCTTCTTTCATTCATTCTCTCTTTCTCCCACTTTCTTTCTTTCTTTCTTTCTTTATTCCTATCGTCCGTCAATGTTTTCTTTTTTCTTTCTTTCTTTCTTTCATCCTATCTTTCATCAATGCTTTCTTTTTTTCTTTTTTTCTTTCTTCCTTTCTTCCGTCAATGCTTTTTTCTTTCTTTCTGTCTTTCTTCCTATCTTCCGTCAATGTTTTCTTTCTTTCTTTCTTTCTTTCTTTCATCCTATCTTCCGTCAATGCTTTCTTTCTTTCTTTCTTTCTTTCTTTCTTTCTTTCTTTCTTTCTTTCTTTCTTTCTTTCTTTCTTTCTTTCTTCCTATCTTCCGTCAATGCTTTCTTTCTTTCTTTCTTTCTTTCTTTCTTTCTTTCTTTTTCCTTCTGCCCACCATTTCTTTCTTTCTTTCATTAATTCTCTCTTTCTCCCACTTTCTTTCTTTCTTTCTTTCTTTCTTTTTTCTTCCTATCTTCCGTCAATGCTTTCTTTCTTTCTTTCTTTCTTTCTTTCATCATATCTTCCGTCAATGCTTTCTTTCATTCTTTGTTTCTTTTTTCTATCTTTCTTTCTGTCTTCCGTCAATGCTTTCCTTCTTTTTTCTTTCTTTCTTTCTTCCTATCTTCCGTCAATGCTTTCTTTCTTTCTTTCTTTCTTTCTTTTTCCTTCTGCCCACCATTTCTTTCTTTCTTTCATTATTTTCTCTTTCTCCCACTTTCTTTCTTTCTTTCTTTCTTTCTTTCTTTCTTTCTTTCTTTCTTCCTATCTTCCGTCAATGCTTTCTTCTTTCTTTCTTTCTTTCTTTCTTCCTATCTTCCGTCAATGCTTTCTTTTTTCTTTCTTTCTTTCTTTCTTTCTTTCTTTCTTTCTTCCTTTCTTTCTTTCTTCCTATCTTCCGTCAATGCTTTCTTTTTTCTTTCTTTCTTTCTATCTTTCTTTCTTTCTTTCTTTCTTTCTTCCTATCTTCCCTCAATGTTTGCTTACTTACTAACTTAGTTTCTTTCTTTCTTTCTTTCTTTCTTCCTATCTTCCGTCAATGCTTTTTTCTTTTTTTCTTTCTTTCTTTCTTCCTATATTCCGTCAATGCTTTCTTTTTTTCATTCTATCTTTCTTTCTTTCTTTCTTTCTTTTTCTTCCTATCTTCCATCAATGCTTTCTTTTTTCTTTCTTTCTTTCTTTCTTTCTTTCTTTCTTTCTTTCTTTCTTTCTTTCTTTCTTTTTTCCTATCTTCCGTCAATGCTTTCTTTCTTTCTTTCTATCTTCCGTCAACGCTTTCTATCATTTTTCTTTCTTTCTTTCTTTCTTTCTTCCTATCTTCCGTAAATGCTTTCTTTTTTCTTTTTTACTTTCTTTCTTTCTTTCTTTTTCCATCTCCCCAACATTTCTTTCTTCTTTCATTCATTCTCTCTTTCTCCCACTTTCTTTCTTTCTTTCTTTCTTTATTCCTATCGTCCGTCAATGTTTTCTTTTTTTCTTTCTTTCTTTCTTTCATCCTATCTTTCATCAATGCTTTCTTTTTTTCTTTCTTTCTTTCTTCCTTTCTTCCGTCAATGCTTTTTTCTTTCTTTCTTTCTTTCTTCCTATCTTCCGTCAATGTTTTCTTTCTTTCTTTCTTTCTTTCTTTCATCCTATCTTCTGTCAATGCTTTCTTTCTTTCTTTCTTTCTTTCAATCTTTCTTTCTTTCTTTCTTTCTTTCTTCCTATCTTCCGTCAATGCTTTCTTTCTTTCTTTCTTTCTTTCTTTCTTTCTTTCTTTTTCCTTCTGCCCACCATTTCTTTCTTTCTTTCATTAATTCTCTCTTTCTCCCACTTTCTTTCTTTCTTTCTTTCTTTTTTCTTCCTATTTTCCGTCAATGCTTTCTTTCTTTCTTTCTTTCTTTCTTTCATCATATCTTCCGTCAATGCTTTCTTTCTTTCTTTGTTTCTTTTTTCTATCTTTCTTTCTGTCTTCCGTCAATGCTTTCCTTCTTTTTTCTTTCTTTCTTTCTTCCTATCTTCCGTCAATGCTTTCTTTCTTTCTTTCTTTCTTTCTTTTTCCTTCTGCCCACCATTTCTTTCTTTCTTTCATTATTTTCTCTTTCTCCCACTTTCTTTCTTTCTTTCTTTCTTTCTTTCTTTCTTTCTTTCTTTCTTTCTTTCTTTCTTTCTTCCTATCTTCCGTCAATGCTTTCTTTCTTTCATTCTTTCTTTCTTTCTTCCTATCTTCCGTCAATGCTTTCTTTTTTCTTTCTTTCTTTCTTTCTTTCTTCCTTTCTTTCTTTCTTCCTATCTTCCGTCAATGCTTTCTTTTTTCTTTCTTTCTTTCTATCTTTCTTTCTTTCTTTCTTTTTTCTTTCTTCCTATCTTCCCTCAATGTTTGCTTACTTACTAACTTAGTTTCTTTCTTTCTTTCTTTCTTTCTTCCTATCTTCCGTCAATGCTTTTTTCTTTTTTTCTTTCTTTCTTTCTTCCTATATTCCGTCAATGCTTTCTTTTTTTCATTCTATCTTTCTTTCTTTCTTTCTTTCTTTTTCTTCCTATCTTCCATCAATGCTTTCTTTTTTCTTTCTTTCTTTCTTTCTTTCTTTCTTTCTTTCTTTCTTTCTTTCTTTCTTTCTTTCTTCTTTCCTATCTTCCGTCAATGCTTTCTTTCTTTCTTTCTATCTTCCGTCAACGCTTTCTATCATTTTTCTTTCTTTCTTTCTTTCTTTCTTCCTATCTTCCGTAAATGCTTTCTTTTTTCTTTTTTACTTTATTTCTTTCTTTCTTTTTCCATCTCCCCAACATTTCTTTCTTCTTTCATTCATTCTCTCTTTCTCCCACTTTCTTTCTTTCTTTCTTTCTTTATTCGTATCGTCCGTCAATGTTTTTTTTTTTCTTTCTTTCTTTCTTTCATCCTATCTTTCATCAATGCTTTCTTTTTTCTTTCTTTCTTTCTTCCTTTCTTCCATCAATGCTTTTTTCTTTCTTTCTTTCTTTCTTCCTATCTTCCGTCAATGTTTTCTTTCTTTCTTTCTTTCTTCCTATCTTCCGTCAATGCTTTCTTTCTTTCTTTCTTTCTTTCTTTTATCCTATCTTCCGTCAATGCTTTCTTTCTTTCTTTCTTTCTTTCTTTCTTTCTTTCTTCCTATCTTCCGTCAATGCTTTCTTTCTTTCTTTCTTTCTATCTTTCTTTCTTTTTCCTTCTGCCCACCATTTCTTTCTTTCTTTCATTAATTCTCTCTTTCTCTCACTTTGTTTCTTTCTTTCTTTCTTTCTTTCTTTCTTTCTTTCTTTCTTTCTTTCTCTCTTTCTTTCTTTCTTTCTTTCTTTCTTTTTTCTTCCTATCTCCGTCAATGCTTTCTTTCTTTCTTTCTTTCTTTCTTTCTTTCTTTCTTTCATCATATCTTCCGTCAATGCTTTCTTTCTTTCTTTCTTTCTTTTTTCTATCTTTCTTTCTATCTTCCGTCAATGCTTTCCTTCTTTTTTCTTTCTTTCTTTCTTCCTATCTTCCGTCAATGCTTTCTTTCTTTCTTTCTTTCTTTCTTTCTTTTTCCTTCTGCCCACCATTTCTTTCTTTCTTTCATTATTTTCTCTTTCTCCCACTTTCTTTCTTTCTTTCTTTCTTTCTTCCTATCTTCCGTCAATGCTTTCTTTCTTTCTTTCTTTCTTTCTTTCTTTCTTTCTTTCTTTCT
>JBAJHW010000018.1:9686741-9694241 GCA_037013535.1 Intellagama lesueurii | reverse complement strand
ATCTTCCGTCAATACTTTCTTTCTTTTCTTTCTTTCTTTTTTCGATCTTTCTTTCTATCTTCCGTCAATGCTTTCCTTCTTTTTTTCATTCCTTTCTTTCTTCCTATCTTCCGTCAATGCTTTCTTTCTTTCTTTCTTTCTTTCTTTCTTTTTCCTTCTGCCCACCATTTCTTTCTTTCTTTCATTATTATCTCTTTCTCCCACTTTCTTTCTTTCTTTCTTTCTTTCTTCCTATCTTCCGTCAATGCTTTCTTTTTTTCTTTCTTTCTTTCTTTCTTTCTTTCTTTCTTTCTTTCTTTCTTTCTTTCTTTCTTTCTTTCTTTCTTCCTTCCTATCTTCCATCATTGCTTTATTTCTTTCTTTCTTTCTTTCTTTTTTCTTTCTTTCTTTCTATCTTCCGTCAATGCTTTCCTTTCTTTTTTCTTTCTTTTCTTTCTTACTATCTTCCGTCAATGCTTTCTTTATTTCTTTCTTTCTTTTTCCTTCTGCCCAACATTTCTATCTTTCTTTTCATTCATTTTCTCTTTCTCCCATTTTCTTTCTTTCTTTCTTTCTTTCTTTCTTCTTATCATCCGTCAATGCTTTCTTTCTTTCTTTCTTTCATTCTTTCTTTCTTTCTTTCTTTCTTTCTTTCATCCTATCTCTTGTCAATGCTGTCTTTCTTTCTTTCTTTCTTTCTATCTTTCTTTCTTTCTTTCTATCTTCCGTCAATGCTTTCTCTCTTTCTTTCTCTCTTTCTTTCTTTCTTTCTTTCTATCTTCCGTCAATGCTTTCTCTCTTTCTTTCTCTCTTTCTTTCTTTCTTTCTTTCTTTCTTTCTTTCTTTCTTTCTTTCTTTCTTTTCTTCCTATCTTCCGTCAATGCTTTTTTCTTTTTATCTGTCTTTCTGTCTTCCTATCTTCCGTCAATGCTTTCTTTTCTTTCTTTCTTTTCCTTCTTTCTTTCTTTCTTTCTTTCTTTCTTCCTATCTTCCCTCAATGCTTTTTTTCTTTCTTTCTTTCTTTCTTTCCTTCTTTCTTTTCTTACTTTCTTTCTATCTTTCTTTCTTTCTTTCTTCCTATCTTCCCTCAATGCTTTTTTCTTTCTTTCTTTCTTTCTTTCTTTCTTTCTTTCTTACTTTCTTTTCTATCTTTTCTTTCTTTCTTTTTCTTAATATCTTTCCTCAATGCTTTCTGCTTTCTTTCTTTTTTTTCTTTCTTCTTTCCTATCTTCCATCTACGCTTTCTTTCTTTTTTCTTTCTTTCTACCTATCTTCGGTCAATGCTTTTTTTTTTCTTTCTTACTTTCTTTCTTTCTTTCTTTTTCCTTCTGCCCAACATTTCTTTGTTTCTTTGATTCATTCTCTCTTTCTCCCACTTTCTTTCTTTCTTTCTTCCTATCTTCCGTCAATGCTTTCTTTCTTTCTTTCTTTCTTTCTTTCATCCTATCTTCCGTCGATGCTTTCTTTCTTTCTTTCTTTCTTTCATCCTTTCTTCCGTCAATGCTTTCTTTCTTTCTTTCTTTCTTTCTTTCTTTCTTTCTTTCTTTCTTTCTTTCTTCCTTCCTATCTTCCATCATTGCTTTATTTCTTTCTTTCTTTCTTTCTTTTTTTCTTTCTTTCTTTCTATCTTCCGTCAATGCTTTCCTTCTTTTTTCTTTCTTTCTTTCTTACTATCTTCCGTCAATGCTTTCTTTATTTCTTTCTTTCTTTTTCCTTCTGCCCAACATTTCTATCTTTTCTTTCATTCATTTTCTCTTTCTCCCATTTTCTTTCTTTCTTTCTTTCTTTCTTTCTTCTTATCATCCGTCAATGCTTTCTTTCTTTCTTTCTTTCATTCTTTCTTTCTTTCTTTCTTTCTTTCTTTCATCCTATCTCTTGTCAATGCTGTCCTTTCTTTCTTTCTTTCTTTCTATCTTTCTTTCTTTCTTTCTATCTTCCGTCAATGCTTTCTCTCTTTTCTTTCTCTCTTTCTTTCTTTCTTTCTTTCTTTCTTTCTTTTCTTTCTTTCTTTCTTTTTATCTTCCGTCAAATGCTTTTTTCTTTTTATCTGTCTTTCTGTCTTCCTATCTTCCGTCAATGCTTTCTTTCTTTCTTTCTTTCCTCTTTCTTTCTTTCTTTCTTTCTTTCTTCCTATCTTCCCTCAATGCTTTTTTTCTTTCTTTCTTTCTTTCTTTCCTTCTTTCTTTCTTACTTTCTTTCTATCTTTCTTTCTTTCTTTCTTCCTATCTTCCCTCAATGCTTTTTTCTTTCTTTCTTTCTTTCTTTCTTTCTTACTTTCTTTCTATCTTTCTTTCTTTCTTTTTCTTAATATCTTTCCTCAATGCTTTCTGCTTTCTTTCTTTTTTTCTTTCTTCTTTCCTATCTTCCATCTACGCTTTCTTTCTTTTTTCTTTCTTTCTACCTATCTTCGGTCAATGCCTTTTTTTTTTCTTTCTTACTTTCTTTCTTTCTTTCTTTTTCCTTCTGCCCAACATTTCTTTGTTTCTTTGATTCATTCTCTCTTTCTCCCACTTTCTTTCTTTCTTTTCTTCCTATCTTCCGTCAATGCTTTCTTTCTTTCTTTCTTTCTTTCATTCCTATCTTCCGTCGATGCTTTCTTTCTTTCTTTCTTTCTTTCTTTCATCCTTTCTTCCGTCAATGCTTTCTTTCTTTCTTTCTTTCTTTCTTTCTTCCTGTCTTCCGTCAATGCTTTCTTTTCTTTCTTTCTTTCTATCTTTTCTTTCTTTTTCCTTCTGCCCACCATTTCTTTCTTTCTTTCATTAATTCTCTCTTTCTCCCACTTTCTTTCTTTCTTTCTTTCTTTTTTTCTTTCTTTTCTTTCTTTCTTTCTTTTTTCTTCCTATCTTCCGTCAATGCTTTCTTTCTTTCTTTCTTTCTTTCTTTCATCATATCTTCCGTCAATGCTTTCTTTCTTTCTTTCTTTCTTTTTTTCTATCTTTCTTTCTATCTTCCGTCCAATGCTTTCCTTCTTTTTTCTTTCTTTCTTTCTTCCTATCTTCCGTCAATGCTTTCTTTCTTTCTTTCCTTTCTTTCTTTTTCCTTCTGCCCACCATTTCTTTCTTTCTTTCATTATTTTCTCTTTCTCCCACTTTCTTTCTTTCTTTCTTTCTTTCTTTCTTCCTATCTTCCGTCAATGCTTTCTTTCTTTCTTTCTTTCTTTCTTTCTTTCTTTCTTTCTTTCTTTCTTTCTTTCTTTCTTTCTTTCATCCTATCTCTTGTCAATGCTTTCTTTCTTTCTTTCCTTCTTTCCTTCCTTCTTTCTTTCTTTCTTTCTTCCTTCCTATCTTCCGTCATTGCTTTCTTTCTTTCTTTCTTTCTTTCTTTTTTCTTTCTTTCTTTCTATCTTCCGTCAATGCTTTCCTTCTTTTTTCTTTCTTTCTTTCTTACTATCTTCCGTCAATGCTTTTCTTTATTTCTTTCTTTCTTTTTCCTTCTGCCAACCCATTTCTTTCTTTCTTTCATTCATTTTCTCATTCTCCCACTTTCTTTCTTTCTTTCTTTTCTTTCTTCTTATCATCCGTCAGTGCTTTCTTTCTTTCTTTCTTTCTTTATTTCTTTCTTTCTTTCTTTCTTTCTTTCTTTTCATCCTATCTCTTGTCAATGCTGTCTATCTTTCTTTCTTTTCTTTCTATCATTCTTTCTTTCTTTCTATCTTCCGTCAATGCTTTCTTTCTTTCTTTCTTTCTTTCATTCTTTCTTTCTTTATATCTTCCGTCAATGCTTTCTTTCTTTCTTTCTTTCCTTCTTTCTTTCTTTCTTTCTTTCTTTCTTTCTTTCTTTCTTCCTATCTTCCCTCAATGCTTTTTTTCTTTCTTTCTTTCTTTCTTTCCTTCTTTCTTTCTTACTTTCTTTTCTATCTTTCTTTCTTTCTTTCTTCCTATCTTCCCTCAATGCTTTTTTTCTTTCTTTCTTTCTTTCTTTCTTTCTTTCTTACTTTCTTTCTATCTTTCTTTTCTTTCTTTTTTTTTTATATCTTTCCTCAATGCTTTCTGCTTTCTTTTCTTTTTTTCTTTCTTCTTTCCTATCTTCCATCAACGCTTTCTTTCTTTTTTCTTTCTTTTTACCTATCTTCGGTCAATGCTTTTTTTTTTCTTTCTTACTTTCTTTCTTTCTTTCTTTTTCCTTCTGCCCAACATTTCTTTGTTTCTTTGATTTCATTCTCTCTTTCTCCCACTTTCTTTCTTTCTTTCTTCCTATTCTTCCCGTCAATGCTTTCTTTCTTTCTTTCTTCTTTCATCCTATCTTCCGTCGATGCTTTCTTTCTTTCTTTCTTTCTTTCTTTCATCCTTTCTTCCGTCAATGCTTTCTTTCTTCTTTCTTTCTTTCTTTCTTTCTTTCTTCCTGTCCTTCCGTCAATGCTTTCTTTCTTTCTTTCTTTCTATCTTTCTTTCTTTTTCCTTCTGCCCACCATTTCTTTCTTTCTTTCATTAATTCTTCTCTTTCTCCCACTTTCTTTCTTTCTTTCTTTCTTTCTTTCTTTCTTTCTTTCTTTCTTTTTTCTTCCTATCTTCCGTCAATGCTTTCTTTCTTTCTTTCTTTCTTTCTTTTCCATCATATCTTCCGTCAATGCTTTCTTTTCTTTCTTTCTTTCTTTTTTCTATCTTTCTTTCTATCTTCCGTCAATGCTTTCCTTCTTTTTTCTTTCTTTCTTTCTTCCTATCTTCCGTCAATGCTTTCTTTCTTTCTTTCTTTCTTTCTTTCTTTTTCCTTCTGCCCCACCATTTCTTTCTTTCTTTCATTATTTTCTCTTTCTCCCACTTTCTTTCTTTCTTTCTTTCTTTCTTTCTTCCTATCTTCCCGTCAATGCTTTCTTTCTTTCTTTCTTTCTTTCTTTCTTTCTTTCTTTCTTTCTTTCATCCCTATCTCTTGTCAATGCTTTCTTTCTTTCTTTCTTTCTTTTCCTTCCTTTTCTTTCTTTCTTTCTTTCTTCCTTCCTATCTTCCATCATTGCTTTATTTATTTCTTTCTTTCTTTCTTTTTTTCATTCTTTCTTTCTATCTTCCGTCAATGCTTTCCTTCTTTTCTCTTTCTTTCTTTCTTACTATCTTCCGTCAATGCTTTCTTTATTTCTTTCTTTCTTTTTCCTTCTGCCCACCATTTCTTTCTTTCTTTCATTCATTTTTCTCATTCTTCCCACTTTCTTTCTTTCTTTCTTTCTTTCTTCTTATCATCCGTCAATGCTTTTCTTTCTTTCTTTTTTTTCTTTCTTTCTTTCTTTCTTTTCTTTCTTTCTTTCTTTCTTTCTTTCTTTCATCGTATCTTTCGTCAATGCTTTTCTTTTCTTTCTTTCTTTGTTTCTTTCTTCCTATCTTCCGTCAATGCTTTTTTCTTTTTTTCTGTCTTTCTGTCTTCCTATCTTCCGTCAATGCTTTCTTTCTTTCTTTCTTTTCTTCTTTCTTTCTTTCTTTCTTTTCTTTCTTCCTATCTTCCCTCAATGCTTTTTTCTTTCTTTCTTTCTTTCTTTCTTTCCTTCTTTCTTTTCTTACTTTCTTTCTATCTTTCTTTCTTTCTTTCTTCCTATCTTCCCTCAATGCTTTTTTCTTTCTTTCTTTCTTTCTTTTCTTTCTTTCTTACTTTCTTTCTATCTTTCTTTCTTTCTTTTTCTTCCTATCTTTCGTCAATGCTTTCTGCTTTCTTTCTTTTTTTCTTTCTTCTTTCCTATCTTCCGTAAACGCTTTCTTTCTTTTTTCTTTCTTTCTTCCTATCTTCGGTCAATGCTTTTTTTTTCTTTCTTACTTACTTTCTTTCTTTCTTTTTTCCTTCTGCCCAACATTTCTTTGTTTCTTTCATTCATTCTCTCTTTCTCCCACTTTCTTTCTTTCTTTCTTCCTATCTTCCGTCAATGCTTTCTTTATTTCTTTCTTTCTTTCTTTCATCCTATCTTCCGTCAATGCTTTCTTTCTTTCTTTCTTTTTTCTTTCTTTCTTTCTATCTTCCGTCAATGCTTTCTTTTTTTTTTCTTTCTTTCTTTTTTCCCTATCTTCCGTCAATGCTTTCTTTCTTTCTTTCTTTCTTCTTTCTTTCTTTCTTTCTTTCTTTCTTTCTTTCTTTCTTTCTTTCTTTCTTTCTTTCTTTCTTTCTTTCTTTCTTCCTATCTTCCATCAATGTTTTCTTTTTTCTTTCTTTCTTCTTTCTTTCTTTCTTTTTCCTTCTGCCCACCATTTCTTTCTTTCTTTCATTAATTCTCTCTTTCTCCCACTTTCTTTCTTTCTTTCTTTCTTTTTTCATTCTTCCTATCTTCCGTCAATGCTTTCTTTCTTTTCTTTCTTTCTGTCTTTTATCCTATCTCTCGTCAATGCTTTCTTTTCTTTATTTCTTTCTTTCCTTCTTCCTTTCTTTCTTTCTTTCTTCCTATCTTCCGTCATTGATTTCTTCCCTTCTTTCTTTCTTTCTTTTTTTTCTTTCTTTCTATCTTCTGTCAATGCTTTCTTTCTCTTTTTCTTTCTTTCTTTCTTTCTTTCTTCCTATCTTCCGTCAATGCTTTCTTTCCTTCCTTCTTTTCTTTCTTTCTTTCTTTCATCCTATCTTTCGTCAATGCTTTCTTTTTTTTCCTTTCTTTCTGTCTTTCTTCCTATCTTCCATCAATGCTTGCTTACTTTCTTTCTATCTTTCTTTCTTTCTTTCTTTCTTTCATCGTATCTTTCGTCAATGCTTATTTTCCTTTTTTTCTTTCTTTCTTTCTTTCTTTCTTTCTTTCTTACTATCTTCCGTCAATGCTTTCCTTCTTTTTTCTTTCTTTCCTTTCTTACTATCTTCCGTCAATGCTTTATTTCTTTCTTTCTTTCTTTTTTCCTTCTGCCCACCATTTCTGTCTTTCTTTCATTCATTTTCTCTTTCTCCCACTTTCTTTCTTTCTTTCTTTCTTTCTTCTTATCATCCATCAATGCTTGCTTTCTTTCTTTCTTTCTTTCTTTCTTTTTCATCCTATCTCTTGTCAATGCTCTTTCTTTCTTTCTTTCTTTCTTTCTTTCCTTCTTCCTTTCTTTCTTTCTTTCTTCCTATCTTCCGTCATTGATTTCTTCCCTTCTTTCTTTCTTTCTTTTTTTTCTTTCTTTCTATCTTCTGTCAATGCTTTCTTTCTCTTTTCTTTCTTTCTTTCTTTCTTTCATCCTATCTTTCGTCAATGCTTTCTTTTTTTTTCTTTCTTCCTGTCTTTCTTCCTATCTTCCATCAATGCTTGCTTACTTTCTTTCTATTCTTTTCTTTCTTTCTTTCTTCTTTCATCGTATCTTTCGTCAATGCTTATTTTTCCTTTTTTTCTTTCTTTCTTTCTTTCTTTCTTACTATCTTCCGTCAATGCTTTCCTTCTTTTTTTCTTTCTTTTCTTTCTTACTATCTTTCCGTCAATGCTTTCTTTAATTTCTTTCTTTCTTTTTCCTTCTGCCCACCATTTCTTTCTTTCTTTCATTCATTTTTCTCTTTCTCCCACTTTCTTTCTTTCTTTCTTTCTTTCTTCCTTAATATCTTCCGTAAATGCTTTTCTTTCCTTCCTTCTTTCTTTCTTTCTTTCTTTCTTTCTTT